>JAXDDW010000125.1:555000-875000 GCA_034670385.1 Hoplostethus mediterraneus | reverse complement strand
TCCTCTTTCCTTCTCTCAGCCTGGATTACAAAATACCAGGAGAAGAGGACAAATAATTTTGTTAATGAGAAATTGACATATTATGAACAGACAATCAAAATGGAAGCCAGATTGCAGTTACGCATGTAATCTAAGACTGTATTCGAATTCCCGGCTTCCCTGTCCATCACATCCGCAGCAGTAGGACAATACCTCGATATCAGAACTAAGCCGTGAGCCAAGGTATTTGGTTCTCCTTCAGAGCGACACCCCGTCAGTGTTTGCGTCGTGTCATCCTCGGAGCGAGTCGGCGGACGCTGGCGCTCTGACACAGACAACAGCCACAGCTAAAGAGGCAGCCAGCTCGTTAGCCGCTAATTGAGCGGTCAGCGCCAAGACTGGAGATCGCCATCTGTTTGTCACTGAGGAACATCTTGTCGCTTCGCGCCAGTCGACAGGGCTCTCGGCTGCATCCTTTTCTAGTGTGATATTAATAGCTTGAACACGCTGACAGAGAGGGAAGGACTCGGAGGGGGAATGAAAGAAAGAAATCCGGGGAATGGGGAGAATGACAAGCGAACTGAAAGACGGGGGGTGGGGGGGGGATTGGCTCAAGCCAAAAAGGGCATATAGAGTAAGACGAGGCTATCTGAGTTGTTGGCCTCTTAGAAAAAAGTTCATTGACTCTTCAAAGTGTCTGATATTTACAGACTTGATGAAATGACATTCAGGGTTTAACAACTCCATCTGCATGGCTTCAGCAGTCACTGAACATGAAGAATGTCCTTGAAGAATAGGACTCAGAATTCAAAGCAACATAGACATCAACATGCTCTTATTCTGAAAAATCACTCTAAAATACATTTCAACTGTCTTAAGAGTCTAAATTATGTCTAAAATACTATAAATGCATTTGGGAATAAAGAGGAACCTAAAATATCGTCAATATCAAGCAAAACCGTTTTCATTTCACTTAAGTTGCCCACCGTGATTCTTATAAGTGAAACTCACATTTTTCTAACGGTGGATATTGAAACAAAACTGTTGAAGAGGATCTGGGAAGGCTAAATGAAAGTGAGATGGTTTGTACTCGTTTTGATCTCTCCTGGGTCGCCTGTCACCAGGCGGAGAGCCACGGCTGTCATGCCAAGGCGAGCTGTCAGCGGAGGGGCGGGGGGGGCGGCGGCTTGACGGAGGTGCTAATTTGTTAATATTCCTTCCGTGAGGAATCTTAATTAGCGTTGTAGTTTCAAGCCTAATTTAGTTATTATGTGCAGGATGAATGAACTAATGAACGTTCCAGGATTCTCCAATTGTACCACACCTCCCCTCTGCAAGGGACCTTTTTTTTTTTTTCTTTTTTTTTTCCAGGGAATTAATTGTTGAAGGGTTAACCTTACGCTTCTTTGTTTAATTGTCGGAAGCGGGATTGGGTGTCTCTGAGTTTCCTTCTGAAATCTGTTGCGATAACAGGATGTGACGGCCTGATGTGTGACGGGACTGTCGGTCTGTCTGAGGAGTTTTAGATGTCACTTATGTTGTCATTATATCTCCTGGAATTACTGAATTCTCTGTACCTTCAGCGAGACCGGGGTTTATTGTTGCCAGCTTACTATTTTGGTATCGTCTTCCATAAAACTGCATCATGATATGACGGTGGTGTGTTACCGGAACCGTGGAGCACTTAAAGGTCTTTACATGTGGCTGAGGTGACATTTCTGAAAAATGTGTAGTTGGTTGAACGCTGCAAATCAAAAGGGCAATATTGATTTTCATCTCAAATATCTCAAAAGGACGCAGAGAGAACGTTTACGTTTGAAAACCTTCTCGATCCGTTTTTTTGTCCGCAGGGCTGGTTCAGTCCGGGTCAGGTCTTCGTCCTGGACGAGTACTGCGCTCGCTACGGGGTCCGAGGCTGCCACCGCCACCTCAGCTACCTGAAGGATCTGATGGACTACTCTGAGAACAACGCTCTGGTAGACCCCACCCTCCTGCACTACAGCTACGCCTTCTGCGCCTCCCACGTGCATGGGAACAGGTACGCCAATCGTCAGGCAAAAAAAAACAAAAAACCTTCCTGCCTTTTTCTCCTCAGCTCTTATTTCTTCACCCATTCGTGATCATTTGTAGAAACACAGGAATTGTTTTTTTGTGGCTTTGACCTTATACTCCTTAAAATTGGTTGCTTGTAACGCTGGTGAGCCACAACGGGCATTGAAGCTTCTTCCACTGTTCCCACTGTCTGCAGCTTTCAAAAGTTGTTTTGTGTAAACAACCTAGCAAATTTTACATCTCGAATTGGACTTTTCTTTTTTTAAATGCACCACGTATCTGACTCATTATAACCACAGAATAAGGATCCTTTCTCTGTGACTCGTTCTAATGTGGAAAGAAAGAAAGATAGATAAATATCTGTCTACCAAAAAGAGCACCATGGCCATGCTCAGAGGTTAGGATCATATTTTTTCCTGATGTCCTTGAAAACACGTTGAATATAATTCACTTTGAAAATTAGTCACTGAGATCATTTTGTATTGATATGGAGTCAATAAGCCCCATGGAGACACGTTGTATTAAGTTTTAGTAAACGCATTAAAGTTAGAGCGATCTGACAGTTAGCTCAGGATGTAACAACCGGAATACAGTTAAAGGTTGTCAGTTGTCCTGAACCGTCAGTAGCTGCTGTACTACCACCAAGACTAGTTCCTGTACGTTGAGGTGATTCTGATATTTGGTGGTAATCTAAACTGGACAACATGGTTTTAGTTAATGCTCTTTTTAACTGACCTTAAATCAGCTAAATGAGGACGGTTCTGCCTCTGGTCACTGTTTGAATGTTACTTACTAATAACCAAACGTTGAGTTGAGTGATTCTGCCCGGCTCTTATTTCTTTACTCTCTTTGCATCATAGAATATTCTGTTATTATTATTAGGGAAATAGGAATATGTTGTTCCATCTGCTGTGACTTTGACCCTTGACCTTTCTTACTATTGGTTGCTTTTAAGCATCAGTTTATATTCAATGTGTGTTGAGGTAAAAATGTTCTGAATGTTGGAATCATATGAATCCATGAAAACCAGTCGTGGTTGCTCTTGAGGTACGACGGGTAAATGATCCTGATCAGATGTGATCAGATTAACCAGGCAAACATGCATTGATCCATTTCAATATGAATACAATTGATTATTATAGTCAAAACTGATACTATTATGAAAGATCTTTAGTTTGCTAATAACTTAATTGATTATTAATAATCTATGATTTTATTTTTGGTGCAGTAATCATTTGATCAGAGTTTTTCCAAATGATCTGATTTTAGATTGAAACTCTGTTCTGGTTGTTATTTAAATGTTTTTAAGGTTTTACACACACAAACACACACACACACACACACACACACACACACACACACACACACACACACACACACACACACACCCTGTCTTTCACTCTCTCTTTCCCTGCCTCTATTCTAACTTATTTTATTAATGCATTTTGTCTTTTCTGTTCCGTCCTCAGTGTTGGATTTCATTTTCATGTTGTTTCTGTTTCCTGGCTCATCTTTGTGTTTCTCATCTTCATGTTTCCTCTTGTTCCTCTCTTGGAGTGAGAGGCCTTTGTTTTGTTTTTATCAGTTTTTATTGCTTGTAGTTAATAAGGTTAGATCAAATCTGATTCAAGTAGGTTTTGCTGGTCTGATATTGGATTAATGCCTAATGGAGCTTATAGAGAAATCTGTATTCTGCTGTCTGTTCTGTGTGACTTTGATTGTATACTTGTCACGGGTCCAATTCATCCAAGCCAGGTTCCTACAGGAACTCAGTGTACCTGCTTCTCATCCCATGGATTTCTATGTGTAAAAACAAATCTAAAACGAATGGGATGGGAGTGTGGTCCTTAGAATACACATCATCTAAGTTCAATTATAGCATCGTCAAACAACGTGTACAATACCTTCACTTACACTAGAACATTAAGCTCTCAAAGCCATGCCAATCAAACCCCCCTCTGTACATAAGGCACATAAAACCAACTACCTTTGCTCCGATGTGAGCAGTGCGTCTTCAGCCACTTGTTGGCTCGCTGTAATATCATCAGCTGCATTAGCCCGGCGCCGCTCCGCTCCAGCACTTATCTCTCCACGTTCCGCAAAGCAACCCCTGCTTGACTTCCCGGGTGGTAATTACTAATATCTGTGCTTTCTCTCTTTGTCGACTCATTTAGTCAATTAGAGACAGTAATGATTAGCTTCTCCAGCTAATCGCCACATGTACTTCAGGGGGAAATTGCTGGAATTGGCTTTTTGTCAGTTGGAGCCGTAATTTGAATAATTGATGCCCATTCAGGGCCCCTGATGCTGGGAGGAGGTGGACGGGAAACCAGGTCTTGGATGGCCGGGAAGCTTGGAGAGGAAAAAAACTATAATTACAGAACTCGACTTTCCTCTTGTTGTGGAGGTTTAGCCGCTGAAGGAGGCAGGATCGACAAAAGGACATAGTGATCAACATAAGCATTCTTCAAGTACTTGAGGGAAACATGTTTGATATCTGCGCATTTCTTTTATATGAAACCTCTTGTAGACCTTTTGAAACTAATATATCAGCTTGATGTACCAGCCTGTCGCAAAGTCTGTTCAATAGGATGTAGGAGAAAAAATTCAACGCTTTCTGAAAAGAACGCTGCATTAAGGACTCAACCAGGCCTGTCAGTACCGATGTGTGGGCTGCAGGATCCGGTGACGGCGGCTTTGCCGACTGGGATCGGATCCCTGCAGAGACAGGTGTGTTTGTTTTGGCGCGGAGGTTAAAGGAGCATTACCAGAGCCGAGGGGCAGCGCCGTGCTCGGTCAGGACCGCGAACGCACCGCCGCCCGCTCGCCTCCCTCTCACCTGTCACCTCCTATCCTTCCCCTTTGGCGAGCTGTCTCCATTGCACCGACACAGGATGTGACAGGAGCTTTTACCTCCCCCAGCCCCCGTCTCCCCCGTGAGCAGGGATCAACCAACCTCCCGTGTCACCTGCCACTCAGCGGCGTCTCCCCTGTCCACACCTCTGAGGGGGAAGTGGCGTCCACGCGCGGTGCCCCGCCGCCGCGGTCGCCAAAGCCCGACTCGTGACGGAGCGCCCGGCGCCCCGCTCTTGTCAAATAGCATCTGAACAAACACCCAGAGGGTTTGGCGATACCGCGGGCGGTTATGGTACTTATCGTTTACACTTGAGCCACATCTAGTGTAAACACGCTAACTTGAGCCTACAGACCCCCCCTGCCCCCCGCCCCCCCCTCCCCCTACAGCAGTACCCGGCAGCCAGTCCCGGAGCCTGCTAACCCCAGCGAGACACATTGTGCACGGGGGTTCGAGAGCAGCCTCGGCTCGAACGCGTTCGCTTCATTTAGCAGCAACAATGTGTCTGAACCCCGACAAGCTGTCGCATCACGCCCAACTCCAGAGAGTGTGACCAAGCATGAACAGACATCTGACTGGATTTAATAGCGCAGGGAGGAGAGCTGCTACCCAAGCCAAGGCCACTTTATTTTCTTCTTGTGAATTTCAATGCTTGAAGTATTTTGCACCTGGCCGACTGCCAACTCGTCAAATGTATTCACCGCTGTAATGTAATTGGGAGAGGATACCATTGTCACGTTTAAACGGATTGCGACAAAAGGTCTAAACTGCAAAACTGACCAACTGTGGGTTTTTTTTTGTTTTGTTTGTTTGTTGTTTTGCCAAGCTAATACTTGGGTCACTGTCTGAAGGATAGCTCATTTCTAGGGAAGATGAATACCTCGGATTACAAGGTAGACCAGCTGGCGTTAACTACCGAGGCTTGGTCCCCCGGGCGATCCATCCCCAGCTCACCCACGGCACTAGGAGAGGTCGCGCTCACCGCAATCCTCACGTCTTCATTTGTCTATTTGGGGACAAGAGCACAGGGGAGGGCCCGAACATGAAATTCACTGCCTTCCCGCTTTAGCGCAACATGAAAGAGAGCTATTCTTGCCATTACATGAGTGAGCACACACACCCCTCCCAAGGACTACCCTTTTATGTTCCTTTGGGATTAACTGGTGCTTGTTAAATAGGGGTTGTGGGAAGGGGGGTGGGTAATGAATTGACAGATTTGAGGAACAACAGGGTTTAGAAGTTGTGCTAACAAGTGCTGTTGTGCAGAGAAAGCTTCCTCTCATTACAAAACAGGGCCTTTTGGCCATCGAGTGGAGTGGAGCTGAAGAGAGGCCCTGATGTTCAGACACAATGCATTACAAGCTCCTATTGTGCGTCCGTAAGATCCTTTATGGTGCACTTTTTGCCAGTCTGGTCTCGCCTAACTATTCCTCACCGGGTTTTGATCCAGAACTGAGCCTGAAGTTCAGTGCAGCTATTTGAGTGTACGGTTGGAGCGGTTTGTATAAGATACCTTAAATTAATCAGACATTTCCTCAAAACTCAGAAGTTCAAAGCAGGAAAAAAAAGAGTATCCTCCACATACCTGAATACTTCAATATGTAACTACAGACTCTCTTTGGCTTCTGCTCTCGTCACTTTTTTGTTTCTTGAGTTTGAAAGTTGGGAGCGTGCAGTCAGAATCACAACTGGTTTGTTCGTACTCGAGGCGCCGCGGTCAGGGGCTGAGCTGGCGTAGGCTTTTAGAAGAACAACTCATTAACAGACAACCTCCCCTCCTCTTCCCCCTGGCGACTGCGAGTGCCGTTTTGAGAGGGTGCTTTTCTCAAGTCAAGGCTAGTCGCGCTGGGTAGTGATTGCATTTTTTCCCTTTTTTGCCAGAGTGCCTATTCAAAAGAAGGCAAGAAGGGAATGAATGCTTTAGAAACATTACTGACGCGCTCAACTAACAGTTTTTTTCTTTGTCGTTTTTTTTCTCCTGCAAGGCTGGATGAGATGGGCTTGGCCACCGTGGAGGAGAAAGAGTAGCTTGAGCGATTATCTTTATGATTGGATAGATTAAGGTCACCCTGGATGGTTTACCCGTTTGGTTGGTTAGTTTGGGATCACACTTCTACAAGAAGTCCAAGATTCAATTGAGTACTGAGACAACGAAATGCTTTTTTTTTCGCACACTCCTGCCTAGATACACGCACACATATATCACCCCACACACATGCACATGCAGCTCAGGTCAGAGGACAGAGCGGTGCACCTGGAGCAGTTTTTGGGGTTAAGTGCCTTGCTCAAGGGCACTTGAGGCAGCGTTGGCGTAGCTGTGACACTAGTCATTTTCCAACCACTAACCGGTAGGCCAACCTGCCACCCCAAAAAGAAAGCAATGCAGACCGAAGACAAGGAAGCAGCCAGAACCCGATTCTAGCTGGTTTGCTGACATTTGTGCTTGTGACAGTCACAGTCCTGACTTGTACCGTTTTCATATCATCTTCAGCCAAAGCAACGTGAAAGAATCAGTTGATAAATCCACTAACGGTGTCTTCTTCATGGTTTTTGTCTTGTCAGGCCAGATGGGATGGGCACCGTGACTGTGGAGGAGAGAGAGCACTTTGAGGCCATCAGAAGTCGCCTCATGGCCCTGCTGGAGAACCAGATCACGCATTTTAGGTACAAACACCATAGTTTGATTGTAGAGATTTTAATTGGTTCTGTCAGAGATTTATTGCACTACAGTGATGCCTGCCTTGACCCATCTATCCTGCAATACTTGACGCATCACTCTCAAATCTCTCAGGAGTTCAGCAAGCATGCAGAAAAAAAGGTGTGATTCATACGACGATTACATCTGCAGAGAGTCATATTGCAGCTTATAGACTTCAGTCACACATAATGAACTAAAGTGTTTCGGGGCCCATCGGTGCCATACAACAGGTGCCAAGCACGCACGCTGGTAGACGAGACCTCCCCACATCTGTGTGTTGCTATTCAGCGCCGTCGCACAGTGTGAACACATTGTCACCGCAGTGTGAAAGCGGCAGCCCCGAGACCTTGAGTGACGCTTCGCTCAATGGACCTGTGCCATTAACTGGCCTGAACCACGGGCTCTTTAAACCCTTCACGCCTGAGAGGGGCCCTCCATCTGTCCTGAGAATGGAGAGGAGAGGCTGGTTGGGAAGGGGGAAAGGGCTGGGGGGGGGGGGGGTGTGGGGGTGGACCAGCAGGAGTCATTACTAACTCACCTCAACAAGAGGCTAATGCTGGTAAACAATACCCAGGACAATGCTGGGATTATGCTGATATCCCCAGACAAGAGGAGGATTTGTCTAGTTTGTTTTAGAGTCGGGGGTGGCCTCAGTCGGGATCCTTCAACTGATTATTATAAGGTTACACGTTTTACCCACAGCTGTTCTCCTTAATTGCTTCTAATAGTTTTAAGTCTTCATTTTAGTCAAAGGAAGGAGATTGTGGAAAATGTATGACTTGTAATTTAGTATTGATTGAATTCATCCATGTAATTCTAGTTGCATCTCCCTTCAAGTAAGGACAGTAGATAGTGGTGCTTTATTAGATATTGGTTCATATCTTATCACGTCTTATCTGGGTTTCATTACGTTAACATTGAAAACAAAAGGTTCAACTACACCATCCAACACAATGCAAACCAAATAACGTTTTCCACTTCCTCATTCCACTTTTTAAAAGATATTTTTACATTTCGCATTTAAATTGACATCATATAATCTACATGAACACAATAGAATACAATAGATACACAATAGAAACTCACTCCGCAGTCCCCTATAGCCCTGGTTCATAACATTTTATAGCCAGTTGGTTTATATTTCTACAGCCACATTACTGTCGGTTTCATCCAGTGGCTCAACCGGATAACCACGTGGTTTTGTCTACTAGTCACGGTTCACTCGTCAGTTGTAATGTGAAACCTAGCCGACCCAACTGATCTCAGATCTGCCCAAACGGAGGTAAGAAAAGAGTCTTCGTCAGTGTAATTAGGTGGAGGAAGGCAGCCATCTGTTGACGGCGTTGACCAAGGTGTGCTTCCTTCCTCTTCCTTTCTTCTGTTTTTTCACGCTGTCGACCTTGAGAGATTGTTCTGAATGCAATGCCCGCCCACGTTTGCATCTGCAGGTACTGCTTTCCCTTTGGACGACCAGATGGGGCCCTCAAAGCGACACTCTCCCTGCACGAACGGGTACATAATGAATTCAGATACTCCGGTTATTCTGCACAGATATGTACGTAAACCCCTCACAGACCTCGGGTCTGCTTAGAACAGGAAGACCCTTGTAACCAGAGATCTTATCAAGGAATTGAGGCTTATTCTGCTGTTCTCACTGGGATGCGGAATGCTTCCAAATGTGAATGAGATGTTGTTGTTTGGGTACTTCCAGGTTTTAATGAAGGACATCACCACACCCGTCCCTCCAGACGAGATGAGGAAGCTGGTGCAGAGATGTCTGGAGAAAGCGGCTCGTATAAACTACACCCAGCTGACCGAATACGCTCAGATCGAGGGTTCGTGCAGACGCTGCCTCCATGATGGCGCTGGTGTTTTTTATCTAGTTAGAGAGTCTGAGAGTTGTCAGTCAATCCCCTCAGTGGCTTTTATACAGTAGATTCTGGAGGGATTTGATAGGCCAGCAAGGCCACATGGGTCCAGCGATCAGGGTCTTGAGGTTCATCACTATTTTATTTTACGTCTTGTGAGATTCGCCATCAAGCCTTGAAGTGGACATTTTTAATTTGTTTGCTTCTTACCAGCAACGCAACGCAACGCATCTTTGACCAACCTGATTGCATAACTCTGTATTTCTCTGTTCCCTGGTGCGGATGTTGGTGTTCGAACCCTCAGCCGATGCCCAGGCCGCCCCAGAGAAAAGGCTGGAGGACATGATGCGACTGGGAGAGCTCTGCATCGAAGTCCTGCAGCAAAACGACGAACATCATTCTGAGGTAGCATCACAGTTTTAGTCGAAAGGATTGTTGCAGCATGGAGGCTTGCTGCTGGACACCGAAATGTATTTTTTTTTAGACAAAAACCATAGTAGGCATCTTTTATAACAATCTTTTATGACAATTTCTAAAAGTTGAAGTGGCATTCACTTAAAAATCTTTTTAGAAAGTTGGATTTTTTATTCCAACCACAGAATCTCCTGACCCTACCTGACCCAATGGCTGCTGTAAAAAACTGTGCAATAACTAAAAAAGTGTTAATATGATTTTATCACCTAACACTAAAATAGTTTCAGGGAACTAAATATGGTGCAGGAACAAGCATCAGTGTTGGTGAGCAGCAGGTTAATTTATTCGTGGCTAATTCTGAACCAAAACAACGTTAACTCTCCATTGAAGCCAGTCTAGATATTCTGTAGTCTTTTTTTGTTTCTGACTGATTGTGGCAAATTACACTTCAGACGTCAGTCACTTTATCATTTCATTAAGGTTCATGATCACTTATTGCAGCACTGTCCATTTTCTTCTTTGCCTCCGTTGGCGGCAGTCACGCTAGAGTGTCAGATGTTATGGCAAGTGCCGGCGCTGCGGTAACGTCTCCAGCAAGGCAAGATGAAAACAACGCCCACAGTCCATATGCACATGTTGTTTATAAGCCACTGTGTAAAACTGATCAATCATAGGTGTTGAGATATCCTCCAGCACCACTTCGATTAGCCTAGGTGGCATCTGTTTCTGAGCTATTAATAAAGCGCTGCGCTCTGCGGCTGTCATGGCTACCGGTGAATTTCCTCTCAGGAGTTGGGATTGGATGTTAAATACAAATTAGAGGCAGCGTTCGTACGGGGGGTTATGTCAACGCTCCCCACACGCTGTCAGAGCTGAACTTTACAGATGAATCATAATTGTTTTCCCAGTTGCAGCACACGTCAACGTGTCCTCAGATTTTCCCCGGGTGTTTTTTTTGTCGTCCTTTCATTACGATGATGTCAAAGTGATGAATTAGTGTTTCAGACAAACCACCGCTGCTTTCTGACAGTCTCTCCTTTTCCCTTTTGTTGTATTCCACCTTGCAAAGGGAAGAGAGGTAAGTTTGTCTTCTGACAGCTTCAGCCGTCTTCCTCATGTTCATGTCTGTTGGGTTTGTGCTGGGCCGTCAGATGCCAGCCTGTCACACTTTGTACGTGAATTGAAAGTTTGTCATTTATGTGCTGAGGGGGTTTTATGACACTTGAAAACAACTACAAAAATATGCGGGTGTGCTCTTTTCCTCATTCCTGAAAAGCCTCTGCAGATACATTGAGTTGGTCCTACAGCAGCGATACGCTACTCACAACTCTGCAGCATATATGTGACAGTATAAATGATACGACTTGAGGCTGTGTGATAATTTAGACCCTGTTTATTGGTACTAACTTAGCGCCAAGTGTAGCAACCCTGTATTCTCATGATGATAGATAGTTAAAAGGTTGCAGTTGAAAATGTGCAACAGAGCAATGATGCCAATGACGCAATGAGCGTCACGCAATGAGCAATGACGCCTCTCCTCGTTAGTATAGTGGCCAGTAACCCGCCTGTCACGCGGGAGACCGGGGTTCAATTCCCCGACAGGGAGGACTCTCTACTTATGGTGGCGCGGTGCTTGCACAGCTGCCTCACAGCAAGAAGGTCCTGGGTTCGATTCCCGCCCGGGGCGCCAGGTGAGTCTGGGGTGCCCAGGTGGGTTATCTCCCGGGCCTTTCTGTGTGAAGTTTGCATGTTCTCCCCGTGTTCACTTGGGTCTCCTCCTGGAAAGAACCCCGTCTAAAAACATGCAATATCCAGTCGGCTGTCCGTGACGAGACGGCGACAAAAACACCTGGACTTGGTGCGGCTGTCTGCGCCCTCTGCTGCCTGGCCGGCTTAGAGGAAGATCGGGGGGGATGGGATAGACGGCAGATCAGGCATTCAACTTGGACACTCAAAAAAATGCATGTGTGTGTGTGTGTGTTGTGTTGTGCGGCCACTTCCCCCCCTGCATGTATTGTGTGTACAACGTTGCAATAAAGTTGTTGTTCTTCTTCTTCAAATGATGGTCTCGAGTAAATTATTTGAGATAATTTTACAGCTTCCATCAGTTGGTTAAAGTCTGTTAATAATCTCTGATAGATGAGAAAGATGAAGTTATACTGATATATTATAACAGGTTGAGGTTTGATGTTTGCTTTATTTAGTTATGAAAACTGGAAAAGGAAAAACAAGCAGAAGTCAAAACTCAACTCAGGAGAATGAGCGGCACCAAATTGTAAAAATGTACAAGCGAGATGCAAATAAATTCAAACAGAGATGCAGTAAACTCAGACGGTTGTCGCGGCGAGAACCGAAGCTCCGCCGTAGCGCTCCAAAGCTTTTTCCATCACCTAAGGTCAAACCAGCTTCTCTTCTCCGCCTCCTCTGGGCAGGTCAGACGTTACACCGATCGAAGTTCTCGTCATCGGCCCGGTCAGAGTTATTTTCTGATGCACGAAAATAAAATCTTTAGTTGGAAGTTGAAGTTGCTGTTAGTCTCAACGTGGACTCATGCTCTCTGCTCTGTGGCAGCAAACTGCAGCCATGCATCATGGGAGGTTCAAATGATCACTGATGTGCTGAAACTGCGCCTTGCTAGTGATCGCATCATGGCTGCTTACATTGGAGAACCTGCTTCTTAGATTCTCATGTGGCATTGAACCATGCAAACTCTCTTCACCCTCGTAGCAATCCAGTCATACTCGATGAAAGGTCATTTTCAAAGGAGCGATATGGAGGCGTTTATGCCCTTGGCTTCACAATAACTACATTAGCCCTTTACAGCGGCAGCGTTCTTTTTGTCGTATTAAAATCCAAAGACATTGACTGCTGCTGCATTAGGTCTAAAAACATTTTGGTTGTAAACAGGTTGGAGATGAGCTTTGTGAGTAAATCTGGAGGCTTTTGTGAGGGAAAGAGGATGAGTGGCGAGCTTTAAATGCCATGTCGCCGCTCTGCTCTCCCTCTGCCTCTCGCCTGCTCCCACTTGCTTTCTGTTATGCATCTCCAATTCGTCCTTCTCCCTTTGAATCCACCGCCTTCCCTCCCTCCTCGTCTTTTGTTAGGAGTCAATTGCGGCGGTTATTTACGGACGCCTGTTGGAGTGAATGTGCGCGGCAAAGAAAGAAGAAAGAAAGAAGAGAGTTGGGAATAAGTGTTGGAGCGTGGCGCTGCAGAGGCAGTTTAATGCTGTTTGTTTGTACAGGAAACTAAAAAGGCTCATTTGAAAGGCGTGATGAGACCTCCTACAAGGCCATGGGTGTTTTTTTTCCTTCCATCTCAATCTCTCTCTCTCTCTCTCTCACACACACACACACACACACACAAATAATGACCTCAGTCCATCAGTCTCTGATTCACAAGGCTGGTTGCACTTTTCTATCACCTCCATGGATGATCGCTGCTATTGACTTGTAAAAGACCTCCAGACAACCAGGATGCTCTTTAGACCGTAAATCAGAACTGTGTGTGTGTGTGTGTGTGTGTGTGAGTGATTCTGCAGGTACTTTCATAACATCATCTTAAATCCAGCCGACGCTACCCGATATTTAACACGCACATTATGAGGCATTCAAAAAATTCACTAATTTCTGTCTATTTCGTCAAACTGGCCAGAAGCTTCAATATATAAACCTGTTGTAAATAAGAGTAAAGTGATTGGAAGGTAACGTGTTATATTATATTCTGTGTTACTGTTAAAGACAAAACACATTCCTTGTGATTCTGAATGGGGAGGGGGAGTTGGGATCGATGCGTAATATCTAAATAAATATTATATATATACAGCTCTGGAAAAAATTAAGAGGCCATCAGTTTCTCTGGTTTTACTATTTATAGCTATGTGTTTGAGTACAATGAACGTTTTTGTTTTATTCTGTAAACTACTGACGTGAGTTGTGCCTGTGTTGGAATTCAACAGACACTGGAATGGAATGGCTGCCATACATGTAGAGATGCTGATTTAAGAAACATTTGGAGTGGTCTCTTAATTTTTTCCAGAGCTGTGTAATATATGTAGGATATATATATATATATATATATATGTATATATGTGTATATATATATGTATATATATATATATGTATATATATACTAAGAAGCACTAAACCATTTAGTGCTTCATTCTTTTAACATTTTAATTGGGCTTCTTTACGGATTCCCACCCTGGATTGTGGCATAAAAGGGACTGTTACTTCACTTATACTTCACTTCCTGTGTACTGGTAAATGTAAAAAGTATTTTCAAATAGTGTTGTTTGTTATAACATCCATGGAGGACCAGATGGGTGGGGCTTGGCACAGGAAATTACAATTGGTGCCAAAAAGTTCAGATGGTTCAGAGAGATTTTAGGATCCTTTTCTGTGTGACACATTTATCCGTCGTAGGAACAAAGTAATGGTCTGACATTCATCAGCGGGTAACTCCGTCTGATTCGAAGTCTTGAGGGAAAATAACGTGCAGTAACCAAAACACCGTTGTGTCCATGGTCACATGTGTTAGTGAGAGATGAGTTGAAATGAGGATTGTTTTGCTGTCAAGGTGTTCTCCGCATGCCGGCAGTCTGTTTATGGCATTCCTACAATGCTTGTTTTTCGCCTTTTCATGGTCGTCCTTGTTCGTGAAGTTTCTCCTGGTCACTTTCTGTCATCTTTTTGAGACTTTCCGTAGTCATGCTCCGCCCCCTTTGCCAGTCCCTGCACTGTATGTGAGGTCTTGCTGTCACTTGTCTGTATGAGCTGTTTCTGTCTCTGCACCAATATCACCAAGACGACTTCCTGTACATCCTCGACTCTCTGATTATATGTTGCTGATCTTTATTTTCCTCCTGCCAGGCTTTCTCCTGGTGGCCAGAGATGATGGCTGAACACGCCGAGACGTTCATGTGTCTCTACAGGGCCGACATGGACGCCGCCCTGCAGGTCCAGCCAGTTGACTCCTGGGATAGCTTCCCACTCTTCCAGCTCCTCAACAACTTCCTGCGAACTGACCGTGAGTGGATTTCCAACTATTCCTTTTATTCCTTTAAAGCTGCACTTGAAAGATTGAAAGATTTTTAGAGATTTTCTAGATTTTACTCAGTCTGAACCAGGAAGTGATGCTGCAGCAGAGCAGAGTGTCCCATCCCCACTACCTGAGACCGTAGATTCACACTAACGTTACATGATTTCTGTCTGTTTTGAGTTTGCAGGAGGTAGAGCGGGTCGTCCGCTAATCGGAAGATCGGCGGTTCGATCCCAGGCTCCTCCAGTCCGCATGTCGAAGTGTCCTTGGGCGAGACACTGAACCCCAAGTTGCCCCCGAAGCTGTGCCATCAGTGTATGAATGTGTGTGAATGGTTAGATTCCCCTGATGTGCAGGTTGGCACCTTACATGGTAGCGCCTTGCCATCAGTGTATGAATGTGTGTGATCGGGTGAATGTGGATGTAGTGTAAAGCGCTTTGAGTGGTCGGAAATGACTAGAAAAGCGCTATATAAGTACAGACCATTTACCATTTACCATTTAACTTGACTGACTGTGGGGAAACGGGTCGTGGCAGCAACAAAACAAACCAGATACAACAGAGGGGGAGTATTAAATATAACACAACTGAAAGAAAAAATATGAATTACAGTAATTATGAGGGTGTGAAAAATAATAATAGCAGAACATTCAGCTGTTTGAGAGAGCAGGTTGGGGTTCAGTGTCTTGCTTAAAGGCACTTTGACAGGATGGACGGTTCATTGATGACAGGCATTGATCTCAGGGATCAAACCTGTGACCTTTTGGTTACTGAACGGTCTTTCTAACCTCTACGCCATCCTGCCACCTCCTCTCTGATATCTCTACGTTTCTTTCATCCCTTCCTGACCTTCCACTCGGTCCCCGTTTCCATGTAAAGCTGCAGCTGCCGGCGGAAACGCCCCGTAGGCCCCCGGCACATGGTCTCACCGCTAAGAGCGCTAATTAACACCGGCGGCTCGTTAGGAGGGGAGGTTACCGGCACCTCGCACTCACTGGCAAAGACGCAATTAACATGAGCTCTGGCAAGGCAGCAGAGGAGACTGGAGGAGTACGATCAGCATCCCGACCCAGGTTACCCATCTGGGTGTCGGCTGACCTGCCTACCTGTCACCTCTGATAATGCAGAGCCGAGTCACCCAGTCAGAGAGGGCATTAGCGTCAGACACCCATCTTACCGTCTGGTCTTGATTTGGCTGGATTCAGGAAATTAGACTCTTTCTTGCAGGAGGGATGTGTTGTTTTTCTGTCTCCCTCAAGCTCAGCCGACTTGTCAGGAACTGTGAGGTTTAAAATACAGTTGTACTGAAGTTAGACGAAATGTGATTGAGATGACACATTGTTGTCTCGGTAGCCATCTTGTTATATCTCGTATATCCACCAGTGGGATGCAACACGTAAACAGTAGCTTCACCTCAAAAGCAAGTGTTTCCCAGTATTCCGCTGCTGTCTGGTGAAAATCACATATTTCCAATCAAGTGTGTTTTGCAGGAATGTAGAATATAAAGCTAATATAATGTAATCCCTCATCCCTCATCAACTGTCAATGAAAAGCTTTTTAGTCTGGTCCTCCCTAAAATCTCTCTCTTTTTTGAGATTGGAGGTTCACATCTCTTTTGTGTAAAAGACCAAAACCACTACTCGGCATAGATTCCTGTTTTTATGGTTTATTTTATTTCATTTTCACATCGACTCCCACTATTTTTTCATACAACAGGGTTTTAACGGGTTTCAAGGTCCCAAAGCTTGTGAAAGTCACTCAACACCTCACTCAACTTCTCATAAATTGCATTTATGTTTTGTTTTTTTCCAACCTGATAACGCCATTATATTATTCTGATTTCATTTGACTGTTGAGAAAATAGCTACGGTGCACTGTGTCTCTCATTGTTCCTTGGCTTTGTCTCCGAGCCAGCTGAGATTTGGCGAGATATAAAGCGTTATTTAACATGATTCATGCCAGAGTACCTCACGTACAGCCACAGACAGACAGACAGACAGACAGACAACAGACAACCCAAGGGCAGTGCTGAGAACAAAACCTTTTATTATGTGAACAAACCACATATCACTTTTTATCTAATTATTTCTAATTACCACCAACTAATAATTGTGTAATTACTGAAAGTGTCACAACATCCTGTCTTGAACAGGAAGGTAAAGAGGCAACTAAAAGAGAAAGCAGGTTGAGCACAATCATAGCTTTGACTGTTTGCACAAATGTCCCCATTTTTGATAATGATGTTGAAGAGATGAGGAATAAATTCAATAAGTTCAAACCCAATAAAAAAATAAAACCGTTTGGAAGATGAAAGTCATCATGTCAGTTGCTTTCTCTTCCAGGTGAGACGCGTTAACAGTCTTTTACTTCTGTCTGTTGCTTCAAATCGTCTCAGATGAACGAACACCGACTTGGTATTCCACGTGCACTTGAGGATTTTCAATGAGTTTATTTTCTCAGATAGTTGTAGGGAAGATTATTTAAATGCTCACTTGATTGTCTGCGTGTACGGTGAAGGCAGGCGGGTTTCTCTCCGGAGGGCCAAAAGGCTAGAGTTACCCATGAAGGAACTAATGAAGTCCTCAGAGACTCTGTTCTCTCTCTGGTCCTCCTTCTGTCTCCTTTCACTGTACCTGTTGTACTGCGTCTGTCTGTCTGTCTGTGTCTCTGTCTTAATGCTGCAATAACACAGTTTCCCTCTAATCGAAGTTAAATGTTTGTATAAACTGCTGTCACAAGAAAAAGGTTTCTCCCATTTTTACCCTAAAAGGTTTTGTGGGAGTTTTTCCTTGTCCTCTGTGAGGGTCCAAGGCTGGGGGATGATCATTTATTGTTTCACATGTTGGGCACTGTGAAGCCCTGGAGACTGGAACAGTGATTAAGGGCTCTACAAATAAATGTGATTTGATTTTGAAAACCACAGAGTTGCAGTTTCAGTGTTTTTCTTCATTGAAAGTTTCCACGACCGTTCATGTGTTGACTAAACTTGAGGACCCTTTCATCAATATGTGGCTGCTATTGAGACAACAAGCATCCTTAAATCCTTTAATGTCTTTTGCCCGACGGCACCGATACGCCAATAGGAATGTCCAGATATTGGAATAACATCACAAATACACAATTGTGACTCGATCAATTGATACACATTTTACATGTTCTGTCTCTGTTGAAGAATGAATCATTAGTATTGCTAACGGCCATTAAGACAGACTGGTAGCAGCACTGCTATATCGCTGCTATAACAGATTTAATATAATAACAGATGTACCCAACTTCCCTCTGGTCTGCCACAGCTCACATTGAACAAATACAAATATAGCTGAATGCCCATGGACGCTCCGACAGGACGCCTGGCCATAGTCGTGCAGACATCGGTTGTTAGCTTGATCAAACCTGTGACGCTTTGATTTTCGGGACATTCTCTTACCACTAGGCCACCCTGCCTCTAGAATCCAACCCTTTCATGGGTTTACTCACCTTGTCTGCTCTTGCCCCCCAGCTCACCTGTGCAACGGGACGTTCCACAAGCACCTGCAGGATCTGTTCGTCCCCCTGGTGGTGCGATACATCGACCTGATGGAGTCGTCCATCGCCCAGTCCATCCACCGCGGCTTCGAACAGGAGACCTGGCAGTCCGTCAAGTAAGACCCTCCCCGTCCGCCCCTCGTCATCACAATGTCATTAGATCTACATCGGCAGCGCTGGGTGTAGCCCTGCGGCGTCCGTCTCTCCCAGGTGCATGACGAATCCTCCATACAGCGATGAGAGTATTGTACCACACACTGAGACTTTAGACCCCGTCCATTACTGTCAGAGAAAACCTGACGAAGGCTGGAGGCAAAACGTATTTAGACATGAAAGTAGCTGAGCAGCTTTTCAGGGTGTGGTAGGATACTGATGGCTGTACAGTACAGTACCAGCACACGTGTCTCCGCTTTCAGATATGTTTGACTTGTCACATCCAGTTTATCGGCTTGATCACTGTTATATTTTTAAAATAGTCTTTAACTGGATAACATGAGAATCATTTAACTCAAGCCCTGTATGTCTGTTTATTCCTTGGTCAATGTGGGCTTATTGTCTTATTGTCATCCTTACCATTTCATTACTGCTAATAACAGTGAAGCATATGTTGAAGACAACCCTCGACGCTCAATGTAATATAAACAATAAAGATGAGCGAACTGAACAATGCCATAACATACTGTACAGGGTAGCAGAGGGACAATAGGTGCAGCCCGCTGTGCAGAAAGCTCAACACAAAGCCAGGATGCTCAATGAAATGTGAATTGTTTAGCAAACAGCTCCTGAATTGGAAAAAGAAGAGTGAATAGAAGTGAGCACTGACTTTAGTGTGTTTTATATTTATGCCATTCATCGACTATTGGAAAACAGAAAGTGAAGTGGCTGGGGGGGGGGGGCGGCAGCATTACACTTCGTAGCAAATACCATTCTTCAAATGCCAGTCATTCTTCCTCTTCTTCTTCTTCCCTTTGTCTTTTATTCTTCAACCATTTTCCATTTTCAATCAATGTTGCCGCTGACTCTGACCCGGCAGGTCAATAACCAACAATCTAGTGAGCGTGCCTCTTCCCAAAGTCCCCAGCCTTCCCCTCACGCTGCCTCAGATGCCCAGCTTCTCGGCGCCCGCCTGGATGGGGCCCCTGGCTGACGGCACGTATGTATGGGTGGGCGAGGGGCCTCAGGGGCCCCCCTGCGGCCTGTAGGGGCCCCCTGGTTGTCCTGAATGTCCCTCCAGACTCACGCAGCAGCACTATCTCTGTTTCATCGTCTGCATGCTTGCCGTTAAACGTAAATGAAGACGTTGTCCGTATCAAACTGCTCCCAGCATGCTCGAGGCAGCGCAGGTTTGATGTCGTCTTGGAGAAGTGATTTTATAAAATCCACAAAACCTTTTTTCATGCCATTGGCTCGTGAGCACTGAGAGCAAATCACGGTACGTGTTGCGTCGTCCTCAGTTGAGCGAGCTAGACCGGGCATGCCAAAAAAAGAGCTTGTGGTTTTAAATTGTCTGGTGAAAAGTGTTTCTGTGACACCCTGCCTGTTTTGTTGACGTGGCGTCGTGTTGCATGCGATCATTCCTGAAGGCTTCGTGCTGCGCTGTGCGTCATGAAGCCGCCGTGTGCACGTGCACATGTTGTGAAGAATATCAATGCAATAATAAATCACCTCATTATTTTTCCGCGGCAGCTTGCAAGGGATTAATCTACCTGACATTTTGTGAGTTGGCACATTTTCTGTATTTCACATGTGTGAATTGTCTCTTAAAGCTTTATCGATTCAAACTGTGTTCTCCTTCACCTCAAAGACATTCAGCCTCCTCAGGATAACGTGACAAAACAGTCCAAATAATGATGATGGTCCTTCAGGACTCGCAGGTTAAGAGCATCTTATAGTTCTAGACCCTCCAGATGCTGATTGAATGATTATAAGATTATGATACTTGCAGGTAAAGTCTCACATCAAAATTCACATCTATTACATTCATTTCAGTAACTCTTACTTTATATTTTCAACATAAACAGCTGAAGACATTTTAATGAAGTGACATTTTAAACATCAGTCCAGATGTTTTCTGTCCTTTTCTGTCTAACAAGTCAACAAATGATGAAACTTTTGAGACGTAACTGTTCACTGAGGATACAAAATATTAGGACCAGCTTGCTGATATTGAGTTGCTCCCCCCGTTTGCACAAGCCAAATACCCATGCATGTTCCTCTGGATCCTCATGTCCTCCCTGGATCCACCCGGTCCGTCTGACTGATGGAGGATCAGGTGGTCCTCAGGATGTCTATCATGGTCTGTTTGCGTGAGCGTCAGCAGCTCCGAGTCTGAGATGAGGTTGCAACAGAACTGGCAGCGTTGGTGGCAATGTTGCTTAGTGAGGGAGTCTCAAGAGAACGATGATGGTGTGTTTCTTAAAAAGGCTTCTCATCCCACCCCCCCCCCCCCCACCACCACCACCAACCCCCCCACCCCCACCCTCCCATTCCTATAACATGTACTACAGTGTACTTCTACCTCACTTGGCCTTGCTCGATCAAATAAAAAAAAAACCTGGCACTTCATTAGCGAGCACAGACGGGCGAGTGGGATCGTCCCATTCCCCGGGGGGGAGGGGAGGAGAGCGCTCGGAGAAGAGCACCACTAATTAGACATGAGGGGGATGGCCACCGAGCATTTAATTGCGCCGCAGACTCTCAGCCCAAGCCGCGTATTCCTGTGCGCCACTTATTAAGGTAACAGTCTTTTAAAGGCGAAGTGAGAAAAGTGAGGGAGTGAGTGCGCTTTTTATACCCCCCCCCCCCACCTCATCACCCCCCCACCCTCCCCTGGCGGTCATTCTAGCTGGTCGCTGTACACTTGGATGTCGGTGGCGGCAAGCGTTGCCATGTGTTGCTGTGTAACCTGTGCACAGGGGAGAAGGCGGGGAGAGACGTCCATCTGTCTGCTGGGTGTGTTCAGTAACTGAAACCGGCGAGAGCTCGTCGCTAAGTCGCCAAACCTGTTGAAGAGCCGCACCAGAAGCTGTGCTCGCTCCCGCGGCATCCATATGACTACATGATGGTTGCATTTAAACCTTTATTTATCCAGAGAAAGGGGACTTCTACTTCTTCCACTGTTGGCCAGCTTTGTTAGAGCAATAGGAGGTTAAGTGTCTTGCTCAAGGGCCCCTCAGTTGTGGTTGTTCAGGAAGGAGAGATCCTCAGGTGTCCTGCAAATTCCACCAAATGTCTTTTACCAAAATCAAATGAACATCATAGATTTTACTGTTTGTAAAGACTTTCCCTCAGCCATGCAGGAAATGTGTTGTTGTTGAATATGTGTTTCAATATAATTGATACTCTCCAACCTCAACCCTTCAGCAACGGCTCAGCCACCTCTGAGGATCTGTTCTGGAAGCTGGACGCCCTGCAGATGTTTGTCCTCGACCTCCACTGGCCGGAGCCCGAGTTCGCCAAACACCTGGAGCAGAGACTCAAGCTGATGGCCAGCGACATGATGGAGGCCTGCGTCAAAAGGTCAGCGGGCAAGGCTATCACGGGCGTTGTCAAAGTTAAAGTTAAGGTCAAAGTTTAACTTGTTGTCTGTGTCTTGCATTTTTTCCCGTAGAACAAAATCGGCCTTTGATGCCAAAATGCAGAAATCCAGCAAGTCGACCGACTTCCGGGTTTCCCTGTCGGCGTGCACCATGTTCAACGTGCTCATGGACGCCAAGAAGCAATGCTCCAAACTCTGTGTCCTGGATGCCGGCCAGGAGGTACACAAGCTATCACAGCCGCCTGTGTGTTGATGACAGTATAGGGTGTCACTACATATTTCCATTTATCCTTACATCTTTATCAGTGTCTTCATCAAGGATCCTTCATTGCTGTGAAGTTTCCCTTCCAGGATGGTGTCTCTAACCACCAGAGAACCAGTCCTTACAGACCTGTCAGTTCTTGCCAACAGACCCTTTAAAACCAGTAAAAGCAGGAGAGTCTAATTCTGATCAACACAATTCTACATTATCGCTTTAGAAATCAGAAGCTTTTTAAAAATCTGCATGAGTCATATATTTTCAGTGATAATTTCAAGATGAGCCATAATTTCAGATCTATTATACTTCATACCATTTCATTATTCTCACAATGTGCCTGATTGTAGTTTCCACTGTTGAATTTCTCTAAAATGTGCCGATCATCCAGCAGATAGCAAGTGCAGTGCTTTGGTTCACTTCAAACGGTAAAATGCAGTTAAATGGATGACCGTGAAGCGTCTCTCGGTAGCCTTGGTGGCGCTGAGAGCTAAACCCTTGGCCACCCTTCGTCTTGACAGAGAGCTAAGCTCCCTGCTCTCTTAACCTTCAGCTCCCTCTCTTTACCAGCCTCCGCCGAGCCGCGACTCGCTGGCTCCAACGCACCTCGCAAAGTCTACCCAGGGATCCACTTCCTGTCCCATTATTACTGCAAACTGCCCTGGAAAAGGCTCTTTCATCTGCGGTTACACTGATATGTAGCACCTATATACCTGATTCTAATGAAATTAGAGTTTTAGTGTCCGGTGGTCTATGAGCAGCTTTTCCATCCTATTGAGAATCGATTTCTGGGGGAAATACTGAATACTTTTTTGGAATTTATTGGCATGAAAGAGGTCAAATTTAAAGATGTTGACACAATATATCGTGTATCTGTACCTTCAGTCCAAAAATATTGGTTTCGGTCTTCAAAACCCCAGATCGTGGACCCTAGTTTAAATGTCAGGTTGGCTGTGAGAGAACTATGAATCTACTGGAGGAGGTCATTATCACAAATAGTGAATAATGCAGTAGCGAACATAATAACTATTTGTTGTCATGAATGGGCTGCCATCGACAAATGGAAAACGTTAAGAATGAAATCTATCAAGATAAATTCCGGCTCATTGCAACACAGCGAATAGCTATTGAATGCTGGGATACTGTTTGTTACTGCAACTTCTGAATAACCCCAATTCTTTGTTTGAAGAGCTTTGTCCCTAACCTCTGCACATTCCAAAAGAAAAGGGTTTACAACTCTCTCCCACTGGTTTTATATATTTCTCTTTTCAGTTGTGAGACTGGATTGGACGCCAGATTGCAATGCATCATTGTAAAAGTTCTTCATCAATACAAATCATTGATCCATTACAATACAACAAGAGAGAACTCGACATTGAAAGTTCAGAGTTTGGATCCATAACAGATACAATACAGAATTATATAAGACATTCAATTAAACAATGAGCAGCAGATTGCAGATGTTCATTTCTGCTAGATGTTAATAGGTTTTATGTAATATGAGTCTGAGCAGTCCCTGAATGCTGAATCACCACCAGTCTTCTCTAGAAATGTTAGAAAACTCCAGGAGAAGTTTGGAGTGCTGTTGATTTTTGAAGGCTGATTGTGCTTCTTTGTTTCTCCCATATCCTCCCGTTCCCCATGTCCATATGTCCTGCACGTCATTGTTTGAATCCCAGATTGATAAACAGTGGGTAAGTTTCACCATCTCATCACCTTGATCATCATTTTTACCTCTCATCTCTTTACATTAGCTCTCAATAAACTAAACATCCTTTATTTGTTCCAGCATGTGAATAAAGGACTACCAACCCTAAATCAATCTAATACGTATTTCTGGGTGATTCTGATTTCCTTGGAAGTCCCAAAACGAGCACAAACGAGTCGAGCACTTTCCTTTTTCTCACCGGCAGTTAAAGCTTCCTATCTAGTCTACATTGGTTCCATAGCAGGCTGGCTAAAGCCCAGGTCAGACTGTTTGCCACAAACTACTCCAAACTACCCACTTTACCCCAAAGCGTACCGCAAAGTACCACCAACAAACACAAAGTACCACAAAGTATCACAATTTTCCCCAAAAACACACATTGTGGTAGTTTGGGGGTATTTTGTGGTAGTTTACAGTACTTTGTGGTAGTTTAGTGTAGTTTGTGGTACTTTGGGGTACATTTTGTGGTAGTTTGGTATAGTTTACAGTACTTTGTGGTTGTTTGTGTTTTTTGTGGTAGTTTGAGGTATTTTGTGGTTGTTTGGTGTAGTTTGTGATACGTTGTGGTAGTTTGCAGTAGTTTGGGGTACTTTTTGTGGATCACACACCGCCGGTTCTGCCGTTCATTTTCCATCCATCTAAAACAGTTCACTAGAAATCCAATTACAAAATAGGCGTGAAGGTCCAGGTTACATTTATATTATAGTGAAATTATATAATATTGATGACCAGTTTTGAGACTTCTTTCACTGAAGTTGTAATTGTATACTGATCCAGACACGATGAGATTTATTCCTCCAAATAAAATAACACAGCAACTAATCAAGAGTGGAGCAAGTGGAATCGTACTGAGGTAAATGTGATGGAATGTTCTTGATGGTAAAAACGACCACGTTCTCTTTAGCGTACTCGTTAAGCTCAGGGGTGGTAAAAAGTAGAAAGTAAAGCTTCAGAAAGTAGAAATCCTAACCACGTATTTGCTCCAACCTGGCTCTTACCAAGATGAAGAGTTGTGCTAATTAGAATCACCTGGTATATGGGATTGGTGGAGGAAAAACATGGTCAGTACTTCTACTTTCTACTTCTACTTTTTACACCCCTGCTTAAGCTGTACTTCCATTGGCTGTTGCCACGGTAACTTTCAGATTTTAGTCTTCGAGCAGCAGCCGACCAGATTGGACCGAACATATCCAACATGTTGGGAAACATCTCCAGTCTCCAGTCTTGAACCCGTTTACACTACAGAGACTAATTTGACTGTATTGCCAGATACATTTCTTATTCATTGATAAATAAATAGTTAAATTAAAGTAGAATTCAAGTTTCTCAAAATGGCACGTTTGGATATCCAGACGGCCTCTGACCCCTGCTCACATAGACTTGTTGGTCTGGTCTGACTCCTCAAGGGGAGGCCAGTCTGATCTCAGTCCAAACACCCTGAATGCCTCCGTGCACGGCGGTCTGCAGCAAAGTGCTCTGCTGCTTCCAACGGACACAAAAGACATCCTGGCATTTCTGACGCTTCAGTGATGAATGGCGCCTGCCTTCATCATATGTCCTATTCATCCTCTTTTCAAAGGAAAATGCCATCAAAACTTTTCGTGAAGTAAATCATTTTGCCGCGGTCTCGATGTGGCTGACTGAGGCAGGGGAGTTCAACTGCCAAGCAAGGAGACACAGAGGAAACATGGCCTCTCCTGTGAATTTGTACTTGACAGTTTAATCTCCCCAGGAAACTATTCTGCTGGATTAATGGAATCTCTTTTCTCTTTTTTATTTTAGACCCCGTTAAATTGGGGTGATCGACTCAGTGTTGGTAGAGAAATCGGTGAATATGGTGATGTGCTGTTGTTGAGGTCATTTAAATGGGAGGACATTTTAAAATGCAACAGGACATTGAATGGATAACATACCACGGCTGAAGTAGCAGCGCTTGGCAGCTTACTATCAAATAAATGTTTTTAAAAGAAATAATTGTTCTTTTCAGTTTTGCTGCGCACATGGCAAAGACCACACAATTTCATCTCCTTTCAATTTGTCCGCCTCTGTAAAAAAGCCAAAAGGAGCGATGTTAATTGAGGTAAGAAAAAAAGGCCTCAAGATTTGCCAAAAACAATTCTGTTCACTGAAAGAGAGCTGCCATTTTGCAGACTCTGAAATAAAAGATCCAAAAAGAAAATTAGGGCTGCTGATGATGACCTCCCAGGACCCACAATTTGTCAGCGATCTGCGAGCTTTGTTGATTGAAATTTTTAATTTGGGTGTTCTTTAGACGCCCAGTGAAAGGGCATTGTCGCCAAGAGATGAACTCCCCTGCTGCTGTGTGAGCGACCGAGGCAGCCATTCAATGCCACGAATTGAGGCTCTCCCTCTCTCTGCCTCTCCCTATTTTTCTATACCCTCTCTTTTTGGCCGTCGTCTTTTTTTTTTTTTTTTTTTTTTTTTTTTCCAAGGGAAAAGGTGCCATGAATATGGGGGGGCAACAAGACATGAAATGGCGGATTAATTGAATCTTGTGTGCGTCTTTGGTCCTCGCAGCTGGACCGGTGCTTTAGAGAAATACAAGGCTGCTCTAATTGTAGGGAAGCACAAAAAGTATCCTTCAAATTCCTTCGCCTTCCAACGCGGACGGGAATGCCATTCAGCCACATAATGGTCCTATTAGCTGCTTAACTCAGCAGCGTTATATGGGAAGATTCTTCACGCCTTAGTGTCTTGGGAAGGGTGTGTGTGTGTGTGTGTGTGTGTGAGAGGAATGGAAAGGGGGGATTTGATGTTCATGCCGAGTGTTGTGGGTTTTCATCCTTGTCCTTTACAGTGGAGACAATAGTGTGTATGCTGTATCGAAGAAGTGAGGAGTCATTTTTAGCTTTGATTCTCTGAAATATTCCATTGAAATATGGCTATATAGTGTGTATGCTGTATCGAAGAAGTGAGGAGTCATTTTTAGCTTTGATTCTCTGAAATATTCCATTGAAATATGGCTTTGTGTCCCCCCCCCCCCCCCCCCCCCTCCCCCGACCCCTCCACCCCCCCCCCCCCAGCAACAGTACCATTCCAAAATCGATGTCCTGATTGACGAGGCTTTCAAAGACATGATTTCCTCCCTGGTGTCAAAGGTAATTCTCTCCTTATCAACTCAACGAATGAAAGCACTCACATCCTTTGGCTGCCTCTCATAAGTGATGTTTGTATTTCTTTATTTACAGCTTTGTTGCGCTTTATACTAGCTAATAATCATGATGGAATTATTATTATTACTGTGTACATGGAAAAAGAAGTGCAAAATTATTAGTATTATTTGGCAATATCACCACACATTTGACGTTCCTCCTCTGTGTTAACATTTGATTTACATTGGCTCATAAATGCACCTATAACAAATCATCTAAATGATAAAAATAGGCGGAACAAGTTGCTAAAAATATTAACGAACTCCTTTTGCTGCCTAATGTTTCTGTCTTTCCTCTGGCAGTTTGCCGCTGTTTTAGACGGCGTACTCTCCAAGCTCTCAAGATATGATGAAGGGACATTCTTTTCTTCAATCCTCTCTTTCACAGTAAGTAGCCATGTTTTTGTTCCTCGCCAGAGAATGCCAAGCTGTTTCTTTCATGGCTAAGAAAGGCAACGTTTTATTTGTGGAAACCAGATCTTCCCAGCTGAACTTTTGTATCATTATTCTTCTCCCCCCCTCAAAGGTGAAAACGGCTGCCAAATATGTGGATGTCCCCGTGAGTCCGTTCTGCCTGCTACTTTATTCACCCTGTTCATTATGACCGACCTGTTGGTTTGCATTTTTGTGTCTCCATCCACATTCAGTCAAAGAAAGGGGAAAAAAAAAAGCAGCCTGGAAATGTTAAGCAATGCATTGAGCCGCAATCATTTGCTTGTTCGGTTTTAATTTGTCATCATCATAGCCTGTTAAATGTGGGTGAAACACGAGGGAGGTTTCTTTTGCAACTGCAACTTCAGCGCCAAAGATCACGCAATAAGCCTAATTACTGGCACTATTGTCCATGGAAATGTGTCTTGTGGTTTGCTGAAGTGTTTGTTGTGGGTGAAGGTGGTGGACATGTCGAGCGGTTAATGAATGGCGGCGACGTGGTGAAGCGAAGAGGCTCTGTTCCCTCCAGAGTGACTGCTGATGCGAGCCTCAGAAACAGAAAGCGGAAATGTACAAGCAGACGGTGGTGTTTAGATTCAGGAGTTCAGGAGTCAGTTTGATGACGCGTGGCGTTACGTTTCTTTCTTGGAGTAACATGTATGTCTGGCAGTGTTCGTGGTGTGAAATTAAAGAGTTTGGCTCCAAAATTAGCTCGCCACCATTTGAAAAAAGTGGCACCTTCTCCTCTAAAATGATTGATAGCACTTTTACAAACTCTACTCTATTTTTTTTACATATACAATATTGAATGATGATCACCGGCTAATATTTCCCCCCCCCCAAAATGCTTCTGGAGTGTTTTGGAAATTAACTCTTGAGTATCCATTATCATTATAATGTTAGCAAAGCTATCAGAGGTGGACAGGAATTCAGACTGTGGTCCTGTGTCGCTCAATGGCTAGAGCAAGGCACTGGCAGGGTGAGGGGTTCGATTCCCACGGTGGCCTCCTATACTCTACTATACTAAAACATGCCTTCTCATGGTACCTTTTCGTGGTACCTTCTCGTGGTACCTCCTCGGGGTACCTTTTCATGGTACCTTCTCGTGGTACCTTTTCATGGTACCTTTTCGTGGTACCTTCTCAGGGTACCTTTTTGTGGTACCTTCTTGTGGTACCTTCTTGTGGTACCTTCTCGTACCTTCTCGTGGTACCTTTTTGTGGTACCTTCTCGTGGTACCTTTTCGTGGTACCTTCTCGGGGTACCTTTTTGTGGTACCTTTTTGTGGTACCTTCTTGTGGTACCTTCTTGTGGTACCTTCTCGTACCTTCTCGTAGCACCTTGGATAAAAGCGTCCACCAAACAGCAGATGTCAAACTCCTGAGTCATTGAATGGCCAAGATAAAGAACAGCACAACAACCTTACTTGCCCTCACTTCACCACTTTCCCACATAAGCCGCTGCCCCCCACCACCACCACCACCACCACCACCACCACCCCCAGTGTGTCTTTGACTCGACACATCCCACTATGCACTCTGGTTCCCATCCAGACTTCCTCCTCAGCCGCCGCCTCCTCCTCCCCTTCACCTGAAATTATAATGTAACCGCTACCTTGCGCTTTTGTGTGAAGGGAACCCAAAGCGGCTAAGCCTCTTTTCTAGCTGGGATGAAGAGGTGAGCGGGGCCGGGCCACGGGGCCCTTCGCCAGCCGACTCCTTTGGCTCTTGTCACGAAAGGTGAAGCTCACATCCTCCTCCCTTTTGTGAAGGCTGACGTTCAATGGTGCAGCGCTGGCTCGGCGCCCTTCTGGTTCTCACACAAAAACACTGACCCACGTATGTTCGGCATGACTGACGCTTTCACGCTACAGCCAAGACGCAAAGGCAGCCACACATGCACACATCAGACATATCAGACATATGTGTGTCGGCGAGCGCATGTACACAAACACTGGAAGATGTCGGCTGATCATCACTGGCGGTGTAGTGCTCATAACACACCGCGTAAAGATTGTACAAAATAAGATGATAATCAAAAAAAAACGCCATTGACCATAAGTAGCGCTATTACACAAAATGCACGCACACACACACATTTACACACACACACACTCACCATACACACATATACACACACACTCACCATATACACACATATACACACCCCTCTGGTCCTGCACCTGCGAGAAATGAATCCAGGGCAGGAAATGGGACCAGTAGCAGTGTGTAATTACCTGGCATTTCACCGCCCTCCTTCCCCCTGGTTAACCAGTCATTACCGCCGGGCACCACCCCCCCCCCCCCACAATGCACCTTTTAATCCCTCCGTACCCCCCCCACCCTCCACTCCCCTCTCCATCTGTATCAAACCAGGAACGCGTTTAATTTTACACTCTCAAATTTGTTGTCAAATGTTGACGAGCAAGCACGAAGGCGTTACACCGGCAGGAGGGGATTATGGGTGTTCAGCTACAGTGGAGGGGAAGAAACCCACACCGAGCGTGACAAGACGGCGGCTTGTACGTTTTGTTTTGTGTTTTTTCTTGTTTTTTTCCGTGTCGAGTCTTGATCTGGGTGGCTGGAACTGTGCCGGCTGTCCTGTCCGTCACCTCGTCAGCAGGAGAGAAAAGACGAGAGAGGAAGTTAAAGCCTTAAGGGGATGGAGGAGGAAACTGATGCCTCAAGTGACAACAGGGGCAGTGATATGTTGCCAGTGACACACACACACACACACACACACACACACTCACACACACACACATAGTGTTTTCCACAGGAGTAGTAGTGATTTTTCTCTTTACTGATGTATGTCTGCTAGAACAGATTAGAGAGGACATGACAAGCAATATACAGCTGCACACACACACACACACCCAGTCAGCTACACACACACACAGCCAGCTACACACACACACACACATTCTCGTCAGATCTCTGACTGTCACTCAACACCGATCCAGAAGGTGCTAGATTTCCACCTTTTCCACCCACAGCATTATGGTATTCTGACAGGCCTGTCAATCACCGGCCTGGCCCCTCCTCCTTCAGCTCTACCGTAACCCCCCCCTCTCACACACACACACACACACACACACACGCACAAAATAAATACCCCTGCAGCGAAGTCACCCCACTTTAACCCCCAATAACCCCCAGGTTGTCTTGGCCAGCGGTCCATCTGAATTACTGCCGAGCGCCTCAGACTGATCACAGGTCTGTCACTCGGTGTTACGTGGCCTCGTCTGCACAGAGAAACAGCTGCTGAATCTGCTTTTGTGAGCATAGCGCGTTTCCAGAAAAAAAACCCTTATTTACCATTTATGTCAATGAGCTTAAATCATTTTTAAAAACATTTTTACTAAGAGAGTGAAGTTTATTCACTTCTCTCAGCTAAAAACATTTTATTTATTTTACAATTTATTTGCTGGTGAAAATGGAATTATATTTAATTATTATAGATCGTAATAGTCTCTGACACATTAAAGCTACTAGAAATGTAGAAATGTTAAAATCATCAATTATTTCATTTAAGCATTTAAAATAGCTCTAATTGAAATGGTTCAGAGGCAGTGTTAGGAGATAGAAAATGCCGGTACCACAATCTGAACAAATTTATTTTATATTTATTTTCAATAAATCTCATTTTTAATATGTAATCATTTAAAAAATCTGATTCATCTTTTGCCAAGTAACATATATATATATATAGTGGTTGAACAGTAGCGGGACAAAGTGACACATGAGTGTACTGGTATACGTGGGGGTTTCTGGTTAGCTTTGGTTAATAAATAAAATATATGTGTGTTTATTTGAACGTGATTCAGCCAATCAGAACTGAGGACCGTCTGTTTTATAATTATCCATCTGTAGGAAATGATTGTGTTGAAAGCGCCGCGGGGCGGCCGCTAGCAGGGCGAGTACCAGAGGAAGGTTATTGACATTGTTAAATTATCCTCCAGTCCTGCACAATCTGACGCTACAAAACGGTAATAGTCTGTCTGAGGGAGAACAAATGACTAATATAATAAATAAATTTAATAAATATCAAATATCACAGAATAATAGTTTGAAGCAAAGTGAGCCGACTGGAGGTCCGGAGGTGGAGGACAACCGGGCCAAAATAGTTTCACTTTTCAGAGCTGCTGATTTCCTTCCAAACACTTGGAGGGATCAAACAGACGCAGATAGAATAAAATAGATCTACAAGCTTCTATCAATTAATTCACACTTGATAATCACATTAATCCATTTAGATATTAAGACTTTAATTCCAAAATCAGATCTGCTATTTGAAAAAAGTGGAAACTAATCAGCATGAAAACCAATAATGGCACTAATGATAATGGCAATAATAGATTCTGTAACTTGGAAAAAACGACACTTTTCCAGTCTGTGATATTGAATATTGATCAGTGAATTTTACAATTTTCACAAAATAAAATATGTGGTGTTTTGGAAACGAAGTCTTTAAATGCCTTGAATTAAAACGTATAATAAAAGGTCCTCGCTCACAGGTTTTCAGATTGCGGTTTTATATGGAGACTAACGACAAACTGGGTGACCTGGATCAGTTCTCTGAGAGTCCAGGCAACATGGCCGCTCGCTCTCCCACCTCGCGCTCATACCTCCGTCACAAGAGGCATCAAGCACAGGCAGAGGCTTTTCTCTTCTTCGTGTTCGGGGGGGTTTTTCTGGTGGCGCGAGGCTCCATTTCCCAGTTTTCCACGGGGGAATTGGCGTGCCATGCTCAGCGCTGCAGCAGAACAACAAGCCCCCGGGGGCCAAGCCGGCCCGGAGAAACGGGGTGTGAAAGATGTCAAAGCAATTACAATAAGCATTACAGTTGTAATCTCCCCTGACACGGGGAGTGTGAATGGAACAGGGCTTCCCACTTTTCCTGCCTCTGGCCTCTCCCCGCTGGCCAAGCGATTGCTTTGACATGCACTAAATGTTTTGCCCGGTAACAGCGCCAGCTCTTGTTTCTCCCCAATGCAGAGATGTCTCTCTCCTTGCCCGCGGAGCTGAGGACGCGGTCGGTGTTGTTGGGGTGTAAACAAATTGATGTATGCAGAGAAGGGAGCTTTTTTAATACACACAAAGGACGATGTATCTGAGGTGTGAAGCAGCGGCAGCAGACAAAAGGGACAGTCTAGACTCGTGTCCTTGGGTTTTCGGACACGGTGGGCAGAGTAATTATCTGCAGAGGTTTTTGAGGTGTATTGTGCGTCTGGCCAGTTTTGTCTTGGTCACATGACATCCCAGTTCCTCTACCTCGCGTTGGTCAGGTTACGGAGTATATCTGCACGCGGAACAAAGCAGTTCAGGAGGAGAAACGCCAAGTTAGGCAAATAAAATATTTGAAAAGCAAAGGTTTCATTCCATCTCACCAACAGAAAATCACATTACTGCTGTGGTGGATTTTAGTGGCGAGCAGAAATGTCTGCAGTGGTTCTGACGTGCCGACGGTCGGCCGTCTTGCCTCGGGGTCTCGTATTGGTTACAATCAGCGTGGATGAAGTGAGATCTGTCGCCACTTGCAGCCATGTTCACATTTCCAACACCACAACAACGCACCGCTTGCTGTGAACGCTGAATTAAGTGTCTTTCACGTCTTCCTCCATATTCAACTGTCCACATTTCCCATCTGCAACGCTCCCCCTCAGCCTCCTCCGTGTCCTCTCTCCTCCAGAAACCAGGCATGGATCTGGCCGATACCTACATCACCTTCGTCCGGCAGAACCAGGATATCCTCCGAGATCGAGTTAACGACGAGGTGTACACCGAGAAGGTGTTTGATGTGAGTATCGATTCTTGTTTTAAAAGGTAATCCTGACAGGTCCGGGGGGGGGGGGGGGGGGTAGTACAGCTGACTGTAATGACTGTCATTCTTCAGTGTAATAACGACTCATCATTGTTTATATTGCTGAATGAATGTGGATAAATCAGCAAATCAGATTCAATCTTAAATGAAAACCAGGTTGAACCGTGTTAAATCATAAGACTTCATACAGTAAACTGTATAAGGTAAGTAATTGTTTCATTTGAAGTTTCTAATGAAGAATTTTGCCTGATGAATGAAGCACTAACCCTTAAAAAACTCAGGAAGAAAAGACCGCAACGTCCACGTGACACGCCGGATGTGACCAGCAGAACATCTATGCAGAAATAAAATGAAATATTGGGCATTACGTGTTTTATCTTTTTTTTTTTTAAATAAAAATTGTGAGGGTGAACAGGTGTGGAATTGTTCCGAGCCGCGACCGTGACTCGCGAGCCCCTCGGGCAGGACGCCGTCGGTCCTGACAACACCGATAATGGGATTGGACAATAATGGTTTCTCCAGACCGCCGTTCACAAGCCTCGTCAGACAAAAGCACATTGAACGGGAAAATCTGCTGCTTGCGCTCACACACAACAAGACACACACACACACACACGTAGATCAGAACAAATCATCTGCTGTGTTAGACCAGAATCTTGTAAAATGTATTTATTGGTTTGATCAGACTTTCTCCTCTGATTCTCCGTCGCTCTGTTTCACTTTCAGCAGCTTTCTCTCGCTCAAACAAACTGTCGTCGATCTCCATCTTGTTGTGGCGCTCTTCTTCTCTTACTCATCCATTAAGGACACTAAAAAAAAAAGCACATTGCAGGAGAAACGAAGAAGGTATCTCTCCCACCGGGGTTTTTCAGGATTACAGGTTTCTGAGGATGCAGCTCCCAGTCTTCTTCTCCTCTCTGAACTCCCATTTCCTACTTGTCAGAACTTTTCCTCCTCCTATAGATTCATACAGGAAGGCGTGGCATCTAAAACGTCAAAGCTAACAGCTAGGCCAGCAGGGTACCACTTTTTACATCATCGGTGAATCCAAGCATCTGTTTTCTGTCATGCTAACCTAAAGAGAGGCTGTCAGCGGTACCCAGGTATACTGCACGGCCCTGTGCATCTCCTCCCTCGTCCTTTCCCGCCTAACTCCAGTTTTTCCTTTCCTGTCTCAGTAGCCTGTTTGGTGCCTGCACTTCAAAATAAAAATGAAAGTCTTTACAAGATTATAATCCTTTAATAATGCCGTTTCAGTCGACTGTCAGGCCTTCATTTCATCCCTTGTTGTTCCGGAGAGGCGACGGGATCCCGACACCCCGACCGCTTCCGTCGGCCTGTTTATCACTTAGGAGATGCACGGAGGTGCCCGGTCGCCCCGCAGGAGTCGGCCCACCCGTCCCACCCCGTCCATATTCTTTACCGAACCACCCCATGGAATCAAATTCATAAGCGCATTTTAGTGGCGAGTCGCAAAAGCACGCATCAGCACGCCGCCGCGGGCCAACGCAGCACATATGGCCACGCCGACCATCCGCTGCATTAGCAACACAAAGCCAATGCGATGGATTTCTCCTCCGAGGATTGGGATTGTGAACCGAGGCGGAGGCTGAGATTGGAGCTACGTGGTGGTGATTTGTGGAGGCCTGGGTCTGGGAGGAAGGAGATGGAGGGGAGGAGGAGATGGATGGGGGGTGGTGGGGAGGAGGGAGGAGGAGGAGGAGGGAGAGTGAGCCTAATGGAGCTCACAAGCGCCCAGTCATGCGCCAAGAAGGAGGTGACGGCGGGGCCTCGCAGTGTCTCCGACTCACTCCTTCAACGTATATTGCGCACACACACACACACACACACACACACACACCTTGGGTTTCCGTGTGTTAAAAAGAAAGTAAATCTTGTTGTGTTCATACAGCAGCTTCGGGCCTCCTGCCAGTCGCATCGTGGGTATGCGATTGGCTTGTTTACGCGCGTGTGAGCGAGTCAAATCCAAATTCATTTACGACTCGTTGTTAACAAACAGTTTTCACCAAGTGCTCCGGAGAGAAGAGAGGACGGGCGGATCACAGGGAGAGCTGGTGAAGCGGGATGCAGGTGGAAACATGTTTTCTCCGCGTGCATGCTCACATGTGCTGCCGGTCTATTTGTGCACGTATGAGAACACACCAGGGAATGCCTCTTGTGTGGATGAGGAGCATAATGCATGCCCTTGCAGTCAGCTGGCGAGTCCCCCCCCACCCCCATCCTCTACACATTAGGAGCCAAATCACCTTGATTAAGCTGCTGACGAGTCCTTGCATAAAGGGAGAGGGGGAGGGGGCTGACCTCCATCCCAGGCCCTCAGGTGTCGTCTGGCTCTTCCTGCTTCCCAGGACGGCGTCAGCGGCACAAAGCATCAGTACGGTGACACCATCAGAAATGCCCCCCCCCCCCCCACACACACACACACACACACACACACACACAGCCACCATGTAAATAATGTTCCTGCGAGGACTAATGATATCAAACAACGCCATGCAATCCACCCAACGCCCCTCACCTTCCTCCACCGTCCACATATTCCCTCCATCTGTTTTCACCCTCGTCCTCTAATCGGCTCAAATAAAAAGCGCCTCCGTCCTCCATCCGCTCCCGTTAGCACCACGCGAAGGTGCTCGGCTAGCCGATTAGCACCCAGCTCGCCTCCCAGGGGCCGAGTGTGAACGTTTGATTGGACCGGATGAGGGGCGAAGGAGGCATTTCAGACGGCGGACGGCGTCGTAGCGGAAGCTCCTCCACTCCGCCACAGATCATCACCGGGCTGCAGAGGCAGAAAGGAAATCAGGAACTGTGTTTAAAGTTGAACCTTCGTTTATAAGTTTCGCACGCGTTTAATATCGATTCATTACTCGTATTCACACCGACTTACAGTGAACACAAAAGCGCATGATTACATCAGCGTCCTTACGAGGAGCCAGTGGCGAGGAGGTCGAGGCTCAGCGCCCACGCCATCCAAGAAACAAATACCCCAGTGACTTTGGGTGTTTTTGCTCCGCCAAGTGCACAAACTAACATAATGATCATAGTTCTCGTGCACAATGTAAAATTAAATCCGTCTCTTAAACCCAACGGTGATAATGCGGGTCATCGCCGTGTCAGAGCAATTTCCCCCTGCGTTCCTGTCTGACTGATATCTGAATACAACGGGCTCTATGTGCGTTCCATAATGTGCAATAATCTGTAAATGAGGATTGCTCTTCAGGTAAGAGACGTGCTGTTATCTCTCGGCTGTGGCCTGGTGGAAGGTGTGAAGGAAGAGTGTTTAATGAAATTACAAAGACGGCTGCAAACACTTTTTTTTCCCACATCGGGAGTTCAAAGGAGAGCCGTGAACTCTTCCCCGACGCGTGCATTCAGGTGTTTTACAGTAATTGGTGTCTCTGAATAGGTAAATGTTTCACCAGATTTGAATCCTGCTCTTTTGACACCACATCCTTTGACCTTGTGTTGCAGTGTTGCCGATGTGACTGAAGAAACGTTTCAGGGCCCGTCAGTGTCACTGAAACTTTCTGTGGTCATTTACAGAATGAATGTACTGAATTAGTGAGATGATCCTTGAGCTGTTAAAGCCTCGCTGAATCATTTCTAAAATACATATGCATCAATGAGAGAATATTTTCTTCATCGCTAAGAAACACTTTCTGCAGATACGTTGTTTTTACAGCAGATAAATGAATAGTTTCTATTGTGGTGGAAGATTCAGAGGCTCTGGTTGGATGTTTTTACTTTCCAGTCGTTCTGGTTCTTTGTATGGTGAGACCTTTGAGAATAAATCTACTGCATGTAATTGGGGGTCTTCTCGGGGAGCAAGGCACTGTGGGTAATGGACAATGTTTATGTGTTTTCACAGCAATGGTACACCAACTCCACGAAGGCGGTGTGTGTTTGGCTAACGGACCGACTGGACCTTCAGCTCCACATGTACCAGCTGAAAACACTCATCAAGATTGTCAAGGTAATCTGGGCTGTTGGACACAGTGGGCGGTGGGAGGATGGATGGGTTACCCCACCTAGGGGCCGCCAGGGGCCCCTGTCACCATGGGAACCTCATATGACACAAAATATTAAGACCACCAGAATCACTCATGCATGTTGTGGTAGCAGCAGAACATGGACTCACCAGTGACACAAAGGAGACGTGAAATCAGGGTCACAGCGCTGCCAACATGGCTGCATACTCCAGTCAAGGAAAATGTCAACTTATGTTGAATTCTCTAAATTCAAGGCCTTGAAGAGTCAACTACAACTGCATGTTGCCTTGGAGTCTGAAAGCAGGTTTTCTCTCTCGGTTGCGTAGAGACAAACACAAACTGCTGCTGTGTTTAACTCTTTACTTATTTTGGGATGAAATTGGTATCAAATTTGATTTAAAACGACGTGAAATTGATCTTAAATTTATCCTGCAGAAACCTGTAGTCACCCTGTTAATTAAATATCACAGATTCGGGGTCCTCGGTGGTCCGGGGCCAGTTGGTTATCCATGGATGTTTGTGTATATAAGCATTAACCAGATTTTAGTTGAGCTCAATAATGTAATTTAACGAGACACTTTAACAACATTATTCATCTTTTTATTTTCTTAAAATATAAAATATATAAAAGTGAAGGATGACATCTGAAAGTGCTCGATATCCATTTGGAAATAAATTGTTCCCTTAACATCGCTGCTGTTAAGGTTAATGCTAAGTAAAGTCCTTGAACATGAAAAAGATTCATTTTGTTAAAGGTGTCTTCAAAAGGTTGAAGTCTCAATTTGAAACTCTTCAAACTGAAATCATAAGGATTTATTTTGCCTTGAAGGTGGTAAACTGAGTTGGGATCAGTTTATCCCGAGTCTCATATTTACTCACAGTCACTGCTGTCCACTAAATGATTTTGCATCAGCACACAAATAACGTTGACCTCCATCACCAGTTGCATGCTGGTAAATCGTGGCTGCTCAGTCTCCATTATTTGGACTCGATTCTAGAAATCTAGTTAACTGGTAAAATAGTTGAAGTGGCTCTTGAGGTTTGGAGGATAGAAAGGTTCCTGCTCTGACTCCAGGTAGGATGTTTGGTTGACATCCTACCAACAGTTCAACAACATCCCATAATACCAACAATTCAATTTAATGCAAGAAAATGATTTAAAGCAGCAGGACTGTGAGGAGATGGCGAGGCATGGAGGGAGAACTGCTCATCTGCTGTGAATTTTTAGTCTTTTTCTAGTTTGTGATGTGCAGAGACTCGAACCTGACGCCGGCAGGAATGATAATGGCTTCTGAGGCTAAAACCCCCTCAGACACGCGTCTGCCTTTCCAGTCGAACATGAAAGACTCGGCACGTCCTTGAGCCTCACTCTCCCGCTTTTGTCCCAGCAGCCAACAGAAACCTCCTCCCATCGTGCCGCATTCCTAAGACGCTCTCTGTTTTCCTTCTCTTGTTATACCCAACTCCCCCCCCCCCCTGCCTCCCCCCGAACAGAAAACCTACCGTGACTTCCGGCTGCAGGGGGTGTTGGACGGCACGCTGAACAACAAGAGCTACGAGACCGTCTACAACCGACTGACGGTGGAGGAAGCCACGGCGGCCGTCAAGGCGGGAGACGGCCTGCAGGGCATCAGCATGAGAGACAGCGACGAGGAGGAGGACTGAAGGCCGTCCCTCGCCCCCCGGAAAAACCGACCGGCGTGTGTGTTTTTTTTTTCCGTGTACGTGTGAGGTCAGAGAACGTGGGGGGAAAGTACATGTGTGTCAGAATGTATGACGGGACAGGAAGTGGAGACGCTCTCGTGATGAGGAACACCCGCCTCCCCTCGCGCCTATGGGAGCCTCGCCACGCAGCCATACCCCGACCGATGTCACTTTGTACAGCTCGGTGGGTCGCCAGCAGATCAGCCGTCAGCGCAGTTCCTGTTTATTTTCATTCTCATTGGTAGCCGGTCGTCCTAAAAGCCGCAAACCCGTCGGGAGTCTGACCGAGCTCAAGGCCTTCCAGAGTCATTTTCCCAGCAGACACCGCAGGAGTGGGTTGTTTTTACCACATGTTGCCACACTGCTGTAGTTTCTGACCACCCACTCATAACGTCCCCAGAGCTAAATGACAGCTGGTGCGGTGGCTTCACTAATCACGGATGATGGCTTTAGTTGTAAATGATGCAAAAAAAGAAAAATGGATTCAGTTATCGTGCTAATTTGGTTGCCAACAGGTTCCAGGACGTGGTGAAACTCCCTTTTTTGTTGGGAAATTATAAACTGACAGGTCTAGACGGGTTCCTACACAAGAAAAGTAAATTGAATTATTGAAAGGTCTTAAAAGGTTTTGGAATTGCACAAAAAGTCTTAAAATGTGGGGAATAAATATTGTTCCAAGACACGTATGACTACATGTTCTATGTAGCTGTAGTCCCACTGTCATCTCTGTCATTGTGATATTTATTGTTGTGAAAAATGCGTGATGCGGTCGAGTGGACAGTCATGTTGCACAGCACACCTTGTATTGAACAGCGACCAAAGTGTTCAAATTCTGCCAGGAAAAATGGACGTCTGCAGCAGATCCCTGTGCGGAGGGATCCTCCCAGCTCTGTCTAATCTGAACAACAGTGGTAGAAACGTCCCTGCGGGGGGTCCAAGTGCTACAATATAATTTACCGTCTCTTTGAGTATTACATGTTGTCGGTGAAAAGAGTTTTACCTGTAAATTGAAAGCCGTGTTCAGTAGGCCTCAGATCTGTTTTCAACTGTCCAATGAGTTCGTGTCAGTGGAGTTCAAAGGCAAAAACAGATGGACAAAAGATATGAAGTATATTTATATTGTCTTATTGTGCACCTGTTTTCTTCAGGTGTTATAAATGTCAGAATTAAAGTGTTTTTAAAGCAGCACCGGGGCCTGTGGTCTGTGTTTCCCTGAGTTCATTCAGATAACAGCAGAATATTCATTTCTCTATGGAGGTTTTGGCTGCTGGACAAACGGAGCTGGATTTCCCAGATCCTCACGTCGTAGGAAATGGTATTTATTTGCACAGATGGTGAGAAAAACATTTGAAAAAGGAGAAGAAAAGAAATACAAACTGCAGGTGAGACAGAAACGTCTGATTTACTGACTCTCCATTTGTGCAGATTTCTGGAACTCGGCCACACTGGAGATTCAGTCCAGTAACCTGTCTGTCAATACAAAACACCAATAAACCAGATCTATATTTTGAACATATTTCCTGATAAAATGTTACTGTTATATTGGAAGCAATTTAAAATCAGTCTACTTTTCTAGATCATGCAGCAGCCTGGCTACTCCCAAGAATTATTTTTTTAGTCAAACATCTAAATGTTTTCATGCAGGTAAAACATGTAGCATTTGTTCTAAAATATACCCTTATTTATTAAATTATCGAGTTGGACACATTCACTGTTTTTAAAAGCTATCCCTGTTTTCAGATTTCATCATTACATCTACATCAACCTCAGCCTTTTCCATTCAGTTGGCTGTCACCCATCAGCCTCCCTGTGTCTCCGCTGTCTTTTCAGCACAAATGAGAAGTGAGCATCAGATCTTTCCACCCACGACCCGGTTCACTGGTCGTGGAGGCTTATTACTGATCAGGAATCAGTTTACAGACGAGTACGCTCGTACAGATTCTTCTCCCTGCTCCAGTCTCTCATTTTGATTTTTTTAAATGTTAATTTATTTTACCCAAGGCTCAATAATTCAAAAAAAAAATCTCATTTTTAATTTCTGACCCTTATGATCCTCTTTTATTTGTAAAGAATAGGATGTCATTGAACGCATCACAGGCCGCTCACTGGTACTTCAATCTAATTATGAGAAAAAATTTGGTTAGGAAATATTACCAATGACTATAGGCCTAGTTATTAATATATTACTATTATTATTATTTTATTATATTTTCTATTGTGCATTTGAAAGAATAAAAGAATAATATCGCAAAAAAAAAATACAGACCAAATGACTAAAGCGTTATGATAGTTAATAATGAATGGAGAAACGCAGCCGGCGTCACTAAACCAGAATGAAATGTCAGTTTCCGTCTGAGTCTAAATCCTGAGATGAATCCGTTTTCAACAAACAACCACTGGAAATATAATATATTATGATTATAATAATATAGATAATAATTGTAATCACAGGGACATTGTCTGGGTGACCCTTGAGCTTTTTACTATTGGTTGCTTGTAATGTTTCAGCTAAATGCCTAAAATATAATAATAATAATAATAATAATAGTAATAGTAATAATAATAATAATAATAATAATAATAATAATAATAATAGTAATAATAATAATTTAAAACCGTAATTTTCCATATTAGTTTACTATTTTAATTTATCAAAGACACTTGTGTCATTAACGGTCTTTTCTTCCTTGTAGTAAAACAAAATAAACTGCCAAGACTGTTAAAATGTATTTATTATTATTATTATTATTATTATTATTATTATTATTATTATTGTTGTTATTATTATTTTTTTAGGCATTACGTCTCATCCAGAGCAGAAAAAGCTTCAGTTCTCCTCCTAATATTCGTTTCTCCTCCAGTTGTATTTCATCTTGATGCGTCTTCAGGCCCCAGAATAAAACCACTGAAGGGTTTTATTTTCTCTCCTGTTCAAACCTGAAACAGAAATTTAAAGTCACGCAACCATTCCGCTGCTACACCGCAGACTGTCCGGGAAATATCATGTGAAAATAAATAGAAAAAAATAATTTCTCACTGTTCTGATGGGGAAATAATATCCCGTGATGAAATGAAATGATTGACTGTCTCACAGCCTCATCGGGGATGTGAGCTCCTCTGCCGGGTGGGTTTGGTGTCTAATCTCGGTGCGTAAAGAGCCGTTTGGATCACGGTGGATGTGAGCTGGGACGGGTTTTATGTGACTGAACATCCGTTTCCTTCTTACTTCACCTTTTAGTGCCGCGCAGCTTCAAGTTTCTGGTCCTCGACTCACCGAGGCTCTGTTGGATTTTGCGTAAAAAAGAAAAGACGTTTTGGATCAAAGTTGGTGATGCCCTGAAACAGGCTGTGATCGGAAAAAAAAAAGTCTAAGTTCAGCCGTAATATTACAGCGTCGCGTTTGAACCGTGCGTAAAACAGGACGGGGTTGGGTTTGGAAAAGAGGCATCCAAATCTGATATAAACTGACAGCCTGACCCCGCTGGGCGTCTGTCGTGTTGCGATTTAAAATGATGTCACATGAAGCCACAAGGGGACCTGGGATTTACCAAGTACCTTCCAGTTGAACAGGAGTCCTGCTACTAAAGGACAACCTCCTCCTCCAGCGGCGACAAGTGGAGAATTGACGGAGGAGAATTGAGCAAATTATCTACTTTCCTCTCCCTTCTTGGCCGGTAACGATCGGCGAGGTCTCGGCTCTCCACACGCCTTATTGAACCGCCCTGATTGTCCACAATCAACTCAAAGCGGGGGACAGTGAGGGGGGTTTACCCGTCAAATGATGTCCTTTCCAGCGGGCCGGTGAGGAGCAGCACCGACCCCGGCTCTCTAGCAGCTTGTTGCCGTGGCTGTGGAGGTGATGGACGGTCCTCTCCGCCGCCCAGCGGGGATCCACGGCTCCCCCCCGGCTTCTGGGAACCAGCCTGCAGGCTCCGACATGATCACCTCCAGCAAGCCTCTCGCTTTCTCCATCGACCGGATTATGGCCAGGACGCCTGAACCAAAGTCGATACCGCTCCCCAGCTGGTTCCAGCCCGCTCCCGTGGGGAAACCCGACATGTGTCCGTCCTCCCTGCATTGCATGATCCCTTTGGTGCCGCTCGGATACGAACCGGGCCACCGACTTAACATCACCGGACTGGACCCCAACCATTTCGACGCGTCTTCTCATACTTCCACTGACTTTCTGGGCTTTGGGTTGAACTATAAGAACCAGCAGGAAGATGTGAACCAAACCGCCGGCCAGTACAAACTCTTCCGGCCCCGGGTGGTGAACCAGTCGTCCTTTCCCACCATGGGGGCTGTTTGTTACCTGAACTGCGGGGAGAGCGGCTGTCCTCCCCCGGCCGGCCTGGTCAACCTCCATCCCATGGCCTCCTACCTCCTCACCGCCCGGCACAAAGCCTTCCTGGCGGAGAAGAGCAAACCTGGCCAGGCGGCGGACCGGTACCCGTCCGGTGTGGCCTTCAAAGAGCTTTCCCAGAGCCAGATCCAGCACTACATGAAGGATAGGGATCAGATCCTTTCCGACAAAATCTTCAAGGGTTCCACAGCCCGGCTGAGCAGCTCCTGTCCGAGCAGCAAGCCCAAAGTTTTCACCTGTGAGGTTTGTGGGAAGGTGAGTCTGAATTTAACATCATTTACACCAAAACTATCAAACATGATGTGAATATTATACATTTCTAGGGACAAAGTGGAGCAATGACTATTTATTCAATATGAAGAAGTATTAGTCACCAGACTAGAACATCATGGGTCAATTTATTGTTAGATTTGGATTCTAAATAATTTTCTGGTGTTCTTTTTCCTTGATGCATTAAAATGAGAAAAACTATAACATCAAATTTCGACTTGTTGATCTGGAGATAGACTTGGTGGTTTCGGGATAATTCAACACGTTTAATGATTTTGGTTTGTTTGAATGTGTTTTTCTGTCCAGGTGTTTAATGCCCACTACAACCTGACGCGCCACATGCCCGTGCACACCGGCGCTCGTCCGTTCGTCTGTAAAGTGTGTGGGAAAGGATTCCGCCAAGCCAGCACCCTCTGCCGCCATAAGATCATCCACACTCAGGTAAGAATTGACAGCAATTCGTTTTATTCCAAGTAATACGTTACCTTAGTCAGAAGCAATCCGTTACTTTTATTAAAATTGAAAATGTATAATTATAACTCCAAATATGTTGACAGCGTTCCAAAATGTTGTAACATGCTGGTTGTAGAATTTGATCTGACGTCGTGATCAATGTTTTATTTTCTTAGAATATTCTTAGCGGAACCATAAAGAACTCTGATTTGTTCTTTAAATCATTATGGTTCTTTAAATCATTAAAATAACTCTGATTTGTTCAAATAAAAACCTGCTAAATCAGAATGAAGAACCCAGTGTAGTAAATAAATAAATAAATAAATGTTCTACTGCTAGGTTGGAACATTTCATGTTCTCAACAGAACCATAAGTGTTGTGCTGCTATAAATCCTGTTTTTTTAAAAATGTTAAACTTTACTAAGGCGAAAATGTAAACAGTATGTTAATTTATTTTTATCATCACTCTATGAAATCATTACAGACTAAAGCTGTTTTAATCTTTACATTTACTCATTTCATCCTGTTAGTCTGTCCAGTGAGAACAGATATAATATCCCTATAATATTCCTATAATACCCCTATAATATTCCTATAATATTCCTATAATATCCCTATAATACCCCTATAATATTCCTATAATACCCCTATAATATTCCTATAATATCCCTATAATAACCCTATAATATCCCTATAATATTCCTACAGGGTGTTATAATTTTGCTTAATATTTGTATCATTCTAAAATGTATTATATCACTATAGTTCCTTATGGTGAGAGTTATTATGTCATTCTGTTTCTATAGTAATTCTAAGATATTATAGACTAATAACGTGTGCGTTTATTACAGGAAAAACCACACAAGTGTAACCAGTGTGGGAAAGCGTTCAACCGGAGCTCAACCCTCAACACGCACACGCGCATCCACGCAGGATACAAACCGTTCGTCTGCGAGTTCTGTGGGAAAGGATTTCATCAGAAAGGTGAGACATTCATATTTTTATCTTTCTAAAATAATGTAGAACCATGAGCTCACGAAATAAAATTTTAAACCCTTTGTTCAATTTACCACAATATGGTGGTAAATAAAAAAACGTACCTTTCCCGAAGAGACAAATCGCTTTAATATTTCTATAATATTCCTATAGCGACTATGTGGTGCAGTGACCATATTGTATTTTATGGTATTTTTTTTGATCTCCCATAATTTCACTTTAATATTCCTATAAGAACTTTTACCGTGATATGTCTATAGTATCATTCTCAAAATTATTATACATTTTCTGAGTGTTTTGTTTGCAGCTTTTCAGTCTGAAATAAATCTTAACATAAATTCATATCATATATTCATCAAGTAAGTGTGAAGTATAAGTATAATATATTATATTGACGTAGGGCCTTTTATTTATTTTTTTAACTTTTATTTTATTTTTAAATTATATACGTTTTTATAGTGACCTTGTGTTTGTTTTTATCTCCTATGCTATCATTATGACATTACTATAATGTTCCTCGTTTTGCTGTGATATTTGTATAGTATCCTTCTAAAATGTATGATAATACTAGTTGTTGTAGTTGTTTTCACCTTTTAAGGCTGATATAATTTATAACAAATTAAACTTATACATTATACCTAGCTGTCTAAACACTTGTTTTCTTTCCTTAACAGGCCTTATATTAGCCTGTTAAGGAAAAAACAAGATTTATATAGTGACCTTGTCATACTTTATGGTCTTTTTCATCATGGTAATATTCTTACAGGAATAACATCTTCCTGCTGGTTCTTATAGTATCCTTCTAAAATTTAAACAAAGAATACTATAATTCATTTTCCTGAGGGTGTTCATATTTTCAGACTGACATACATCTTAATAATTTAGTAATTTAAGATTATAATTTATTTATTTTTTTGGTATTTTTTGCTATCACTATAATATTGCTTTAATATTCCTATGGGGACTTATAGTGTATCTCTGGTACTCAATAGGGAGTTTTGTATTTTTATAGCATCCTTCTCCAGAATAGCACATTTTCCTTGTTTGGGAACAGACTGTGGGTTGCTTTTCCTGCTAAAATGTATCATAGGATTACTATAGTTGTTTTCCTGACCATCCTACATCTTTCCTTGTCCAGGTAACTACAAGAACCACAAGTTGACGCACAGCGGGGAAAAACAGTTCAAATGCTCGATCTGCAGCAAAGCTTTCCACCAGGTCTACAACCTGACCTTCCACATGCACACACACAACGACAAGAAGCCGTTCACCTGCCCGACCTGCGGCAAGGGCTTCTGCAGGAACTTTGACCTGAAGAAGCACATCAGGAAACTTCATGACTCCTCCAGCTCCCATTCGCCCCTGAGACCTGACACTAACTAACCCTGACCCTGAGTCTATACCCTGACCTGATACCCTGAGTCTATACCCTGTGTCTATACTCTGACCCGATACCCTGAGTCTATACCCTGACCCGATACCCTGAGTCTTTACCCTATCCCAATACCCTGAGTCTGTACCCTGACCTGATACCCCCAGTCTATACCCTGACCTGATACCCAGTCTACCCTGACCTGATACCCTGAGTCTATACCCCGACATGATACCCTGAGTCTAAACTCTGACCCTATACCCTGAACTTGATCCTATACACTAGACCTATACCCTGAACTTGATCCTATACCCTAGACCTATACACTGAACCTGACCCTATACCCTGCCATGAGTCTATACCTTGATCCTATTCCCTGATCTTATAGCCTGACCCTATACCCTGACCCTGATGCCATACCCTGACCCTATATTCTGACCCGAAGAAGCACATCAGGAAACTTCATGAACCCTCCAGCCACTCAGACTTGACCCTTTACTCTGACCTGCAAACGTGCAACGCCACCAAACCACCTGGCTGTGATGCTTTCCTCTCTCAGCCCGTGTGAGACTGATGAACTTCATGGAGGACAAGTTGAATTTTTTCCAATCACTTGTCCCCTTATTATTAGTCTACCATTTTTATTATGGTGGCTAATTCTGATATTATTAGTCAGCAGTTCGGTTTCAGTTAGTTTTCATTATTTGTTATTTTGATCTCAGGATGTGAGATTGATGAACTCCAAGACCAGGGATGTAGTGGAGGCGGGTAAACCCACCGAAAGTCAGTTTATACACTTCTTATTTGCAGATGAGACCCATAGTAGTATCAAACTGATACAACTTACTGTGATGTATGCTATGAATTCATGTTATATGACGTTAGTGATGTTATGAGGATATGATCCTTTATTGGGGGAAAAGCATAAATTAATGTTTTTCTGAAACTCTAATAGATTTTTGTTCATATTGGTGGATGTTTGCCTCATCATGATCACTGACTGGAGTAGTTAACCTCCCTTGTTCTTTACTGTACCACTACATCTCTGGTCATGACTTATGGAGGATTTGTTGAACTTTTCCATCAGTCTATCATTATTTTTTATTTCAATCTCAGGATTATTGTAAAAAATGTTTTATGATATTTATTTGAAATTGTATCGCTGTTATAACTTAAAAGTGAAGAACTGGACTATATACATAGTTTTTTGTCACGCTGAAAGCTCATTCTATGAGGCCTGCCACTGAACAACAGGCCTCCTACTGTACAGAGACGCTTAAGAAGGGAACAATAATAAAGCAACTGTGTGTGTCAATTTTGGTCAATACAATACTTTAAAATATCAGTCTGCAAATATTTAAAAAATATTGACTTCATATTTTATCAACCCTATATATATATATATATATATATATATATATATATATATACATATCTATTTATATATGTATTATCTATGTATGTATATATAGATATATGTATTTAGTATAGATTTATTATCTATTTATATACATTGCTTTGCAAAATTATTCAAACCCCTTCACGTTTTTAACATTTTGCTGTGCTATCAAATTATTTAAAAACACATTTATTTGGGATTTTTTGTCTGAGTTCTATCAAAGCACTCTATTCTATCAAAGAGAAAACAAAAGTGGTCAAAGCAACTGCCTAACAACGCTGAGGTCGAAGGTCCGAACCTCAGCATTACCTCCGGCTTGGTCGGGCGTGCCTACAGACACAATTGGCCGTGTCTGCGCGTGGGAAGCCGTGGGGGGGTATGCGTCCTGGTTGCTGCACTAGCGCCTCCTCTGGTCGGTCGGGGCGCCTGTTCAGCGGGGGAGGGGAACTGGGGGGGAATAACGTGTTCCTTCGCACGCGCTACGCCCTCCCGGTGAAACTCCTCGCTGTCAGGTGAAAAGAAGCGGCTGGCGACTCCACATGCATCGGAGGAGGCATATGGTAGTCTACACCCTCCACAGACCGGCAGAGGGGGCGGAGCAACGACCCGCACTGCTTAGGCAGGGGGAATTAGATATGAACAATGGAGAAAAAGGGGGAAAATAAAAAAATAAATAAAAACAAGGGAGCAAACAAAAATTTATGTCGACGGATTAAACTAAAATAACAGAGAACTCAAGTTTGCATAAGTATTCAATCCCTGTACTTTGTTCATGGTAAATTGCCACACCAGCAAAAATTATATATAATTAATATGTTTAGTTTAAGGACATGCATTACATTTACAGGTCTTGCATTTGCTGGACAAACATTTCATGCTAAATTATCAGTCTAAAATTATTATTGTTATTATTCTTCAAACATTTTTTTTCAGGCTGCTTATGAGTAGTTTTGTATCTGTGGAAACAAACAGTTTGAGGTTTTCACCAGACAGTAACACTAAGTTAATTTTGATGTGAAATCTAAAATCACCTCCAGTTGGACATAAATTCATTCAAGAATCATATGAATTGATTTCTGATTGACCTCAACAGTCAGGTCAACTCATCCTGTAATTCAGAGTTTGTCAGACCTAAACGTTTCTGTAAGACAGATTTTGTGGAAATGTTGAGGTTTGATCATCTTGACAAGCTTCACTGGACGAGTAGGGCCTGTATTGATCCAGCTTTTATTTTGGGTCAGGAATGTAGTGGAGATTAAAACCAGTTTACCCCTTTTCAAGATAACATATATTTGTATTTATCTTGGTAGATTTCTGATTTTCGAAAATGGAGGAAAAACTCAAATTGTCCATCTCTGAATTTCCCGAGCTGTCCAACTCTGTTAGAGAAGTGATTCATGGTGAGATGTCAGCCTTCACCTGAGTGAATATGGACATTATAGTTCTACTGTTTAAGCAAAGCTTCATTGGTTTTCAATTAGCACCACCCAGTGTGCTGGAGGGGCTACGACATTACGCTTTTCAATGTGGGTGAGCACAACAGCTCGTTTTTGCTGAAATGTGAAAAAAACCCATAAATGTCATCCTAATTTTAACTAAATCCTAACCAAAGTTGTTTTAGTTGCCAAAACCAGTTTTATTAGATTTTGGTGCAACTCAAGTAGTTAGATTTGACTTTGGTGCACAGCTGGCTATATGTTATATTAATCAATGTGTAAGTGTTGTATGAATCAAGAGTGCAACAGAATTGAATCTTCATGGTTAACTTCTGTCTGTTTCTGACTGAACTGATCATTTCATCACTGATACATCTGATTGATTTAGTGTTTAGATCATGTAGCTTCAGACAACCATCAATGTCTTGTTGTTAACACATCTGGTGAGCACACTAGCTAACATAGCTAGTAGAAGCTAGTGTTAGCAGTGGCTAGTAGTCCCATGTTAACAGTAACTAAACTAGCCTGCTGGCTAGTTAGCTAGCTACCAGTTTGTTCAGGTTAACTGAGCTGACTCTTCTCCAGCTCCAACTCAGAGTGTTTTGGAGTAGAGACTAGGGCTAAAGACAAGACAGTTTACTGAGTCACAGTAACCTACATTTGGAGACAAATCTACCTGATCACACTGTTCACTTTTACTGAGAACGTTACTGGATGATCTACAGACTGTCTCTCTCTAGGCCTGGAGGTTTAATCTGTATCACTCGATCAACCACAGTCTCCTACTGGTTCTACTGGGAGCTGACCAGTACAACCACAGTCTCCTACTGGTTCCACTGGGAGCTGACCAGCACAAGCAGTATCCTACAGCTCCACTGTTGGGTGTTCAGTGCCTTGCTCAAAGGCCCCTCAGCAGTAGTTGCTGGTTGAATGTTGTTTCTCATTCACCCTCCCTGCTCAGGTTTTCTTAGCTGGTCTGAGATCAGCAGCATTAAGCTGCTTAACAACGTTCCTTCGTAAGCAATGTTATGTATCTTAGGTGCAGTAGTTATGAAGCCACCAATGTGTCCTCCCTTCTGAAAAAGGACTATAGTAATGCTATAATCAATATTATTTCCTATAGTATCACTATAATATCATAGGAATATTATAGTGATACCATGAGCAATAAAATAAATACCCTAAGATACAATAAGGCTCTATTGAGTAGCACAGACACACAAATACTAGGACTATTAAGAATGTCATAGTGATACTATAGGAATATTATAGTATCTTAAGTATTTATGGAGAAGTATAACGATATAATATAATACCAAGTAATACCAAAGATACCATATCATAAAAAATACCATAAAGTAACGATACTATAAACTCAGTATTCAAAGACACAGATGAATATAATGGTAAATAAAGTATGATGTTCTCTTTAAAGTCACTGTTCAGTAGCGCAGACTCACTGTCGCCTCCAACAGGAAGGTTCCAGACATGTTATAGTGATTGTTTCGTAGGTTTGCTCATATGAATATTATAGGAATACTATACAGAAATATTATAATGATTCAAAGTATTGGAATTATTCGTCGGTATGTGCGGGTCCTTGCGTCATCATAGTGCGACGGCCGGAGCAGGAGGCCGCTCCTCAGCTCTGGAACCTGATTGGCGGGGAGACAAACCCAGACAAATCCTCGCTCTTCATTGGCCAGGCTGCCTCGCTGATCTCCCGGGTGGACAGACCATCCGCCCCGCATCGACAGGCGCTCACATGTTCTAGAGATCTGTACGCAGCGTAGCGCAACGTAGAGGCGGCGCTGACGTTCCCTGTCCGGGTTATCAACTTCAGCTGCGTAAAGGTAAACCCGTTCAACTAGCATAAAACCGGAAAATTGGCGACACTGCCTCCAAAATAAACTACTTAGTCGCTTGGAAAATAGAATTTAGGATACAGGACATTATAAATAAAAATAAATCAATGGGATGTCATTTAACTTATTTTCTTCATATTCTTTTCATTGTTATATATTGCACATATCTTTGGTTTATTTTTTTTACTTGTCATCGTACATATAATTTTTATTTTTTGGTATAAGTTCATATAGTATATATTTTTCATAAATGTTTGCTTTGTCTCAATAAGTCCTGCTGCTACTACTGCTGTGATTTTGCACATCCCCTTAATGCTGTAATCCATATTTCTATCAAGCAGAGTGGAATCATGAAATATGGAGTGAAACTATATATAAAATAGACACTCAAGTGTGTATTCAAGGAGTCAATTCACTAAACCCCAAGATGTGGCAAAATCCCTGCATCAAATATGATTTTTAGTCATAGGGACTGACTACATATTATTTGGTTAATACAATAAATTATTAGTCATAGTTCACCAAACTATCAGTTTAGAGGGATCATTGGCCCTGATGCTGCTTGATGTGGATTATTTTATAGATATGATTTTTTCTTGCTCTTAGCTTTGAATTATAATCATGAAAAACTACAAGATAAAATATGGACTCAATTGACACCTATCAAATGCCTTTTGGAATGTTATAATTAAGGCTAAAACTAGTAAAAATTGCTGACTTGAGAAGAACATTTAAGTGTTTTATTTTGAAATTATAACCGGAAACTGCTTATTTATGTACCTTGACACGATCCTTGTAGCGATCCTCGTCTCACCTCTATGTGACTCTCCATTGTGTGGGCAAAGCTTCGCCACATTGCGTCTGCAGGAGTTGGTGTTATTACTTGTTGTAACGTGTTATAAGGTGTTATAAGGTGGGTTCCGCTTTGTCCGTTAATCTGCTGTCGTGCGTGAATCCATTTCTTCAGCTACGCGTCACCTCCGCCAACTTGTGATAGTATTGAGTCGTTTCGATACCAAGTCATGAATTTCGACACCAAGTCATGAATTTCGATACTCGAAACTTACCGATACTTTTCCTAAAAAGGGGAAACACTGTTTTGCTTCAGTCTGTATGTCATTGATGCACACAACAGGGGAGTTAACTAGGACCTGGTCTGGACCAGACCGGACCAGGCTATCCAGGAGGTTGTGCATGTAGCGTGGACCCACCGAGAAACCCACTATAGCAGCCCTGTGATATTCCCTGTAGGGACTCACTTCTTCCTTGGTATCACCGTAATAATCCAGTAATACAATAATAGTGATTTATAGAATGAGTGAGTTTATACTTGTGACTTAGTTCTGCTGTAATACTTGTATACTGTCCCTCTGAAATTACTATAGGATTACTACAGTACCCACCTGTGTTCTGATGCCGGCTGGTACTGCATCAAATCATTTGATGATTGTATTTTAATTATTGGATTTATGGTGCAGCGGCACTGTCCAAACTTTACTTTTACTTAATGGTGTTTTTATTCTTTACTTTTACTTAATGGTGTTTTTATCTCCTATAGTATCACTGTAATATTTCTATTAGAATTTATATTGTGTTTATTATACTCAGTGGTTAGTGTATAGTGACTATTCCTATTACTGCAATGCGTTTTCATGAATGTGTTATGAGGCCTGTCTCACGACCACCTGTCTGTCTGCAACTCTCTCCCTGAAGCAAACTAAACCTGGCCTATGGCCCTTTGCCCGGCTGCCTGAATAACCAGTTACCTGTCTGTGTGCGGTTACCTGTTTGTGGCTCATAGTTCTCGTCCCAAGCAGGGGAGATAAAGTCATGTTGCGACTCCTAAGCCACCAAGGTAGGAGGACGAGGAGCTGCCTCGGGGGCCAGAGGCGCTATGAGCACCACAAGAGCATCATGGCGATCCGCCGGGAGGACATCAACCCCTGGGAGAGGAGGGCACCGCTGGCACCGCGGCACGTCAAGGAGCTCACCAACCGTGGCCACAAGGTCCTGGTCCAGCCCTCCAACCGGAGAGCCATCCATGAGAAGGTAAAGTAGATGGATCCTAAAGGAATAATCCAAGTTTTGATTCCCTGTTAACTGACGAGAAAATGGACACCAAAATCATCCAGGGGTCCCCAGTAAATCACTGGCTCTGGGCTCCATGCTAACATTTTAGCATACACTACGCTGAGTGATAGCAGGCTCCATGCTAACACTTTAGCATTTTGAGTGATATTTTGTACTCTATTTTGTGCCTTTCTTCTGCCCTGCTGAATTCATTCACAATCTAATTTCCCTATGGGGGAAGTTTCGTCTTATCTTATTTGTTGCCAGAAGTGTAGTACAATAATAATCATGATCAATAAGTGTGATCACAATATCAATACCAATACCAAAATAATAGCGTTATCATTTTATCAGAAAGGTGTGGCTGCAGCCCGAGGCATCCTGGTGCCAGCCAGCCAGCCTGAACTCAACTAACTGTGTTTTATTTCCAGTACTATGAGAAAGCAGGGGGCATCATTCAGGAGGACATCTCAGAGGCGTCGCTGATCATCAGTGTGAAGAGGCCGCCGGAGGAAAAGCTCATTCCCAGGAAGACCTATGCTTTCTTCTCACACACCATCAAGGCGCAGGAGGCCAACATGGGGCTTCTGGACGACCTTCTGAAGAAGGTAGAACCCAGAGAGGCTTATAATAAGTACAGTAGGACCATCTTGACTTCCTGGACTGACCTTAACATGATCATCTACAATGATCAAGTTTTTAATTGCAACAATCATTGACTTGAACTTCATTTAAGCCAATAGAGTTCTTAGCAGTTTACTACTTCCACCTTATTGCTGCATAGATGAATCCTGAGAATATCATTGAGGCATTTTCACATGTTAGCCCTTCATCAGTGGTCTGGAGGGATGTGGTTGAAGGAACAGAGGGAGGTAAAGGAGAGGGAGAGTGTGTGTGTGTGTGTGTGTGTGTGTGTGTGTGTGTGTGCGTGTGCGTGTGCGTGTGCGTGTGCGTGTGTGTGTCAGTCACTGCAGGTTCCTGTATTACTGTGTTATCTGTGTTTTGAAGACTGGACCTTGTTTTGTCTCGGTAGGACATTCGTCTCATCGACTACGAGAAGATGGTCGACACCGACGGCTACCGGATCGTGGCTTTTGGCCAGTGGGCCGGAGTCGCAGGTAGGGCTTGAATCTCCTTTGAAAAACTGAAAAAATGCAGTCAATCTTTGTAATGTGGAAGAGCAGGTTGTCCACTGATAACAAGGTTGGCGGTTCGATCCCCAGCTCCTCCTGTAACAACTCTTGTGAAACTTGTGAAACTCTTGTGATGCTATTACTTTGATTGATTGACTTTATTTCAGACATGTAAGAACAACACACATGAAACAATACAATATAATAATAATAATAATAATACATTTAAAGAAAAAAAAGCATACAATCAAATTCATAGTAAATAAATGTGTGTTCCATGCCTGAAAAGGAACTGGAAGAAGACCACTTATTTACTCCGATCCCTTTTTCATAAACCTTAATTTCATATTAATTCAAGTCAGATGTTGTTTTTAATGCATGTATAGATAAGATATAGATAACTGAGTCAGCAGTCAGATGTCGATCAATGCATCCAACAGGAGAGATGTGTTCATGTCGTGTCAACCTGCCAACCTAAATCAGTGATTCTTCTTGCTCTGATCAAGTTGAATCCTGAAACACTTCCGTCTCCTTGGTTTCAGGAATGATCAATATCTTGCATGGCTTAGGACTGCGCTTCCTCGCTCTTGGCCACCACACTCCATTCATGGTAAGTCTCTAAACACATCAGCCGTCTCTCTCTGGCCAAGCTGCAATGCAGAAACGCGTCATTTAGAACACATTTAATCATAAGAGGCGTCGCGGTGGCTCGGGTTCAAGGTCCTGGGTTCGAGTCTCGGCCCTGGTCCTGCCTGTGGTCTCCTGGTTTCCTCCCACAAAGACATGCATGTCAGGTGGATTGGAGGCTCTAAATTGTCCATAGGTGTGAATTGAGTGAGTTTATCCCCCGGAAGCAGGTATGGAAAATAAATGAATTTCACCAGAAGGACCAGAGGAGCCTTCCGCCTTCAAACCGTCCTCCTACATTGACTCTAGTCTGAACCTCACTGACTAAAACTGACCGTCTTTGACATTCCAGTTTGGCCTCAAGTCGTCATCTTAAATACGACTTCCTGCTTCTGATTCGACTCTTATCGCATCACTTCCTCTTCCCCGCAGCATATCGGCATGGCTCACAACTACAGGAACGTCAGCCAGGCCATCCAGGCAGTGAGGGATTGTGGGTATGAGATCTCCACGGGGCTCATGCCCAAGTCCATCGGCCGTGTAACGTTTTGCTTCACCGGGACCGGCAATGTATCCAAGGTAAGAGGAGCGCTACCCTCACTGGCTCCAACTTTTAGTCGGGAAATGTTAATCCCAATAAGTTGTTTGGGAAGTGGAGTCCACGGTGTTGCTCTGGTCTCCTTCACTGCAGGGCGCCCAAGACATCATCAACGAGCTTCCTGTTGAATACGTTGAACCTCATGAGTTGAAAGACGTCTCTGAAACTGGAGGTATCAAATCCCCTTTGCTTGTCTTTGTAGTTCAATGTTGTGTTCAAGTGTATGTGGACCACGTCACCCTGCTGCTGTCCGATGGCTGATTGGAAGTGGCTGAGCTGTAAAGCAGTAACAGGCTGGACATATATCAATGCTCATATTTAATTGGCTGCTGAGGAGTGATGTCACCAAAGATGTCACCCCTACACCTAAAAACAGGGAAACGAGGCAGCTGTGGTCAAATGAATGAAAATAGTATTTTGGCGACTAGTCTTCTTGAGTCGCTTGCTTGGTGTGAATGTGTGCTGCAGCATTTCAACGTGCATCATGTCCGTTGGATCATCTTCCTGTTTCCTGCCAGACATGACCAAAGTGTACGCCACGGTCCTGAGCCGTCACCACCACCTGATGAGGAAGAGCGACGGCATTTACGATCCCTTGGAGTACGAGAACCACCCGGAACGGTACACCTCGCATTTCAGGACCAGCGTGAGTCTGACGTCGGTCCTCTTATCTCTGGGGTTCAATTCCCTGCGTAGAGCAAGGCACTTACACTGCCAAGGTTAGGGGTTTGTTTCCCACTGTGACCACCCACGCTAAGTGAGTATTGAACCAGCAACCTTTTAGTTAGTAGCCAGTGTCTCTACCTCCGTCCTGGGATCACCCTTATATTTGATGTAGTGTAAAAAGTGCTCAAAGTGCATCAAAGTGATGTTGTGCCGTCTCAACCACAGGTGGCGCCCTACACAACGTGCCTGATCAATGGGATTTACTGGGACCCCCAAACCCCCCGACTACTCAGGCGGCTGGACGCTCAGAAGCTGATGAAGCCCATCGAGCCGTCCTCTGCTGCCACTGAAGGATGGCCAGAGCTGCCTCACAAGTAAGACATCACTTACACCCTGGGGTGCCATAGTGGGGGGGAATAGGGGTATTGACCACCCAGGGCCCAAGCTGAGGGCTGGCCCCTGAAGTATCTAGGCTTAAATGCCTTTTGTAGTCCTCAAGTGTACATTTATACATACTTTATACTTTCATTTCGCATTGATCTGGTTCTGAAACAGGGTTTGGTTGAAATGTGACACATCGACCGTGGGAGGGAAACTGGAACAAGCGCAAACACAATTTGGCTCAGTTTGTCCTGTGCAGACTTTGAACAGGAGACGGCTGGTGAAAGTTTAATCGTGACAGCCGGGTAGCTCTATCAGGGTAACCAAACGCCAAAGTTTCAGTTAGGGATGTGTCAGTAAATGATCGGTAAATGTGTGTTTGGTTTGTAGATGGGTAGACGTAGATGTTTGTCACTTACAGGGACGTCAACAGCAGAATATGAGCTTTATTTCCTAGATCGCAAACTGTAACTCTAGACTGATCCTGATCCTGATGACTGGCTGGTAAGTTAGTTGCAGCCTCTCTGCATGGTAACCAACCATCGTTTGGAGGTCTTTATGCTATTCTAAAAATGTACAGGCTGGATAAATCATGAAAGCAGCTGGTGAGCGACTATGGCCTGTAGACATGAAGTCAGTTTCCTGGCCTGAATAAGACGCCTCCTCAACCGTCCATTCAGTCAAGTGCAGTAAATGATCCTTCCGCCGCGGCTTGGTTGATCGGCTCGTGGGGCGATCACTGCTGTAGCTCACCAAGGAGGGTCAAATGTCAATGCTTTATCTTCAACCATGTTTACCCTGTGTGATAGCTCAGTGTCGAGGACTGCGTTGAACCTGTAGCTTTGACCTGCCGTGCTAATGAATCTGCCTCTCCTCCCCAGGCTGCTGGCCATCTGTGACATATCCGCCGATCCAGGAGGCTCCATCGGGTTCATGAACGATTGCACCACCATCGATAAGCCTTTCTGCATGTATGATGCCAACCAGCACATTGATCATGACAGGTACAAATATTTGATGAATGTTAGTGGAGACTTTTTTTCCACCTGCACCTTGCACTTGATTTTGGCTCAGTGTTTTTCTTTTAATGATTTACAAGATAAAGTACGGTGCTCTTACTCAGCAGATCAGTTATTTTTCACATTACAGATTAGTGTTTCACAGTGTGCCGACAGTCTCTTGTTCCCATTTCCATTTCTAAGTTATGCAAGAATTGTGCAAGAATTTCTTTCTGTTGTGAATATTGCTGCTATCTAGTAAAAACCATGTGAATGCATTTTTCTTTTCCTTACTTGAATGAAAACTTTCCATGGTCACAGATCAGTTGATTGAGTTTCATAACCCTTGGGCCCTTGAAACTTTTTAAATAATGAATCATTTCTGAATGATTAATTCGGAAATTTTTGGTTTCCAGGACAACACTAACCCAGCATCACACATTAAACCCTCTTGTCAATTCTCCATCATCTCTCCTGGCAGTATGGAGGGTAGTGGGATCCTCATGTGCTCTATTGACAACCTCCCTGCCCAACTCCCCATTGAGGCCACCGAGTACTTTGGAGATCGCCTCTTCCCCTACATCTGGGAGATGGTAAGACCAGGTTTCAGGGGTAAGGTGAATCAGACTAGTGGCGTTGTTAGCCAGATGTCTGGTTTAGTTTGCTGTGAGGGAGAGACTTGCAACAGCTTTGAATGTGGAAGTGAGCATATGCAAAAAAAAAACTGTCCGGGATTCAGGCGTTCTCCGGTGCTTTTGTAAATCCACATTTTGTTTGTCCTCATCAGTTGCCCTCTGATGCCACCAGACCGCTGGAGGAAGAGGAATTCAGCCCGCAAGTCAGAGACGTGAGTAGAGACGAGCTGAAATGTTTTGCTGAGTTAATTTCCAAATTACCATATAACCCCTCTAAGTTTGAGAATCCAGTCTGTAAAAGTGTTCTTCTTCGTGGACTTCCTCACCTAGCGTCTTTTTGTTATTTCATCAAAATGTGGTTTACTTTTGTGTGATCAATGAGTAGATGTCACTTTTTTTTGGAATAAAACTCTTCATTTGCATCATTAGGTTGTGAAAGTTAGATTATTAAACTGAAATATTTTTCAACTGTTCATTGCTTTATTTTAGTCTGTCATCACCTCGAACGGAAAACTAACCCCAAAGTTTGAATACATTGAAAAACTTCGGGAAAAAAGGTAAGACTCGTTTTAATCAAAGACTACTAACTATTGTCCTAATGAATGCTATCTTTACCTTTAAAGCACTTCTTTTATGTTTTGTTAATGTGAAACTTGTTGTTTAATCCAATATTAAGTGATGTTTTAAGCTGTATTAAGCATCTTTACGCCCATCTTTCCACGTGTGGCGATCCTTCCTGCATTTTAGAGAGAGCTCTTTATTTAAAAGATTAATATGTCACACACATGCCTGTCCCATCAACGAGGTAATGCAACCAATTTAAGGATGAAATGTCTAAAGATTACGAGACAGGTAACATTTTTCCTCTGTATCTCATGTTCTAGCGTAATAACCTGTGCTTGTTAATAATGCAGTTCATAGCATGCAAGCCTAGAAAGTATTTAGTAATGTTTGTGCTTTGTAGCCTCCTAGTTTTGTTGTGTTTTCCCCCCCTGAACTGTCTCATTTAGCGTAAGGGAGTGTAATGTTGAGTCCTCCGGCCAGCAGGGGGAGCTCTGCTTTGCTCCAGGCAGTAATGTCAGAGTAGCGACTAACCGCCACCTTGTTGTTCCTGCACAGTGCTCTGCGGTGTGCTGCTGTGCCAACCTGCCTCTGCCTTAAAACCTTGCATGGCTAGCGTGCCAGCGTGCTAGCGGGCCGTCGCTGCCAGCATAACTGAGACTACTGATTGGTGATTACTGATTGGTAGAAACACTTTTCTTCTCACTTCAAACACAGCCACCTCCCTCCTGTCGCATCCGTCTTGTTTTGTCTCGCAGCTTTGTCATGCCAATTTAAATGATAAGAAAAACATTATTTCATTCATTCATTCATTCATTCATTTTTGAACTTTCTGTCAGAATTATTTCCCCAATGAGTCATCGCTCTAATTTTCTTTGGCTTATTTCTCCAATCCTGTTGCTTAGTAGGATTACAGCGCTTCTCTCTTTAACCTGCAGCTTCAGTCCATCCTGCTGCTAATAAACACACTCCAGCTTGTGCCTCCATATCCAATCAGTGTTGCTTTGCTTCTGTCATACATGTTTTAATAGTATTAACATGAAGCACTTTGACAAAGCCTGTGCAGCTTTACTATGGAGTCGTTCCATATAAACAATAGATTTGACTCAGCCTTTCCTTGAGGAGGATCTGGTTTAAACCAAAAGTACAGTGGTGGCAAATCCTTCTGTAGGAGCTGCTGCTCAGACCGAGGCGTTCTGCTCTCATATTTAGGCCACTTGTAAGACTGATGGGTTTTCTTTGATTGATCATTTTTCCAGACAAGCTATGCCACAGAATCTTAATCCCTCTGATTGAGTTTGGCTCCTTAAGATATGTAAATTTACAGAGAAATCCTCCTGAGGGAACGGTGCCGTCGCCCGTGTCGTTTTTTAATTAAGGAAGCGGGCCTCCGGGTGGGCGGGCCTCCGGGTGGGCGGGCCTCCGGGTGGGCAGACCGATGCCCAACCTCAAGCCAGTCATGTTGTGGCTTCTGCACGTGTGCAGTGTCGCATCCAATTAGGCCAAGGCTAACGAGTACATCCCTCTGACTCCTCGGGGATTTGTTCGGGGGGGTTATTAAACGTCGCTGAGCAAACTGCTCAGTCTTACAGGTCACCAGGGGCAATGCCTCTATTGTCTGATGGTGTTAGGATAATCCAGCATGCAAAACCACAGACTTTTTAACTGACCCCGGTTGTGTCTATAAGCCCCTGATCACATGGTCACAACACTCTTGCATGGTATTCCTCACCATAGATTGCTGATGGTACTGTTTGGTTTTGTGAACCAAACACTCAATGAACCAAATTCTTAAAATTGTGTTGATTTTTTTTCATTTACCCCCCCCCCCACCTCCCCCCACACTCCCCCTCCACCATAGATAAGCTGCTGTGCTGATCAAAATAATTTTCCTGCTGGAAGGTCTACTTGGCTAAACAAATTGAGCTGATTTTATCCATTCTATCCATTTTATATTATATATATAATGTCAGGAAGAGGATGATATACACAGAGCATGAATGATTTCTGTTTATGTTAATCCATTTGCCTGAGTTTTAATCAGATGTCAAACAAAATCTCCCCCAAAATTAATTTCCAGTTCCTTTCTGCTGCCAAACAAAATGCGCTACAAATCAAGGAAAATGCATTGAATTATTTTCTTTTTTCTTTTTCATCATTTGTATGTTTGAAAGAGAGAATGTAACTTTACATGAGCAAGTTCACACTGTGACGATTCGGGTTTCCATCCAAGTATTCAATTAGAAAGGCAGAACAGAAATGGTGAATTTCAATAAAATTTCATCAATACTGCAAAAGTTTTGACACCAGCTTGAAGCAGGAATGCTTTTTTGTCGGTAAGCAAATTTTGCTAGAAATGCTTGTTGAATAAATGATGATGCGCCATAGAGACTAGTAGAGACCACTGTCCCATCGATCCACATTTTTGCATAATTTCTAAGGTTTGCCTGACAGCTGGATGTGTTGTGTAGTCTTTCTAGTGCGGCTGTATGATTGGACTAAGCCAGTGTTAAACGTCCTGCAGGGAACGGGCCCAGATCATGAAGAAGGACGGGGTGAAGCGTGTTTTGCTGCTGGGTTCAGGGTACGTGTCCGGACCCGTCATCGAGTACCTGACCCGGGACGAGGGAACCCAGGTGACCATAGGTACGTTGGTTTTCTAGGCTTGGAAAGTGATCTAAAACATTACGCTAGAGAGGTTTGGTCAAGGAAACTGAACTGGATGTTATGGAGCAGCAGTGAGAAACTGTCCTGCTGGTTCAGTCCCAGCAGCCGTTCGTCCTGCCACAGTGTCCTTGAGCAAAACACTGTACCTACCAGCTCCTAGATGACTACAGTGTGTACATGTAGTAGTCAGAGACTAGATGTTGGTCAATATGAAGACAGAAAACACAACTGATTCTGAAATAAACCACTTTTAACTAGTGTGCCAACTAATGACAGACATGCTGCTGTAAGGAGTTTGATCTTTTTTTGAAGTCACATTCTTGTTACTAACACACATAATCATAGTCATATTACAATTTAATGGTTATCGCTGTCGAGTTGTAAGAGGTTTAGGGACAACCAGAGTGATTTCTTCAATGCAGTTAATCAAGGTGTTCATTGGACCCAACTCACCAGATGGCAGTGAAATATATAATTGGGTGTTATCAGCATAATAATGGAAATACATTTTGTTGTCTCCTCATAAGATGAAGGAGCTCCCAGAAGGAGCTTATGAAGTTTAAAGCGGGGAGACCCAAGAATGGAGCCATGTGGGATACCACACCTATTGTTAACTTTCCTGTAAGAGTAATCACCTAGAGCACCATAAAAGCATGCCCAGTCAGATAAGACCTGAACCACTGTAGTTAGTTGTCCAGTCTAACAGGATGTCATGAACAACAGTATCAAATGTTCCACTCAGGAGGTCTGAGTCACTTCTAACTTGCGACCCCCACGGTCATGCTGGAGGGTTTTTTTCCACAATACTTCAGTATTGTGATGTCCAGTGATGCTCATCCTGTCCCCTGACCTCCTCCATGTTGTGTGTAGCGTCAGCGTTGCTGAAGCAGGCGGAGGAGCTGGCCACCAGGTATCCCAACACCATCCCCGTCATGCTGGACGTCACTAGCCAGGAAGGTCGCCTTGACTCTCTGGTCAAAGAGCACGAGTTGGTCATCAGGTACCTCAGTCGTGCTGCACCATAAAACATGTTACTATTGTTTATTTTGCCACAGCGTTTTCTACACAAACGCTTTTTCAGCAAGAAAATCTTCAAATAATTGTGGGTTTTGAATGTAAAGGAAAGATTTCCTTCGACTTGTATGCCGGAGATCCTGTACAGCACCTTGTTCAGGAAGCTGTTTGAAATGCCTCTGGGGGAAAAGCAGACTCTTGCAATTCGGAAATTGCATATTTATTCATTTGTTTGTTTGTTCGGTTTGTTATTTATTTATTTATTTTATTTCATTGTACAGCCCAAGTAGGAGCCATGTGACACAGAACACTTGGCTCTGTTATCAGTGTAGTGGGTTGGAGCCATTGATCACTGGGGAGAAAATCTCCTATATTGGCTGATAAATTGGTGATTGGTTTAAAGATGAGCAGAAACAATGTCTCACCTTTATATAATAGTAATAATAATAACAATAATAATAATAGTAATAGTGAAGACAGACTACATTCAGTTACGTGACCGCCAACATTTACTGCTGTTTGACAGAAAGGAAGTCCAAAACACACCGACACCACATACAGTATGGTTGGTTTTTGTATGGAGCCTTTCATTTTTCAAACGTTCAATGGAAATGGAAATATTATGTAATTGTAAAAAAATATATTATTATTTGTCTAATAACCTGCCTTGACGGTGGTTGTTCAAGGAGGTTCCTCGTTCACTTTCCCTGCTCAGATCTTCTGTTCCTCCCTCAGCATGCTGCCGTACACATTCCATCCCGTCATCGCCAAGCAGTGCATCAAGAGGAAGGTCAACATGGTGACGGCCAGCTACCTGAGTCCTGCCATGAAGGAGCTGCAGCAGAGGTGAGAACCAGCAGGGAGCCAACACTCAACTCTCTTACAGCAGGACTGGACAGAACAATTAAAAATCAGCAACATGTTCATATCAATAAATGTATCTGATCTCTGGTCAGATCATGAAAGCTTTTCCATCTGCTGTTCTCAACACCCGGTGTCAGGTAGGTCTTTCCTGGAAGAAATCCTCTGCAGACAGCATGATGCATTTTACGTTTCATATTCACTTTTAATTGCAGAGTAGGGGAGACCAGGGGCACGTGGGACTAAAAATAGAACGTTTCCATTGGTGAAACATGCTGTGTGGTGCCATGAAATCTAAGCTAGGACCCGTCTCATCAGGTCAGGTCTTCTATTTTTAGTCTGTCCCAAAGTCTCCCCTACATGGAATATACATTTATGAAATGGCTTTATTAGATAAAATGAAACTTTATTGAAATTCTATCGTTGCAGTAGCAATGTGTCAGAAGAATGCATGTATTGAGTCAAAATATTGGCAACAGCAGCAGTAGAGCATCCTGAGATGAGGAAAATGAATGAAAACATGAAAAAAATAGATTACATATTTTTTTCATATATTTCTACTCAATACACTTTGAATGAAAAATACAGTATGAAAATATACAAAAAATGTGAAAATATAGAAGAAAATATATGCAGTATGAAAACATGCAAAAGTTAATAAAAAATGTAAAATAAAGATAAGTGAAAAAATATTAAATAAATGAAAACAAATAATATAAATAATCGTGTGTGTGTGTGTTCCAGTGCCGAGGAGGCAGGCATCACCATAGTGAATGAGATGGGCCTGGACCCTGGCATCGACCACATGCTGGCCATGGAGTGTATCGACCAAGCCAAGGCTGACGGCTGTACTGTGAGTGAGCGCTGTGTGTGTGAAACCAGCAGTGTGTGTGTGTGTGTGTGTGTGTGTGTGTGCGTGTGTGTGCGTGTGTGTGTTTACTGTGTGTTTGCTGATAATGATTGTTTGAACATATGTAGACAGAGGCTTCCTGGCAGCCATGTTGATTCACCAAACAGCCTGAGTCCATGCGTCCCTTGCTTGTTCATTTCCACAAATTTTAGTCCACAAATAACCAGCGATGCAATAATAAGAATAGACATGTCAATCAACTCAGGCCACGCCCACAGCCCACAGGCAACGCCCACACAGCCCCACAGTAGAAAATGCCCCAAAACAACCTTAATTTTACTACATGATAAAGTTGGTATACATGAGTGATACTAAATGAAAAGGAGACATTTTTAAAGAGATGTAAAACATATTTGTATGATGTCTATGTGGTGAAACCGATCAATACTGGACAGAAATTCAACATAGCAGATATAATTTCAAATACTTTTGGGTGGAAATTTTACTCCCGGCTCCACTGGAGGGATAGTATGAGCTGAGTGGGTAGAAATTAAAAAAAAATCTTTTTTAAAGGAGAAATCGTCCTCAAAAGACCCTCCTGAGATTCTCCGTTGGCCACCATTAGCTAGCTAGCAGGCTAATCTCCAAAATGTCGTCAGATGATGTCAGAGGTGCTGGACTCCCCGACATTAGATCTTTGGTTTCCTTTGGTATGAAGCATCACAGACCGGTTTACTGACGTCACCACACAGGATTTCTGGGAAGTGAAGTTCAAACCGAGGGGTAACTGCCAGTTACCCCTCGCTGCCATATGGGGGCGCCAGCGTGCGATGTGCCCTAGTGCAGCAGTAAAGAGTGTGGTTGTGCCACTGTGGTGTGTGCATGGGAGGTGGTTGCAGGTTTACTGCTCATGTTGACATCGGCCTCGTGTTGGTTCAGGTGGAGTCCTACAGCTCATTCTGTGGCGGTCTTCCTGCGCCTGAATGTTCAGACAATCCTCTTCGCTACAAGTTCAGCTGGAGTCCATACGGCGTCCTCCTCAACACCATCAGCCCCGCCATCTTCCTCCAGGACAACCAGGTACAGTGGCCTCAAAGGACCAGAATGGACTGGTCTACTCTATGTGTATATATGCTTTTGTGTAATATTTTGTCAAAATGTATATTTATTTGTTTAGGAGAAACCAAGAAGAAGGTGATGAATGTCTCTTGGCTTGTGTGTGTGTCGCTCCCAGGTGGTGAGTATCCCGGCCGGCGGTTCTCTGATGGACTCCGTGGCTGGGATGGATTTCCTTCCTGGTTTCAACCTGGAGGGATTCCCAAACCGCGACAGCACCAAGTACGCCGAGCCCTACGGCATCCAGGCAGCGCACACCCTGGTCCGAGGGACGCTGCGCTTCAAGGTACGGCAACACACCGACAACCAACAGGGACACAGCGTAGCACGTTTTGGTTGTGCAGTTGTGAAGTTCAGTGACTTGCCTATGTATCACCATGTCTCCGTTCACCTTGTGTTCCTTCATCCCGCAGGGCTTCACGAAGGCCATGAGTGGTTTTGTGAAGTTGGGTCTGATCGACGCCGAGTCCTGCCCCATGCTGGATCACACCTCACCTCCGATTTCCTGGGTAAGCATTACAGCTAGCAGTAAGTTTGTAAGCTAGTACTGCAATCAAATCCCATTAAAATGCTATTAATACACACACATACAGAACTGAGGAAAAGACTTAGACAGACCTAGATCTTTTTATATAAATTTGGTCTTAGATGTTTATTTTTTTGTTGGTCTGTTTGGTACTGTGCATAAGACTTTTGCAGAAGTCACAGAGTATTACGTTGTATTTGTTTCTATATAATTCCTTATTTAAGTGAGGTGTACAGCTGTATTTCCAACTGTATTCCAGCTGTATTCCAGCTGTATTCCAACTGTATTTCCAGCTGTATTCCAGCTGTATTTCCAGATGTATTTTCAGCTAATCAGCTCCTTAGTGCAAACTGGACAGACTAGAGAGTATACATGATGCTGACACAGTGACCTTGCTCTGGTTTCTCCATGCTGCAGAAAGAGCTCCTCTGCAAGCAGATGGGCCTGTCCACTTCCATCTCCCATGATGCCTTTGAAGAAGCTGTATACGAACGCATCGGAAAGGACGACTTCAGAATGGACACCCTGAGATGGTGAGACCAGAGATGTATTCCAAACAGGGGAAGTTGGAATTTGAAAGATTCTCTGGGGAAGTCAGTGTATTTTACCGATGGGTCACTTTACAGGAACATAGCAGAATGTATTTTCCAAATTGTTTCACTTCTTTGCATTAGCTGCTTACAGCCCAGCTGGAAAAGAACATTAACAAGCCAGGAAGGAATGAAATGTTTAGGTCATGGTAGCGCTCTGACTAAGTAATGGAAAGTCAGGAATGTTACATCGGGCCACAATGGGAACCTTGGCCGTTATAGCACAGGTGTATATTTCTGTTAGGAATGGGCCCAGTGGGATTGAAACCCCGACCCTCGCTACCTTAGTGCCTAGTGACTTAGCTTTGAGAGTATGCATAGTGGACGAGAAGTGATCTAGTGTTGTTTCAGTCAGATCACATGACCTATCCTATAGGCCCTCATTTTTTATTCAAAGAATTGAAACTTGAGTTTTGAAAGCCAGAAATCTCATCAACTGACCAAGTAATCGATGAGTCATTGGTATTGATCACCAACCCTATCAACCCTGCAGATATATTATGTGATATGAGGCAGGAAAAACCTCACTTAGTGCCCCTTTAAATGATGTACATAAGATGTACATTTTGCCTCTGAGGAGGCAGATGACATCTGCTCCTCTGTAAAGCTTCTGATTCCTGTTGTTGATGGCAGGGCTGAGCAAGGCCGAGACACTTTTTCATATAGAGACTTTTCACTTCCCTTGCTAATGGCGTGTAAAGTGGCATAGTGTGCTCACGTTAATCTTCAGACCAAGGCTCTGTTGAGTTGTTATTCCCTTGCTGTCGGCGCTGAAGGGAAGAATGATGCTGGCATTGAAAGTGAATTCCACAAACGGTAAAAGTGAAGTGTTGGAAACATTCCCTTTGTGGCGTTAAAAGGGTAAAAAGCTAGCGCGCTCAGGACGTAATTCACTGACCTTTATTCAATTCGCTACAAAAAGCAACTGCTCATCTCTTTAGACATAGCCAAGGATGTGTGGGCCGCTGCAGGGTGTTGCTCTTTGAAGGTTATTTTATTGTGAGTTGGTATATATGTAGCAGGGGCGGTCTCACCATTAGGCACCAGCAGGTGATTGCCTGAGGCCCCAGCAGCCAGAGCCCCCCCAACAACAAAAGGAGAAATTCAAACTCAAATTCTGTCTTGAGTCATGGCCCCGCCCCCTCTCAGTCAGACTCTAATTGACTACTCCACTTGACTTCTAGTGCTATTTTACCACTTGATTTTAAGCTTTCTTTCCCACAAAAAGAAATAAAAACATGAAGCAAAGCAAAGAAAATAACAAGTGTTTTCATGAAAGCATCAACTCCTGCTTGTGTTCCACCACCTCCAAGCTCAACCAGCTCTAGTAGCTCAGCCCAGCTTGAAGGTGATGAATAGAAAGGATGGAAAAGAGTGAAGGTTGGGATTCAGGGGGCCTCATGCTTGCCTCTGCCTAGGGCCCCAAAATCACTAAGTCCGCCCCTGTATGCATGTATGTATGTATGTATGTATGTATGTATATCCATATATATATCTATGTTTTTCAATATTTCAGGTTTGGGATGCTGAGCGGGGAGTCAGTCCCCCATGCTGAGAGTGTCCTGGGTGCTCTGGCGAAGCACCTGGAGGCCAAACTCTTCTTTGGTAAGCCAGACAGACAGAAACTCTTTATTAAGACTGATGAGAAGTCATGAAGTTCTAAAGGTGTACATGGTTTCACTTCACTAGCCTGATCTCAGTTACACAGCAGGTGAGGAGGAGCCTGTATTCATAAATTGTTCATATTAGCAATTCTCTCCTGACCAAAACTTTCCTCACTGGAAACCTTTTAACACCTAACTGACTCTCTCTGTCTCTCTCTCTGTCTCTCTCTCTCTCGCGCTCCTCAGATAACGGCGAGCGAGACATGGTCATCATGCGGAACGATGTGGGTCTTCGCCACCCGACCGGCGAGCTGGAGACCAAACACATCAGCCTGGTGGTGTACGGCGACCCCAACGGCTTCTCCGCCATGGCCAAGACTGTTGGTTACCCAGCAGCCATTGCTGCACGCATGGTCCTCGACGGTCAGTACCACTGGGAGGAGGGAGGGTAGTTAGTGCTGCGTTGTTTAATTTATTGCTTCTTTGTGTGATTTATCATCTATTTTGTGTCTTTATTTTTGTTCAGGTTTGTTGATTACATTAAACTTTGATGATTCCAGTGGGTTTTTGCAGCAGCTTAGAAATAAGAATAGAACAAATGGGGGTAATATGAACATACTTTACTGACTTGTATCAGTATGAAGTGTATGAAAAAGTAAATTCCAGCATTGGCAAGATGTGCAAAATAGCAGCAGTAGTAGGAGGAGGCTTGCATGCCGTCCTCACGGTACCAGGGGTGTACGCAGGTTTGATCTAATGCTGGTGTTCAGGGTGATGGAGCATCCAGGTCCATCAGAGTAATCCAGTGTAAATAAAAGGTTTTCCATTTGGAGCAAGAGCACTGTAGGGAATTTCCTCTCTTGAGCAGTTTAAGGAAATTTGGTGCTGTGGGTTCAATTCCCACACTAAGAATGTACACAGTCCTGGAGAAAAGTGATGTTGAAGGCTTCAGCTTTTTGTTGCTGAGGTGAAGTTTGATCCTGAGCTTGTTTCCACCCTGCAGGAGAAATCTCCACCAAAGGTCTGGTGGTTCCCATGACCAAGGACATCTACGGGCCGGCGCTGAAGAGGCTGAAGGAGGAAGGCCTCCGCTTCACATCCAAGAGCACCCTGCAGGAGTAGAGCAGGTCCTGCCACCCCGCAACACCACAAACTACTGCAAATACTAACTCTACATCCAGGGGCAGGGTCGACAGCCAATCAGGAGAGACTTGATCAAATCCAAGTTCATCATTGTTCATCACTTTACAGCGTTCTATCCAAAATGGATCCTCATATGGACGAAGATGACCTGTTGAAGATCCATGTTTGATTGAAATGTTGTCTTATGAGTCTTGTTAGGCAGCTAGTAACGAGACAATTTATGAACAATCCTTTATTAGGCTTCAGTCGCTCGTCGGTGTCAATCTGAAAATACTGTGGAGAAAATTGGTGGCAGCTACTGTTTCACTGGTTTCAGAGCAGCACAGACCAACAGTTCTTCTATGAAGAAATGTGAAAGAGTCCATTACCAGATGGGCTTTTAAATAATTTACCAATAAACAGGGATGTAACAATCCCTTGTGCTAATAAAAAAGGTGAGCTTACATAGAAACCAGGCCTGCTCACTAAAGTTCCTGCATTTTTTTTAAGATCTTTTAGGAGTCTGAATAGTTTCACTGGGAACCCAAAGGGGATAAAAGACAGGAGTCAGATTAAGGTTATCGTACCTTAATATGATCACCTCAACTCTCCTCTCATCTGAGGCTGAGACTGATCCTGGCTCTCTTTGGGTTTGTTAAAATATAGCAGTGTGTGCATTCAGCATTAGTTAGCTAGCTAACATTGATGACTCAGATTGGCTAACTCCAAGATCATTTATGATATAATGGTAATATATAATATAATGGTGCTTGCACTGCTTGCACATACAGTGCTTGCACTGCTGCCTCACAGCAAGAAGGTCCTGGGTTCGATTCCCGCCTGGGGCGCTGTTGACTCTGGGGTGCCCAGGTGGGTTATCTCCTGGACCTTTCTGTGTGGAGTTTGCATGTTCTCCCCGTACTCACGTGGGTCTCCTCCTGTAAAGAACCCCATCTAAAAACATGCAACATCCAGTCCTGTCCCTGACGAAGACAGCGACATACATCTGAAATTGGTCTCCGGGCGCTGGTGTTGCCCTCTGCTCCCTGGCTGTCCTTGGAGGAAGGTCGGCGGGGGGATGGGAAAAAAAGCAGTACTCATTCGACCCTGTGTGTGTGTGTGTGTGTTGTGTTGCAATTAAAGTAATCTTCTTAGTAACGTTATGTCAAAATAACTATGCACGTATGGAAAAGGGAATATCAGATCCAAGGAATTCATTATTCTCAATGTGATGCTAGCTAACGTTAACTAACCTAGCATTAGCTAGACAGTAGCTACGTTACGTATCGATAATGCTAGCGTTGGCCGTTTCAGTTAACTACATGTTTGAGTGGACCTACTTTACACATCCTTCTAAATTATATTGTACTTTTATAAAAACTAGATCTGGGAAGCCGGACACCCCGACAACCAAAATGACAGGCCAACACTAAGAAACCAAAAACTACTGATATTTGCCATTTCACAGGATATGATTGATATGATATGATGTGATTATTGTTGTTTGCGTGACAGCCGAGGTAGAAACCTGGATTTGGGTATGAATAGTATTCAAGTGTTTTTAAGAGTGAAGTATATATTTGTGGGAGGTTTATAAAGGTTTATAAAAAATAAAATACTAAACATGAATCCTTTTTTCAATATAATCTGTTAAAATATGTTTGGCACAATGTCCAAGAAGGCTGTAGTTCTGTAGCCATTCAGCCGTTCGTATTTAAGTGTCCAGTGGTCTGCAGCTTAGCTTCACAGTCATTGTGTCATTTCACATCCAAACAAATAGAATTCTGTTCAGTTGTTGCGCTGGTGTGTTCCTGTTCAGCTGCACTAACCTTTTGTATATGAGACAATTTTGATCGTCTTTGTGTTTGAATCCTGAATTCTCAAATGTTTTAAGTAGCAGGGAAGCTCAAGGTTCATCTGCCTTCGCTTCACAGCAAATAAACGTTTGATGTCGTGGCACATTTTTTTCTATCATATGGTGACTTGAATTCTGCAGGATATACAAAACAAAAATGTCTTTCAGCTGCAGAAAAGTGAACTGGATAACAGTTTAACCATACAAGGCCACAATTGCATGAATGTGTCATATTGTGACAAAATGTATTTAACAGGAAAACGTGCCACATTGTTTTTCCTAATAGCCTGCGGGTTATGAAGTCATCTTGTCAGATCCTCTGAAAAAGCCAAAAGACAATCAGCCTTTTGCTTCCACTCAATTTGCAGCCACCCATGCAAACTAGGCCACCAGGCGGGATCGTTGGCATGTAATTATGAAAAGTCAAAAATGCAAATGAAGGTATGGATACGGCGGCTGGTCAAGACTTCGTCTGAACATTTGACCTATTTTCCACCCTGAAAAGGCGCATTTCTTACAGAGTCTTAGCCTGGATTAACGCATGAGAAATCAATTGGCATAACCAATTCTCCAAAGGGATTAGACCATGACTCCATAGAGCCGCATCAATATATAATCCAGTCTGAGATGACTCAGTTCTCCTCAGGCCACCCTGGTGTTTATGTTCTCCATCCAGTCTCACGTCCCGATCACTTCACACCACATTATCCATGATCTCTCCAGGGTCACAGCAATATTTGCTCCATCTATTCTCAGGGTGTTGTGACCCTTGACCTCCTTACTTGAGGTACTAATGTTGGTGATGAAGGAATTGAAGCTCATTCTACTTATTGTAAGTCAGTCTGGATAAGTACTTCAGCTAAATACCTAAAATGTAAATAGAACTAATTTTCTCAAATGTTCGATCTGTTCTTGACCGTCTCTTAAGGGAGTCAGTTCAAGGGCATCAGATCAGGGCAGGAAACTTTTTATCCCAGAATTCAGCAGCCACTCTCACGAGTTTACCAGCCAATTGGTATTTGGGATACGAACGAATGATCAGACAATGACTGATGAGTTAGTCTAGTCATCCAACCACGTTGGAAGGTAACCAGATGCTGTCAAACTATCTCCACACTTGGCTGGTGGTAATTTTCCACCCTGCAGGGGGTAGCACATGAAAAAGACCAGACCACTGCTTACGAATGGATTCCTATTTCTTAAGAATCCAAGGAACAATTAGACATTTTGAACCACAAAGGTATTCAAGTATGTTGACTAACTCAGGCTTTACCTTCGTAGTATATCCATACAAACCAACAGGCTCTTTCTTTGGCTTTCTCTCACTTTAATCCCCTACCTAATAATCCAGCAGTGTTTCACGTCCAGCTAAAAAATGTCAGTACCCCATGCATCACATTTAGTCTGTTACAAAATCCAGAATATAAAAACATTAAAGTTTTTCAACTAAGCAATTAGAATTAAACCATACATTTGAATGAGCTAAAAATGGTAAAATATAAAAATCTAAAAGTATAAATAGAAATTTGGTCCATTGATTACTATAATATTATTTACATTAGATTATTATTATTCCAGGCCCTTATTCATATTTGACTTCAACAGCACACTGCTGCTACCATCGCAATGGTATTTACAGAAAGGATAGTTCAGTGCATGAGCTCTACAAAAGACAAGCTAACAAAATTTGCCATTTGATGTAAAAAGTTGAATTTTTTCCCTTTTTTCATCTGGTTTACTGCCAATAAATACAAACGTTTAGGAAAAGGTTGTTAGTTCAGCAAACATCTCAGGGTGGCAGTACAACAGTAAAATATTGGACAGTTAGTCTACAGTTGTATCAAAGTTGTTAGAAGTACAGGATGAAAAATACAAAAAGGCACACATTACAAGATCACAGGGTGTCGATATCCAGCGTTGAAGAAACTCATTCAGAAAATGCCAGGCTCAAACTACAAGACCTTTCAAAGCCTCAACGATTCAGCCAAGAGTCTCAACTTGACTGAGCTTGGCTAGGTCAGGGTTGGTCTCCAAGCAGCGTCCACTAGGCCTCTGTGACGGGTCTTGAAAAATATCTCAAAGACTTAAGAGGATTTTTTTTGTAGTTGTAGCGTGAGCCTGGCATGAGGAGAAGTGCTATTGGTGGTTGATGAGGAAGGACGAAAGGCAAAGCGCTGTTCTTCGTTCATAAAGTAAAACAAAGGCGATTAAGAGTTTGTGTGAAATGGGAGTCCTTGTTTGGGCTACACCAGGGATTCAAGGCTCTCGGCGGTGCTGGCGGTTCCCACCATGATGGTACCGTTGTTGTCAGAGCACTGGAGGGTTTTCTCGTCTTCCTGGGTCGCTACCAAACTCAGCATGGCTTTGTACAGGAACTGGTACTGGTCCTGACAGGAGAATACACATCAAGTCATGTTCAGCCATATGACTTTCAACCACGTTAATATGAGAGTGGACAGGTTCTGGTGGGGTTCACGTGGGCAGATTGGAGTTTTAGTCCAACAAACCTTCCTCTGAGGAAGATCTGCTCTGGAAGGAGAAATAATCTCATTGGTTGAGTTAAACTTCAATGGGCTGAGCCAAAGAACCACTGTTTTTTGGAGCGGAAGTTAGCTAACTAGAAAACCTAGGCTAGTTAACTAGCTTACCTAGATAGCTATAGGCTAGTATAGGCTAGTCTTTTTCACTGGGTTTCAGTCTAACCTTACTTAGCCAGAAAAACTGTTGTTCTTTGGCTCCGCCCATTGAGGTGTAACTCAACCAATGAAATTATTTCTGCCTCTGAGAAATTAAACTCTGCTACATGAGAATTCAGAGATGGGAGTCATCTTTCTAAGCCATCAACAATTTGATCCACCAGGCTCAACAGGGTTATGAAAACCAGAAATTCATATCCAGAATGTTTTGGAAAAGTGCTGGTTAAGTGGTTAGGTAGCTCAGTGTTGTTGGATTTTGAGAACAGGACTCCACATGATGGTTGGTTAGCTGTAGACTAACCTACCAGACAAAACGACAGTAGCAGTATTTGGCTGGTGGCTGTTTGTCTCAACCGTACTGAGAGAGATGAACGCCTTAGTGCAGCGTTACGCTGATATTACATTTTTAACTATGCCAGGGTAGACAAACCCTTACAATGTCGGCAAAGACTCCTGGTCTCATGAGGTTTGTCATCTTGGCCACTTGGAAGACGTCGACCGAACCCTCAGCCTCCAGCTGGTGAGTCAAAGAAGTCAGAGAGCAGAACGTTCCCGCCGCCGCACCGCCGACGCTAAAACGATTAAACAGAACTCATGATTTTCACTGCATTGCAAGAATGTCCATCTTGACAATTCATTTAGTTTAGTCTCCTTTTTTAAATCTTAATAAGATCTGCCCTTCAGGTTGAGATAATTTCACTTGTTTCCATTACACTTCCAGTTGTTATGTAATTATATAGATTATAAATATATAGATAGAAATAAATATAGATAGAAATATAGATGATAGATGTTGAAGATTATCATATGCTTTTATGGAAATTCTAGGAAGAAAGTCAGTTTGCATTAGCAACAAGTCAAATAATCTCACCCTTTGTCACATTTCATTAAAAACAAGGCTGAATATGCTCAGCACTCTGTTTCTGAGTCGGATGTTGTCCGCTGTATGATGACACTTTACTGGTCTTTCAAACAGAATTTCCTGCAGGACAATAAATGGTGTTCCACTGTCTAACATTACATCATCTTTAATCATTTTGTTTGGATAGCTGTTTGACAGCCGCGTGGCCTGGTGTTTTGAGAGGCCCTTCTGCAGCTTGAAGGTCGCAGGTTGAATCTCTGCAACAACCAATGTATCCGTTAACAGTCCTGTGTCCTGCACTTGAGCGAGACCCTGAAGCCTACATTTTCACACATACGTTTTTCAGAATAAGAGCATCAGCTAAAGGCCTACATGTTAACATAACCACCACTATCACATATTGGGGCTGATGACGGTAAATGTCAATCGACCAAACGGAGGAGGTCTTACTCGTCGTGGACGACCGCAGGGCCCTCCTTGGTGGCGCTCTCCCCCTTCACCAGGTTGAGGAGCTCGAAGGTGTTGCTGACGGGGCTGTCGGGGTTTGGCCAGCGGGGGGCGCGGTAGTGTTTCACCTCCAGAACATAGTCATCCTGTAGAGAAGAAGGGTGGAGGAGGGACCAGCTGTCGATCAGAACATTTTAAAGTACAGTAGGTGCCTGGGTATTTTGTTTCAACTGAAAAACAAGAACATTTTGCCATGGTGATAATCCTGGATATCGGGTTCTATGCAGCTCAATGGGTAGAGCAAGGCACTAACACTGCCAGGGTTCAATTCCCACTGGGGCCTCCCAGACTAAAACTGCACTCATGCACTCATGGTGCACTCATGGTGCCACCAAGTAGCAGATGTTAAACACAAAACCGTCCTGTCTTGAACAGCTGAAGGGTGATGCTGTGTCCATCGTTTGGTCATTGAGGTTTTCCTACCATCCTTTAAAAAAGTACAGTCATCTCTAGGGCTGTCAGTTAAACGCGTTATTAACGGCGTTAACGCAAACCCATTTGAACGGCGTCAATTTTTTTATCGCGAGATTAACGTTCTTTTTGGCCTAACAAACTTTGTAGTTTTTTCACATGCTGTTGCAACAACTAGTAACGTTAGAAAAACTACAACACCACACCGGATCTAGCTCGACCGCAAACAAAACAACACGCACGTGCACACACTTGTTTGGGCTTGAGAGCCGGCCAAAGAGTAGTATAAGCTAACGTTACGTTTTGAGTGAATGGCGAGCGCGAGACGCCGAAATGGATGCCAATACGATTATGAATGGAAAGTTTACTTTTAAAAAGTTGCCAAATGGTTCCATTGACAAGACCAAAGTGATCTGTGTGTTTTGTCATTGTGAACTGAGCTATCATCGCAGCACGTCCAGTCTGAAATATCACTTGATGGCCAAGCACACAGCTGATGCGAATTCTCCGCTCCCTCGTCAAAGCCAGGCGACAATGGATGACTTCAGACAGAAACACATGTAGTGAGTTTAAACAACAGGGTTATGGGTTAATTTACACCGGATTTCCCCTTTAAGCGATGGTTTAACTGCACTATAGGCTGAGTCCTAGTTTACGTTACATGTGCACTTTGTAATTTTATTTTGTATCGCCCTGTTTTGATCCCTTAGAAAGGGCTGTTGAAGGGGCTGTTTGTGTGACAGATTGAAGGCTGTTGAAGGGGCTGTTTGTGTGAGATTATTTGCTCCAAGTGTGAATGACTGCTCCAAGTGAGAATGTTGAACACTACCAATGTTGTTTTCAATAAAAAAACATTTGCACAAGCAAGCCGATCCACTTTTCCATGTTGATAAGAGCATTAAAATGAGAAAAAAATAATGGGACAAAAAAAACTAAGGGACATTTAGAACAGATAAAAATGTGCGATTAATTGTGATTAATTGCGAGTTAACTATGACATTAATGCGATTAATCGCGATTAAATATTTTAATCGTTTGACAGCACTAGTCATCTCGTCAAATGGTGGACAACTCCTGTTTTGACTCCAGGCTCTAACCTGTGTAGCTTCCAGTACGTAGTCATGGACCACCAGCATCTCCTCATTGGCCAGACAGATGTGGGTCTCACTCCGCTGAGTGACAGTGAACGTCTCACAGCTGATTGACTGTCCTTTGCAGGGCCAGAAGACACATGACTCCGCCTCCTCCTCCATCTGACAACACAGAAAGACAGGGGTCATTTATCTTCATCTCTCTCATCCAGAGTGACTACAGTGAGTTCAACAGTAGAATCAGATTAAATTCCTAGATCACCAAGATTAACTTAACAAACTGTAAGGAGGTCAGGGGTCAGAGGTCACAGCACCCTGACATTGCTGTGACCCTGAAATTATCACAAGGATGGAGATGTGAAGGGAAAGCCAGAAGAGCCACAGTCCATCTTTGACCCGACTGGATGATGGATAATAGTAATACTAATGCTAGTACAGTAGTAATAGAAGTATTAGTTGTACTGCTGCTGCTACAAAAACAACAACTCTACTGTGACTTGGTACTATTGGTACTACTACTACTACTACTACTACTAATAATAATAATAATACAAATAATAATAACTTTAAAGAAAAGAAAGAGAAAAAGAACAGCTAGGCTAAACGGCTGGGCAAATAATAAGAAAAAAGAAACGAAAAAAAAACAGGGCCGCAGTTCAGCATCGGCACAACGAAAGTACTGACCACGCCTGGAGCTCTCCCCGCTCCGGGCGTCCCGGGCAGGGACACGATGACCTGGGCGTTGTGGTCCCATATCATCCTCCAGAAGTCCTTGATGGTGGCGGGCAGAGGAGTCTGGGTGACGATGAACTCACCGCTGTGCCGGTAACCCTGCAGAACACAAAACCACGTCTCAGTGCTGTTATCGCTGAGGTCAATTCAGGTCAGTAGCTTTACTGCCAGGCCAAATGAATAAGGGTTTTTACCTAGTAAGAGTTTATCCTCCTACTTAACACTAAGAAAAATAAAATCTCACTTTTGACCAAAATTGAAGTTACACCTGTACACCATCAAAGGTGTCATCATGGTGTACAAAAATATTCTCCTCTCATGTTCGTTCTTTACTGAGCAATATATAACTAGTCAAAGGAAGTATGTTGTCTTACTCCTCCAAACATTCCAGACATGTAGGAGCTCTAAAATCAAGGTAATGGACTGATTGTGTTTGTTCTTACAGTGATGTAAGATGCATTGATGTAGTCTGATGTTTCCCCCGCCGCCGTAGACAGACGTACCCGCGACCTCTCAACTGTAAAGAAAGAATTATTGTTTTACAAAAACCTTTCCATTGCATCACGTAGCACTTTGCCATCTCAGCCTCCTCACAGAAAGGACTACAAGTCTAGCACCTCTCACAGGAAAACTGCTCTCCAAAGTCATTTCATTTTGACTGTGCTTCAAGGGGTCCCAAGTGGCACATTTCTGCTAAACATCCCAGGCATCTACGCTGAAGGGAAAAACAAAACCTTCAACATTTGAGGGAGATGAGCTGTCAAAGGCACTTCATCAATTGATTGCCTCTGCAAGTAGCTGCAGTGCCGTCTCAAGGCTAACAGCGAAGACCCCTTCAGCTTCATCCAAACGCTGCACCTACTGAACCATCCGGTGTAGAACTCACCGGGCATCAGACAGGGGTTTCTGTTCTTGTTGCGGTTGCAGTCTTTCAGAGCGGCGGAGTAGTCGCACTGCTTGGCACTGGACTGGGAAACCAGCTGGGGAAGCATCAGCAGTCTGTTAGGGTCCCATTCAGACCTTGACTTAAAGCCGCATCACATTAAAATAACAACACATAAATAGGATGTGTGATACATTATCAGTCTGTGAGGATAGATGCCGTTTCAAGGTTAACAGCTTGGGGTGGTAGATGAATCAGGTTTATATATTTTGGAAAAAGCAACAGTAGGAGCATTGATCCTGCCTCTATCCTGCATTAGTACTGCAGGCAATTCTTTCTACGAAAATTTGTAGAAGAACCAAATCAGTATTTTGTAACACGAAGCTCTAGTGCCTCCAAAACAACTGCTTACCAGATCCTTGGAACTTGCAAAACTAGATCTTTCCATGCAGTTCCTTGAGCCAAAGTGCAGAAGTTTAGCAAACAGTCAGTAAAAGTGGGATGACTACATCCGTAGACCGAGTCCTACTACTCACCTTAAACTGTTTCTCTAGGCGTGTCCTCCCCGAGGCCCCGGGGGTCAGCAGGTCATTCACGTACCCGTGCAGGTGGCTGGAGGCCACCTCCGTCTCTCTGGCCAAGATGGCTTCCACCAAGGTGTCATGGATAAAAACATACTGTTCCTGAAGGAGGAAAATGGATAATGCAATCCCCCACATACAGACAAGGTGCACAGTGAGTCTGATAGGAAAGTCTTACATGTTGTCTGATGAGTTGCACCAAATAAAAAGAAAAATGCCTTAAAAACAACAGAGAACAACCACCTCTTGAAACCCTACTACCCGACTAACCCGACTACTGAATAATACTAAGTGTAGACTATCATGATCAGCATTACTGGAGCACAATGAATGAAATGCCTTGCTCAAAAGGCCTAAAGTCTGCAATAGCAGGCTTGTGACCAGAGGTAAAACTCTCCCCTCTCTCAGCTTGGTGCCTCTGCCACCCAGCCAGCGATCCTGTCTTCTCCATTGAAACTGACCACCACTGCAGAACAGCACTGAGTTTTGAATGATGACCTCTGACCTCTGTTTGAACCATGTAGTTCCTCTGTGTCCGGATGTGCTTGAGGAAGCCCATGATGTTGACGGTTCCCTCATCTTTAATCTGCTTCAACATGCTGTCCAGCACGATATACGTGCCCGTTCTGCCCACGCCGGCACTACAGAAGAAGAAACAAAAATTAAAAAGAAAAATCACACCTTTGGAAAAAGGTATGTATTGTATATGTACAATGTATTGAACAATCATAATGACTTTTACTGTTTTTTACATATCCATATAATACCGAAAGACCCCGTGTTCCCAATGGGGATGTCATGTAATCCGGGCCTACCTGCAGTGCACCACCACAGGCCCCATGTCATCCGTCCTGGTCTTTGACGACTTGCGTACAAAGGTGAGCAGTGGGAGGGCGTACTCTGGGACGCCCATGTCGGGCCATTGGGTGTAATGGTACTGGGTCACCATCCGCTCGTTGCTCCGCCCCTTCTGGGAGCCCTGCAGGTTGGCGAGTGGAAACAGGAAGTGATAAACAGGAAGCTTCCATGAAAAGGAAGAAAAGGGAGGTCCCAGGGTACCTTCAGTTGGGTAAATATTTTGTGCAGAAAAAACCAAGTGGAAGGCAATGTTAGTTCCCTCCTGGTAAATCTGAATGGACCTTATTCCCATAGTGGCCATTTTGAATTTACATCACACTTGGAATGGGATGTTGTGTACCAAATGTCAGATATCAGACAAACATTTATCATTTCAGATTCCCCACTGAAGAACATATTAGAAACAAAAGGATGTCAAGAATCTGGAGGGATAAAGGTTTATAGCTGCTACCGGGATCTAGCCTTGGTAGCTAGCTAGTAGCTAACTAGCTAGTAAGTTATCTATTTTCCCCGGTAAATTCAATCATAAGTAGTAGTTGTTGTCAAGACTGCCAACTAATAGAGCTGCTATGTGCTGCAGCAGTACAATGAAGAGGGGAAAATGTGATTGGACATGTATCTAATGTATTAAATACTTTATTGTTGTATTTTTATTATTTATTATGGCGCTTTTTCGGCAACTTGGCTTCATAGAAGATTCAGGCTTTCCCAGTCACTTTGCTGGTTCTGTCATGCGTACTCAACTCAGAATTATGATATTTCCGACAACACTTGAAAGCAGCAAATGTGTAGGAACACTGCTATCTGATTTGCTGGGTTATTGAGCAGCATGCCCTCTGACCTTTTTGATGCGTGTGTTCCTGAGGGTGAAGGTCCTCTGGGTGTAGTAGGCCAGCACCTTGCTGCTCTTCACCGTCACCAGGAAGCTGCCATACTCCTCCTGGCTCTCCACTGGCCAATACTGGTCACACTTCCTCTGAGGAGGTGCAATGTTTAACACATATCAACTTGGTCCCCACAAGGCAGGAACCTTGTGACACAAATCCAGCAATAAATGCATCTTGGATTTGATTCTGAGATGCAAATCCCATTTTCCATCTTTTCAATATTTCTAGAACATATTTAAACTTTTTTCGTCAAGTACAGTAAATGTCCAAGAACTTCAACTTGGCATTGATGATGCAGAGACATCGACATACAAACACACGCAACCGCAAATTAGTAACCTGGTCACTCACTCTGCCTTTCTCCATCAGGTTGGTGATCATGACGATGACGCCAACGTTTTGCTCCCAGACCATCCTCCAGAAGTCCTCGGTGCTGGACTTCAGAGGGCCCTGAGCTGCGACATAGGACCTGGCCTTGTTAAAGCCCTGAGAAACACGCCACGTTACGATTAGTTCAGTTTAGTTGTTAAAACATGTTAAAAACCTACATGGATCTCAAAATGATCAAGGAGAACAGAAAATATCCAGGACTGATTTCTATAGCAGTGCTTGACACATAGACAGCAGTTGGTACATCATGAGTCTTAAAATGATAACGTGAATTAATATAATATAATATAAAAAAAGAAATGTAATATAATTGTATATAAATATAAATTTCATATAATATAATATAAAAAATATATAATATAATATAATAGGATGTATTGTCCCCAGAGAAATCACCCTTAAAAAAGATGTCAAAATTTCCAATTTCAGATTAAAACATGAAAAAATATTGTTCACATGTGAAAACCAACATGTGTCCAAAAGTTGAGTTCACATCTGGATTTTCACAGGACTGTGTTGTGAGGGAAAACAACAGAAAAACAACAGTGGACAAATCCAGTCCAGCTCAGAAAGGGAAGTTCACACTGCTCTCATATAAAACAACGTTCACAGTTTTGACGGTGTGATGTCGCCTTCATCCTTTAACATTTTGTGAGATGCAAACAAAAATCCCTGGAGAGATCCTCAACATCCTTTCAGCCGTTCTGCAGCCGCCGCCTTTTAAAAATCAATCTGTACGTTAGCTCTCCACAGAGGCCGTGACAACAGCTAGATTTCTGTGCAACCTCTGCCTTTCAGGCGGGAAATGAGTTTTCAATGATTCACCGGTGAGCATAATAGAACGCCACGCAGATCTCCAGTAGTGATGGTGGGTCTGGAAAATAGGTTTAGAAAGGCTCTGGGGACGTTGTGACTCAGGGAAGACAGGGAGAAGTGGAGTGGTTGATTTCTATGGTGCTTGAAGATGACTTGAAAAAGAGGTGAGGCGAAAACAATTCCTTACATCGACGTAGTTTGCGTTGATGTAGTCTCCCGTCTTTCCGTCTCTGTCGGCCTGGGGCGAGAGCCGGACCCGGCTGTGGTCATCTAGGTCCGGGACAGACAGCAGAGCAGACGTGGTGAGACACAAGAAGTTTGGTTTGGCTTTTACTTTTTCTAAATGAGATGAAACACCAGACAGCAGGATGCACCAAACCAAACATCTAACTTACAGCACTGTGAGAATCTGAGGCAGCGTAGATTTAATTAGATACATTTGGTCTTAGATGGTGTTAGATCTAACCCTAACTCTAAGAAGAAGAAGAAGAAGAAGAAGATAATGTTATTAAACTCACATGCCAGGATGTTGATGTATCTGTTTTTATTCTTGTTGTCAGGATGGTTGGAGCTATCGGTGGTCATACCCATGTCCACCGTGCACGCCTGCACCTCCTGAAACAGATAACACACACACACACACACACATACAGCATTGTAGTTTTACCCTTTAGTTCTTTGTGCACACCCACATAAACACTGTGAGACAAGACATGAAACCACAACTACTTGACCAGCAGCATCTTTCATTAAACCAAAGATGGTGGGGCAGAGAGCTTACCTCGTAGCTCTCTTTCAGTATCTAACGGTGGGAGTGAGGATGCAGAAAGCAGCCGTGACGTTTCCGTGACAAAACATTGAACGAAAAAGGTGCAAAAGTAAAATTACAAGACACATAAAAACTTTCATGCTGTTTCAAGCAGTTAAAGGAGAAATCAACTGGAATAATAAACAATAATAATAAAAATAATAAAAAGAAAGATATTGATTAAGATTACAATATGTTCTATCTCAATTCATTTGTTTGACCGTCAGTAAACAAGTATAAACAGCTATTTATGTCATAATTTTAACCATCTTGACTTTTACACATTTGTCTTTCTGCTGGTAAAATGAATGAATAACTTGTGAGTCTTAATGATAGGTTCATTTTGGGTTGATTTTTCCTTTAATGTCAGTTTCTAAATAAAGAAAGTGTTGATTCATTCAGGCCTTCCTTCAGTGACTCAAACTAATTTATCATGTATGATCGAATGTGACAATTGATTGATAATTGATAATTGTAGAATATTGGCATATCAGCAATTTCCAATACCTGCTGTATTGGAAAACAGTCAAGATGTTCATCATGATCATGATAAATTGTGATCCCACAATCATGATGATCATTCACAATCATGCAGCACAAACATCAACAAGCAGACTAGAACATGAAGATGGATGGATGGATAGACAGATAGACAGACAGACAGACAGACAGACAGACAGACAGATAGATAGATAGATAGATAGATAGACAGACACATAGACAGACAGACAGACAGACAGACAGACAGACAGATATATAGATAGATAGATAGATAGATAGATAGATAGATAGATAGATAGATAGATAGATAGATAGATAGATAGATAGATAGATAGATAGATAGATAGATAGATAGATAGATAGATAGATGGATAGATGGATAGATAGATAGATATTATGGGAACCTCAAACTCCTGTGAGAACCCGTGGGCGTTGTGCAGCTCCGACACGTGTTTGACAAACATCTTGACTGGAATCGCCTCATGGTCGTCTGGAGGAACAACAAACAACACTGATGAACCCACATGTTAAATCTGGCTGGATTTGTATACGTTTCTATGGTTACAGTTCTGCTACACTGTAGCATGGATGCTAGCTACAGACGTTTATATGGTGCTGATGCTAAATGATGCTAAAACCAATTCAAATCAATATGTTGTGTCAATGGTCAATTTCTTTGGTAATAAGCAGGATAATGTACAGTGAGGCTGCACCAGGGTCAGATCACTAGATACAGATGGAGGAAATGCCTCCATCATGTTACTGGTTTGGTCTTCATAGGTCTTGGCCAGACCTGTGAAGGTATTTCCCTGCCAAAACTAATTTCAGAAGCTCATGATTTGCAAGAGTGAAAAACAATTTGAGCAAGAAAAATAAATTTGTATTTTCAAAGAACTACTTGCACTTGCAAACGTCAATTTTGCGCGCCGATTTTTGTCAGTAGTTCAGCTCTCAAAGCCTGCCAAAACAATTTGGAAGCATGTGGACCAGGACTTTGGCAGGCTTTGAGCGCTGAAATAGTGACAGTCGTCACGTTTGCAAGTGTAAAAGCGTAACTGAAAAGACAGTTTTGTGAATACAAATCAGATTTTCTTGCTCAAATTGTTTTTCGCTCTTGCAAATTACACTTCTGAAAATAGTTTTGGCAGGGAAATACATTCATAGTATCTGCATTCTGTGTGTGTGTGTGTGTGTGTGTGTGTTACCAGACGTGAGCGCAGTAGCAGCCGGTACAGGGATCACTCTGGGTGATGCGCTGTCTTCGATGTAGAAATGTGCAGTCTGGAAGCAGTTTCTGGAGAGGACACAAACAGACACAACACCTTCACCAACGAGTCATTTTGATTCAAACGCTGTTTGTGCTTGAAGTGGTAAAATATCCTCCTTCAGTCATCCAGTCATTCGACTCTTATTTACGTCTCAGGGTACAGTGAGGGATGGACCCTCATTTGCAATGCAGCCAAGGATACAATAAGACAAATCAAAATAAATAAAAGCAAAACAGTCATAGATAGATAAATTAAATATTTACAGTCGGACACTTCTGAAAGTCTCCAGGGTCAACAAACTATCAACTTCCAGGATACGTTACTGTTTGTTCCAAGCAAGAGGGGCACAATGAATCCAAATCAACCTGAGGAACTTAGAAGTCCTGAGAGGAGGTTTGGTACACACTGATGCTCCAGTTCAATAATGATGTAATGTTGGGTGGTCATTTGTTCATAAGGGCTTTATAAATGGACATATACCCGAGGGCCAGCCCACTCGTTCATACAGGACACAATGATCGGTACCAATCTGCAACCTTTTTACCAGGTTGTCAATATGAAATTTAAAGGTGAATTTCTGATCGATCCAGATCAACGTAAGACTGGAAATAATTCATTAATAAATGACATCATTTCCAGGTCTTAAAAGTTTGGGAATTGGACAAAAGGCCTGAAAAGTTGTGGAAGAATATTGTTACTTCACTATTTGACAAATAGTGACGTTAGTTGTAGAATGATGTTCAGCTATATAGTAATGACTGAACACCCACTGACATCTTGAAATCCGTTCAGGTTTTAAAATCTAGAAAAGGTCTTGCATTATTAATGGGAATGTGTAGCGTAGAAAAAAAAGAAAGAAAAATAATGTAAATGATAAAATATCTCCTGATGTCGTCTGATGTCGTGAATCTAATGAAAAACTGTGGGTAAATACCACCCGACTGAGAAATAAAAGGCTGGAAATGCTTTTGTTTTGATGTTATTCCCTGCAGCCCAGATTTTGGAGAATACATGGTAATCTTCCAATAACACAGGAAAAAAGATGTTCCACCTAATCCTGGACAAGTTTTTAAATGGATGAGCCTCCGATGAACCTGAAGTGGGCATCAAGGATTATTCTGGACAAAAACAGGAAAAGCGTCCAATGAGATTGAAGCCGAGAAAGAGACAGAAACATTCCAGTTATTCTCTGATGTATTTTCATTTATTTCCCCTTCCAGCTCTGTGGAATAAGGCGGCCCGACTACAACATTCACATCTTGGAGCGTAAAAGTATGATTTCTATTTTTATTTACTGTAATATTTCTATTTATTGATCAAATAAAAATGTAATAAATAGTCAGACACACAACTGCCTGTTTGTATAATGACCAAAACTTCAAGTGGAGCAAGAGTGCAAGTCAAATCAACAAGCTGTATAAAGGGTCCACTGCTGCAGGCCTGTGATGCTCAGTGGGTAGAGCAAGGCACTAACACTGCCAGGGTTGGGGGTTTGAATCCCACTGGATGCCTTGCATGTAGAAAATGTACAGTACTGTGCAAATGTCTCAGGCACCCTAGATTTTTAATATAAATTTGGTCTTAGATGTTTATTTTTTTGTTTTCTGCATCAGTGTTTTACATTACTGCTCTTTTTAGTCCAGTGTTTGATATTGACATTTTTCATTTAATTATTTTTGAAAGCATCTTCACTTTATGGATTTTTTCTTTCCATGTGCCTCAGACTTTTGTACAGTACTGTATGTACTTGTGTAACTGTAAGCTGCTTTGGACAGACCAGAAATATCTTTCTGTATATGCTGCTTTTATAATGTTGTGTAATGTTAATGTGACAGATTAATAAGTCAAATTCCTTGTATGTGCAAAGTTGATAAAACTATTTACTGCTGCTTATATCGCCTCATTTCAAACCCTTCACGCATACTGTTTGAATTTGGAGTCAAACTGGACCAAAATCCCGGCTGACCTCAAATGCACAGCAGTGGCCAAATGAGCACCGTGCTGCTGGGAGGAACCGGGATTAGAGCCGTTTGGCCTCCCGCCGCACAAGACCTGACACGACTCCTCATGTCGGACATAATCGGGCGGATGTCCTTTTTCCATCCCGACCCGTGGCTCAACATCCTCCACCGAGAACTAATCTCTCAGATCCGAGATTATCACCAGTTTAGCTCCATCTCTGAGATACAAGAACAATATGTCCTGTCTCCGGCAGATGAGAAATGTACAACCTCAGAAAAGTGTCACACTGCATTTGACAGCCTGTCCTTGATTGGATTTCTGAAGTTGGTTATTTCACGGTCGGAGGTTTTTTTTCAAGATGCTTTTCGACAAAAGAAACTAACTTTGACGTTTATGTCCTGAATGGCACAAAAACCGTTTACACTACTCCCAAAGGGACTTTTGTTTCTTCCGAAACTAGTTGCAGCACTTCACTCCTCACTGAAAAACATCCCAAGGCTGACTGGAATCAAAAGCATTCTAGTGTCAAACATCCTCCGACCGACAGCACAAAGAAAGACCCAATAACACACAGGAGGCGTTGTTTACCGTGGACAGTGGAAAACACACACACACACACACACACAGAGCACAATGTAAGAATAAGCTGGCGCTCGTGTTCCAGGAGATTCAGCTTCCCAGATGAATTTGAGTCTTCTGATTTTATTTATTTATATTGAATCTTTTAATTAACAACGAAAGTAAATCAATACATGAATAAACTCTTCCCCAGACGTCCCACTCATCCAGTCAGTCCATGTGATGTTCGCTGTATATCTAACCCCAAACCCCAGACTTTTTCATGACTTTTTATGTCTCTACCTTTTACTTTTTACTGACCTGTGTTATACGTGTTGATGTTTTAAATTGTCTTTTTAACTCTGAACTTCGAATAAAGAAACCTTAAACCTTGATGTGGATGGGGAGAGTGAATGAGTAACGCTCCCTCAATAATTACTACTGAGGTGCCCTTGAGCAAGGCACTGAACCTCCAACTGCCCAATGGTGCCCAGTAGAAGACTGTGGTTGCACTGGGCAAATAAGCGAAAACACAATTTGGTCAGTTTGAAGAAGATTCTCCGACTTACAGGATTCTCCACAACACCAGAATATGTTGCTGAGGAAGCCAAGCCTCTCCCTCTGAGAAACATCTACAGCCTCAAGTGTAAATTTTTCCATGTGCAACTCTGCTCTCAACACTGTCGGTACGGAAGCTCTTACAGTACCAGTGGCTGAGTTGACCACTGCAGAGAGAGGCTCCGTTCACACTTTTTTTCCCTCTCAAGTGACACAGATCTGATATTTTCTAATCAGGGTGAACAGCAAAAAGCTGAACACATGACCACAACCATATGGGGTACAAAATCGGATCCCAAGGCATGAGACCTTCAGTGCATGTGTATTTGAATGCTCAAATTTGTCAGCATTGCCATGACAACAAAGTAAATCTTCCATCATGTTGTCAGCTTGGCTAAGCAGTGTTAGCATGGAGGACAACGAGACACAACGATGGACAGAAAGACAGACAGACAGACAGACAGACAGACAGACAGACAGACAGGCAGACATTGATTGGTATTTGGGTCAAAACTGGAAGACAGACGGAAACCAAATGTGATGTTATTGATCCTCTGATCATCACTGTCAGATCATATTGGTATGGATATGGTTACATCCTGGAATAGATATGAACAGTCATCCAAAAAAATCAGATATGAGTAGTAACTTGGACTTGAGCCTGAAGGCCTGTGGTGTGAACAGGAAGTACAAACAGACTAGAGAAGTTAAAGTTACTTTTTATAATATCTACTTTGATTTATTCTTCTTTCAAGGCACTTGGAGAAATTCTACTCCTATGTAGTCTTTAGACACAGAACAGAGAGCCTCAAGGACAGATCGGCACAGAAGAAAATACACACAAACTAAAAAATTTCAGCTGCAGACCTCCGATGCCCCAGCACTGCCTACCTCCAGTAGATGAGGATGCCGACCAGAACCACCAGGCCAAGGAAGGTGAGGGTGGAGACCACAGCCAGGGGGACCACGGCCTTCCGCTCCCTTTCCCTGACCGACCCAACCCTGGACTCATGGCTGCTGTTACTGGCATCTAGATGGATGGACGGATGGACAGATGGATAGATAGATGGATAGATAGATAGATAGATAGATAGATAGATAGATAGATAGATAGATAGATAGATAGATAGATAGATAGATAGATAGATAGATAGATAAAATATAAGTTTAACTATTGCAGACTGTTAGGTAGACAACAAACATAAAGGCACAAGAGGTGTGAATAAATCACATATCTATCAAGTGAAGCAGATTGAAGTTTAACTTCTACAAACAGGCAGAAATAATCTCATTGGTTATAGAGTTAAACCTCAGTGGGCGGAGCCAAAAAAACCACAGAGTGCAATTAGCTAACCAGCAATTCATGGTCTTGGAAGGTCAGCTAAGCTAACTAGCTAACCTAGATAACTTAGTATGGCTAGATTGTATTTCTTCAGTTAGCAGCAGAGTGCTAGGCTTCATAATATTAGCTAAATATTAGCTCAGTCTAACATGTTAGCCAGAACAACTGTGGATATTTGACCCCGCCCACTGAGGTTTAACTCAACTCAATGAGATTATTTCTGCCTCCAGAGCAGTTCTGCCTCTGAGAAATGTTTGTAGAATTAAAACTGCAATCTGCTCAAGTGTTACTACCCACTTCAGAAAGAACCATGAAACATATTAATAGCCCAGGACTCGCATCACTGACACATACGATGTTCACATTACCCCATCTACTGCAACACAAATACAAGACTCATCACATTAAAACCGCCTGCCAAACCACTTGAAAGAACACAGAGACACAAAGGCTCATAATCGTAGTTAACACAGATCAAGCACAAACACATTCATCAGACTGCAGCAGCACACAACCAACGGCGAGGAAGAGTCAAACAACTGTAATGTGTACCGTGAATAACAGCTATGAAAAAGTGACAGCTGAACCCGACCTCATTTTGCTGCTCTGAATCTTCCGTTTATTATCGTTTGCAAAACAGTAATAAAACGTTGGTATGGATTAACCTTGACTGAGAGGCTGGTTGTCAAAACCTGCCTCTTCTGCACAAACTGAGAGAGTTTGATCGTGAATGGCTGGGTCAGGCCTGTTGACTAGTATTTATACTTTGCCCGTTGTGCTCTTTCTACTCTGTGCACACCCCATTCATTCATTTAACAAATCTGCTTCTCAAAACCTGATCACATGATGATGGCAGAGAAAGAGCCTGGACAATACGTGTTTACATGAAGATGCAAAAGGTTACTTGTGTTTGGAGCCGAGCCCAAAGCAATAAGATGACTCCAAGTGGCTTTGATTAGAATGGCAGATGCCATAAAAGCTCTTTTGATAGCCCCTTTGAAAAGATTTAACTAAATGCTAAGCTCTGATTGCGTGCCTTGTTGTGGATAGGGAAGGTTACTGACATGAGCATCAACTTGGTATGGCAACGTAGAAGAATTCACATCAGGCAGCATTCAGGACCAATGTTCTAACTAATGATTCATCACACTGACCATATAATATCTAATCAGTCCCTAGGTCTAATCATTTATCACATTGACCAAATACTAATACCACCAGTCATTACTCCACTTGTCCCACTGGTATGGAAGTTTCGATGGCAATATGATAACAGATGATACTAGACTTTGTCATACCTTAGGGTTTAGTGAACTGACGCCCCTGGTTACTGAGGATTTTAAGGTCTCTTTGAGATTGGGTCCAGTGTAGATGGAGAGGTTTAGCACCTCTGTCACAATCCAGCCAAGCCTGAGAAGAGCTTTGCTGCCCTCTGGTGGCCAAGCCTTAACAGAGCACAATGTCCGGGGCCCTGCTCTAACATTTGGGAGCAATAGAATCACTACGCTTGCTGGGGAGATTGGGTTGTAAACCTGATATCTGAAATTGCTTTAGAGGATTTTGCACATCAGCCTGTGTATTTCAACACTAAAGAAAGCCTATTTAATAACTACTACACATTTACTCAGCCAAAAGTGTACAGAAACAATTGGAAACCTCAAGTGGAAGTGGACTCAAATAATGTTTCCTGAATCAAGATCAAATTTGTAAAGAATCATGCATAAACCATGCATCTTCTAAACAAAATATTAACTATAGCACTGGATATATTTGAAGTATACCCTCCCAATTTGTGTTAAAATGAACATTTCTTTCATAATTCTGAAAAGAGGCTTTATAGTAGGAAATGTTGGGCTGGCTATGGATGGCTCACATGTTGAAGTAAACTAACTGTGCAGCATAGCTGGAATAGTTGAATGTGTCTGACACCGAGTGCTTCTGGATTAATGCAATGGAAGTTGGAGAAAGTTGTTAATGACAAAGTGGAGAAGCAAAGAGACGACAAGAGACACTCAAGAGACATTCAGAGGATGATGATGATGATAATGATGATGATGATACACTTATCTAAGTTATGGGGATCGTATTCGTGACTTTTATGGGTGATGCCATGAAATCTTTCGAGGATCCCCAAATGTAACATGAATGCATGTCGTATCGAATGCATGTAAGCCTCTCACTCGCTCACGCTCACACATAGACACAAATGAAATTTTGTTTTTCACAGACAGATGGTGGATTAGTCATCGTTTGGATCTCCAAAAAACAAACTTCCTCATCTCTTGGCACTTTGGCAGCCGCAATGTAGTTTTTGTCATAGATGTAGGGCCCACGTGGACGGCGTTTTACCTGCGACTGGCTCCTCCTCTTCCGACTCTCTTTCTGTGCGCTCAGGGATACTGAAGTCAGAGGACGTCTCGTTGTCGTACAGGCTTTCACCCTGCCCTGAGCCACTCTCCTCCTCCGCGCCCAGTGACCAGGGCGAGGTCGAGGTTACCGCCGATATGGATGATGTTGCGGTGCCTCCTACCTCCGTGGCGACGGCGCTGCCACTCTCATTTTCAAAATAGAACGCAGAGGAGCGTTCGTCGTCTGGGGTCGTGCCGAACCCTGAGGCCGGCGACGGGGGAACAGTGGGACTGACTTCGGTCGAGTAAGGGACCATGCTCTCTCCGGAGGCTGATGTTTGAACCCTTTCCCACTCCTGATCTATACCCTCCTGGGACTCGGCAAATAGGACGGCACCGGAAGCACTGCTGCTACTGTCTAACACCTGCCCTTCTGAGGTGGGGGTGAAGGGAGAGGCTGTGGGTGAGGAAGGGGCTGAGGTTTGGAGGACAGAGTTCCTGTCTGACGCCGAGAACCACTGGTCCTTTACACCAGACACTGTGGCTGCAACAGAAATGGGCAGGTCACTATGGGTAGCTGTGTGGAAGTGGGAATCTGGAGAGGACAGTGAAGGAGAGATAGTGCTATAGGAGAGCAGAGGCTGGTCTAAGGACAGGCCATCAGAACCCACCACAGACAGAGAATGGAGAAGGTCATCTACGCCACTACCAGAGGCCGAAGGGAGGCCCACACTAGAGTAAAGCTCTAGGCTAACGGTGCCCCAGGCTGAGGAGGGCAGGGGGATATGAGGAGAGGCATGCAACCAGGGTGAGGATGCTGACGGTTCGAGAGAACAGCTGCACATGGTGTCCACACCGCTAGCTAACGGAAACCCATCACCACTGACCTCGGAGAGAAAAGAGTCTATCGCACTCCCTGTCGCGTAACTCGAGTCCTCAAACCCACCTGAGAGAGAGTCAGATAGGCCTGGGGTGGCGCCGGACAGGGTGAAGTCACTAGAGAGTAGAACTGACGGTTGGAGGGCGGGGCTAAGAGACAGAGAGACTGTGGAGAGTGATCTAGACAGCTCTGATGGATCCCAGGGGGACTCGGGCGGCTCGGCGGTGGTGCCAGACGGGTCCAGCACTGTTTCGAGAGGGGGGGTATCTCTAAACAGCAATGGGTCACCCGAAGCGACCGCAGACGAGGACCCAGACAACACATCACCATCACTATCATTATCATCAAACCCAACACCAGGAGAGACGGGCTCAGTCTCCCAACCAGACAGGGGGTGTGAGGGGTGAGGGAGGTGAGACAGGGTGGAGGTGGTGGAGGTGGGGAACGTGGGAGTGCTAGGAGCAGCCAGGATTGGGTCTTTGCTAGACAGCAGTGCAGTAGCGTCATGCTGGGACTCCGCTGAAGAGGGCATCACAGACAACACAGGCCTAGACGAGGAGGGAGGGGCATGCAGACAGGCAGGGGAGGCGGTGCTGGGGAGGTCGCCAGGGTCCGAAGTATCACACACAGGGGAGGCGAAGGAGGAGGAGACTGAGGAGGAAGTGGAAGGGAGGACAGAGGGGCGCTCACCGTTGGACACCGGCTGTGTGGTCTGCAAGACAATGCCACTGAACGGGGAAGAAGTCGAGGCAGATGAAAAATGAGGCATGCTGGGAGTTGTAGGCCGACGTGGGACTTCCTTAGCAGAGGAGAGATCGGAGGTCGTTTCTGCCCGGCTCTCTGGAGGAAGTCTGGTTCTGCTGCTGGTGGCTTCATCTATGGGACGCGCCACGCCTCGGTCGGTCTTGGCCTGGATAAAGGATGATGTTGTTGTGCTGCTCGTATCGCCGGAGTGAGAAACCTCTGTGGTCATTGTAGTGGTGTATATCGGAGTACTTCTACTAGGGACACCCTTTGTCTTTCCAGTGGTGTGTATGGGAGTAGTGGTACTAAAGCCACTCTTGGTGATTGGAGGAATGCCATGACGGACACCATTTGTCTTTGCAGTGGAGTATACAGGAGTACTACTTCTAAGGACTCCCTTTGTTGTAGTGGAGTATATGGTGGTGTTGCCACTGAAGTCACCCATGCTGCTTGAGCCTCCTGTGGTTCCTGGTGACAAGGTGACCTCTGGTGGTGGTGTGGAGGTACTGTGGTATGCATTTTCTTTAGAGTTGGTCTGGACATGATTGGGCAGAGTGGGTCTGACTGGGGAAACCGGATCAGTGGTTCTCCCATGACCCGACTCTGTTGTGGTTCTGATATCAGGCAAAGGGAAAACCTTTGGCCCATCTGATGTGGTGTTTGGTGAGTCTGTAAGAGTCCAGTCCAAATCATGATCCTTGGTTTGGACTGGGTCATTCCAGGGCAGATCTGGTTCATAGTCCCCCTGTTGGAGAGATTGCATTGAAGCTCAATGAAATACTTTCCAGCTGAACAATAGGATGTGATTTATGAATAAAACAAATAGTGTCCTTACTTACATCATCATCATATTCATTTGAATCTGGATCCAGTGGATTTACTGGAAATAAGCACAGATTGGAACATTAGATACACAATATAAATTGGTAGAGAATCAGTTAAGAACTAAAGTAACTTTTAGAAACTGTCAAACTATTGTAAATTAAAACATCATGGAAGAAACTGAACAATTTAACTCTTGTTTGGTTTGTGAATTTCCCTGCATTTGTATTCATGTTGCAGTGATGTGATGAGGTTGAAAATGTACAAGGCTACTGAAAAACAAATTCAACAGAAAAAAAAAAACATTTGACAAGGAAAAACAATTTGAAAACAATGTGATCAAAACAGTATGGAGAGGGTGGACAAACTGAGACTGTTTCTGCAGGTTGAAATTATCAGATTTCTGTTCAGTTTTGTGACGTTTCATGAACCTGATGAAAACCTTCATGAACCGGATTATGAAATCTTTGTGAATGTGTTGCTCTTGAAGGGGTGTTGAAGGGGTGAAAAGATGGGAGAGTGAGAAGGAGGGAAAGGCTGTTCACACCACCTGAAGCAGTTTGTTGGCTTTATGAAAAAGTGAAGATTGAGTGGCAACAAACACACACATGCATGCCATATATCAGGGATGTTTGGACTCATGCATCTGGCGATCCCAACCCAACACACACAACAAACCTTGGTCCAATAGTATTTGCAATTAACTCTCTGTGTTAGCTTCAACCTCCTTGTAGTACCTGGTAAGGTGTCGCTCTGAACTGACAAATACTTTACTATGACTGTCGATGCTTTCTGGCACATTGATTTATCCTAGGAGGCAAACTCCACCCCTCTGGCTCCGGTGGAGGATAAAACAAACTGTAAAGAGCATTTGCAAATACTGTGTTGGACCCAGGTACCCGACACACAGCACATACAGGCATGTTGGCAGATGGTAGTGTGGCTCTTACCTGCATGGGGCTAAGTCACACATCATGGAGACCAGATCAAACTGGTTTGTGAAGCATGAGGTGAGTTTTTACAAGTTTAATGAACTGGGTAGGGGAGATGATTTCACACTGACGTGATGCTAAATGAGATGAGGGCTGCATTGTTGCCACGGTATCACAAAATATTCAGTCACGCAAATCTATTGAATGTTGCAGAATACCGCTCATTCATGCAAGCTGACACTGAAATAGGATGCAGAGGATCTTTTTTAGCAAGGTATGTTAGTTTATTTATTATCAGGTTCAGTCATAAAATACAAAGTTACCATGATTGCCATTCCAATCCATGTTACACAAATGCTGCACACATGCAAACATTCTCTTACTGTGACAGGCGGTTGCCATTGCGAAAAAACGGCAAAAAAGACGGCAGCTTTGTCTTTCTTTGTGACATGGGACACAGGAAATGACCCTTGACCCCCAAACCAAACATGTTCAACATCATCTTAGAAATATAGAGAAAGCACATTTGAATAGAGTACACAGAGAAGCATGTACAACAGTGAAACCACAGAGAAGAGGACTCCACCACAGTGTGATGACATGCTCACAAAAAATATCCCGAAGACCCAGCGAGACGAACAAAGAGGAAGAGAAACAAAAAGCTGAATTCACAACTTTGTGTCAATCGGGGGTCAAGCGATGGAAATGTTTCTCAGGACTGTTCAGTAATTTCAGTCGGTGATAAAGCATACTGTCCACAAACGGAGAACTATCAAAGGAGGTGGTTTAGTTTCCTCCTCAGTGCTCAAATCTCATCAGCGAGGTTAGTCACTTTAGATCAATTCAATTAAAATCTTTATTGTCCCACAGGGGAGATGAAGGTCGGAGATCCAGGTCTTAAATTAAGAAGCTTTTGTTATCTGCCATTACTTGTATAACTCTTTCCTTTTTAAGTCCTACTGCTCGTGCTAAGGAGTTGGGGAACTGGTTTGCAAAAGATCAGCCCGACTTCAAATAAAAATGCAGGGTAATGAGAAAGAATGTCTACAGTTCAGTTACCGAACTCTAAGCTCGGTCGCGGCCGCTCTTACCGGGGTCGTCGATGGGCATGTGGACCGTCAGCTGGTCGCTCACGCGTCCGTACAGACCATTGGTGCAGACCGCCACCACCTGGACCACGTAGCTGGTGTTGGCCAACAGGTCCTGGAGGATCGCCCCCTGGTGGTGGGAGGTGGGATAAGATTAACGTTAATACCTTTGAACTACTAAAATGTTTTTTTTTAATATACTAATAATAATAATAATAAGTTACATTTTCATTGTTAATAAATATTGATAGAATACTAGTTCATTGTAATATTAATAATAATTAATAATTTAAAAAAAGAAACAAATATATTAATTAATTAATTAATTAATTAATAAAAATTTACAGGATCTGATGTTAGTAGTTATTATTATTGACACTGACAGTACGCGTCTTGTCTAATCACCCCACCCACCACCGAGTCCTCACCACGTCCTGGTCTCCGTCAGGTCAGGTACTCGGTAGCGGGGGGGTTTCCTCCCTGGGCCAGCAGGTAGCTAACAGAGTACTTCTCTATGCTGGCGTCGTACACCGCCCTCGGCCTCTCCCACATCACCAGCAGGCTGGTGCGGTTCTGGGGGGTGGCATGGATGTTCTCCGGCTCCGAGCTGCACACTGAGGAAGTAATTTAACATTTACCAAAACACATGAGCTGATGGAACTACGACTGACTGATGCTGGAGCTGATTTTGACAGGATTTTGAGTTGAGACTGATAATTAGTGTTTTACAGAAGCTGCAAAATAGGGAAACAATAAAAAAAAAACAGCATTTAGAAAACTGTATTTAGTGTTTGGTCACTGGACCAGAAACATGCTAGAAGTCAAAGCGGGGTGGGGCCTGGGGGGCGGGGTCATGAACTTGTAGAAGCCTGCATCCTATCAGAGCCTCATTCTGGGTCAGAGCTGAGTTCAACCCGTCAGATTAGCACTGCAGAGATAATGCATCATAGACACACTGTGAGTTGGGGATTAACACAGATTACAGAGGTTGAGGATCAATGACCATCAGACCTCTAGACAATAGATCTAACCCTCTGACACATTTCCTCCTGTACAGCCCCAATCTGTGCTAAACCTCTGCACTCAGGGGCTTATGCGCCGACTTATCCTCTTTCTGGGAATAAGTGAAAATGGTACACTGTGTCAACATCAGTGATGTACATGTGTCACATACAGGAGGAGGGGGGCAGCCAGCTAAATACTGCTACCCTCAGGCTGTGGCTGGTAAGAGCATCTACTCTAACTCACTGTGGCGGGTAACTAACCACCACTCCAGTTTACACACCAACTGAGGCTGACTATTCCTGGTTGGGTTCAAATGAAGGGTCAGGAAACTGATACCTGGAGCTGACAGGTTTCCACCACTAGGGGGCAGAGTGGGCCAGCAGTACACAATAATCAGCCCAATATTAACATCCAGCCAGAAAATGAGCTAGATAAACTACTACTACTACTACTACTACTACTACTACTACTACTACAACTACTACCACTACTCCTACTACCACTAGTACAAACCAGCTCTGGCCAGCTCTGGCCTCGCCAGCGAAAAGCGGCGCTGCAAAAAAACCACGGTTCAATCTCATTTGATCACTATCGAATACAACCAGTGTGCAGTGTAAAATCGACCCGTCCTGTAATGCTGCTCAGGTCACTGCAGTCCTACTCTGGTCCTTCTGTCACCCATGATGCACTTCTCTCTCAGTGTTAGCACTAGCAAGCAGGTTCACATAGAGGCTGTACTGAAGAGTAATGCATGATAATACTAATACTAATACTAATACTCATGATACATTTTATTTGGTTAGCACTTTTTCCAAACAGTTTACAATCAAATAAAACAAACTAATAATGTAAAGTGAACAAGTAAAAACAAGAAGGCACCAAAGGATAGAAGGGTAAGAATGGAGAAACAATCGGTAGTATAAAGACATCAAACAGGAAGTGAAGTTTCAAGACGTGATTTAAACGATGCTGGTGACTCTGCCAGCCTCTCAGGTGATCCACATCCAAAAGCCTGGTCATCTTTAGTTTTAAACCCAGATTTTGTAAATCCTGAGGATCTGATCAGGGGTTAGAAAGGTTTACAATCTAGGAGCCAGACCTTACCAAATCTTAAAATCAACTCTAACAGGTAACCAGAGGAGATGCCAGAACTGGAATGATCCTCGCTGCTGCATTTTGAGTTGGAGACACAAAAGAGCCTTTTGGTGGATGACGGACTAATAAACAGGATAAAATGAGGCTCTGGTACGTACTGGGTGTGAGGACCTCCTCTGTGCCAGTGTAGGAGGAGAAGATCTGGCCCATGAACTGCTCCTGCTGCTCCCTGTAGTTGTTCTGCAGGTAGTCCATCAGCATGACGTAGCCGGCCTGCTGCATGGTCATCACCTCGCAGAACATCTCCAGCTGGACAGGACACACAGCAAGACACGATCAGCACCAGCCTCTTAACAACAACTACATTTCTAATAGCTTCTCTGGTTCCCAACAGCGGCAGAAGGTGCACCACGAAGCTGCCACTGGGCGTCCTGGAGGCTGGTCGTCTAAAGTGCGAACCAAGCGATGTGTGACCGCGACGTCCTGGGAACGTTGTTATTTGTCACTCTCCCTGTCAATCTTCCCTTTCTCACTCTACTGTCAACTATTAAATAAAAGGCAAAAATGCCACCAAATAATCTTTAAAAAATAAGTAAATAACAGTCGGTATCAATGAAACTCCACACTGACAGCAACCGCAGGGAGACGGATTGTTCTGACCTCAGATATCGGTCGTGTTGTTTCAGCGACATTTCTGGGATTCATAATTAAAACACTATGAGAGAAAATAATAATAATTGAGCTAATAATCCCAGTTCTCCCTCCCTGGTCATCCAGCATGCCACTCTTTGTATTATTTCATCTGAATGCTTCTTGTATGTTTGTTTATTGGGCTTGTAATCAGTGTTGTTGTTAGTCAAACTTCCTATTATCTAAAATTAGATCTTGAAGACACGATCATGAAAAAGCAGCTCTGGTGGATCTGCAGCCTAATAAGGAAGTTCAGACTGTCTCGGTTCTCTACACGAGGTGGAGGATTGAGAGATTAGGGGCTCAACCCCTAGATGAGTGATTACATTGGGACTTACTGTAAAGCCGCTCCACCTGGCACTCAGCGCCAAACATTTAGGCTTGGTGTAAAAGCCCTGCAGCAAACTACCGGTCACATTTTGACGTTGACTAGATGTTGATGTGAGCCTGCACCGATATTGAAAACCGTGTAAATGCAGCGTCAAAGCTTGTTGAATATCAAACCCATGAAGGATACATGCATTTTAAAAATTAAATCAAATTCCTGCCAATATTTTCTCCACCAGGTTTTCCCTACCGGTCCAGAGCCTGCCGTCCCAGGACAGGTGAGTCATTCCTGCCTTGTTACACAACCCTAACCACCTGACTCACCCAGTCAACACGGGGCTGCATGCAGCGGGACCAGGGGGCGAAGCCTAATGGGTCCGTTTGTGGTTGTTAAGTCGTGACTTTAAACAATTACGTCTTGGCAGCGTGAATGAACTGGAATGTCGAACAGTCGGGACACATCCTGGGAGACAGGTAACGTTATGTACATCAGACTAAATATATAAATATAAATATATAAATCAATAACTGATTAATAACAACCATAATAAACCTTTTGAAACAAAGTTACAAAGGGCTGCAAATAAAAAGGAGCAAAATAAACAATCAATCAGCTGATGTCTGAAGTAAAATTGTATGTCATATTATTTAATATTATTAAACATTATTTAATATTATTTAATATGAGTTAATACTATTTAATATAATTTCATATTATTCAATATAATTTCATATTATTCAATATTATTTAATATTATTTAATTGAACACTGAACTAATAATAGCAGTGTTCAATGAGACGAGACAGACGGACACAATTACTAAAGTGCCTGAAGATGTTTTTAAAGAGCTGAAAGGAGGAATTATCATACCAGAGAATGGACGGGCGAGGCTGTCAACAGGCCGCCTCTCTTCTGTGTATCTGTGTATGTGTATGTATCTGTGTGTGTGTGTCTGTGTGTGTGTGTGTATCTGTATGTGTGTATCTGTGTGTGTGTGTGTGTGTCTGCCCTCAGGTCACTTGTGACTGACAGCTATACACAATCAAACAAATATTGGCTCACAGAAGCCTTTATGGTGTATAAGCTGAAACACATGGTCACACAAGCACACACACACGTGCAGAAACATGTGCACGCCACACAAAGAAGTCCTCAATCTAAAGACGCGTCAACAGAAAGGTTCCCACAGTGCCGTGCTGCAACAACATCACAAAATGTCCACAATGTTAAAAATATAATTCAGAGAACGCTGTTTCGCTTTTCACCCTGGTCACTACTGCTGTCCCCCGTAGGACACCGCAGGTGACTTGTGGGAGCTGATGGTCGTGCGATGCTTCCCAGTGCATTCTGGGAGAGAAAAATGGAGCATCAGAAAACCAGCGAGTACACAGCCTGGAGCAGGAGGAGAAAATACCGACCAGCACAAACCACTGAAACCACAAAAACTAAAACTACCAACATGGAGGCTGAAGATGGACTGGGAGGCCTGCCGCCAGTTCCCAGCAGTGGGGAACAAGTTCAATCTCAGTGTTAGAAACTGAGAGTTTATTTTCCAATGTGCAATGCAGTTGTATTATTTCATATTTTAATAAAAATTCCCCCGAAAAAGAACCAAAATACCCCAAAAAAAACAGATCACAGGGTTAAAGAATGTGCAGGAAAGTTAATTTCTTTCCTGCCTTCAGCCCAATGCACTCCTAAAGGACAGCGATCATCTGGCAGGAGACGAAGAGGGAGATAAGGACCACACACACACACACAGACACAGACCTGCGTGTCAGACATGGTTGCTGTGTTCTTGAAGACGATCCACTCCACGGTCTCGGTGCAGGGCGGCGTGGTCAGAGAGCCGTTGTAGACAAAATATTTCTCTGTGGAGTTGGGCAGGAGACCCTGCAGGGTGAAGGACGCCACCTCGCCGCTCTTACCTGGACAACACAGCAGACCACGTCAATATGGACAACAGAGCAAGAAGAAGAAGCAGCGGAGGAAGTGATGGATGCAGGAAAAGAGGAAGAAGAGGAAGAGACAGAAGAAGAAGAAGAGGAGGAGTGAGAGGAGGAAGAGGAGGAAGAAGAAGTTGCAGTAGCAGCAGAAGAAGAAGCCGAATATATGAAGATCTGCTTCTTCTACTTCATATCAGGCTTCTTCTGCTGAGGAAGCAACAGAAGAAGGACTAGAAGCAGAGGCAGCAGGAGAAGTAGCAAGAAGCAGAAGAGGAGTAAGGAGAAGAGGAGGAGGAGGAGGAGGAAATGGGAGAAGCAGCAGCAGAAGTAGAAGAAAAAGCAGAAGAAGTATTTGAAGAACACCTTTCACAACATTGAATATGTAAGATGTCTGTCTGTCTGTCTTGTGGGTGTGGTGGGCGTGGCCAACATGGTGGGCGTGGCCAACATACCGTATCTGCTCACACTGTTGATGGCGTCCATGACGGCAGCGTAGTTCTCGTTGTCTTCGATGCTCGTCTGTGAAGAGAGATATCGAGATACCGGTTATATATATAGTATAGAGACTGATACACAGAAGGGTTGTTATCATGAAACCTCATATTGAATCTCTCTTGTTACATCAGCAGCCATCTACCAGAATAGACATTAAAAAGATAAATATGTAACACAGAAAATATTATTATGAAGCATTTCTTTACCCTCCTCCCCCTGAGATCAAGAAGCTCTTTTTCAGGGGAGATGTGACCCAGACCAACAACAGACAACAATGTATAGAAGACAAGCAGTAAAATAATGTATGAAACAAGCTGGTATCAAACCAACCAGTGCCCTTCCCATTCGGGGTGGGATGACATAATAAAACACAGGAAGTAATCAGCAGGATACACAGAGAATCTCTCCGGTCTTTGATATCGGATCCAAAGCTTCAGGCTGTTTAAGGCCTGAACCGGTTTGACAGCCTTCTCTAACGGTTCCGTCTACGCAATCAAACACTGTTGACGGTAAATCAAAGGGCTGACTGTATACTGCAGAGCTCCAAACAGACAGAGGTCATATAAACTCACACTGCGTCTAGATAGATAGAAGTGGTCAGTTCTACTCCAGGTGTATTCCCACTGGGTAACATTTCATGTCAGAGTGTTTCCTGAAACAGTTTTTGCTTCCTGGTTTGTTAATGTTGTTTTCCAGTCTGGTTTCCACTTGAAAACCGTCTGATGTGATGAATGGATGAAACAAGTTCTGAGAGTGACCCACGTCAACACGGCGGCTACTCTGTCGACGCTACACAGCATCACTAACATGTTTAGAATCCTCCAAACACACTGAGGCGTTACGTGACCTGAAATCTATCACATCTGAGTGGTAAATGTTGAAAAATAAATTTGAAATGTAAAGTTGCGCTAACAGCTGCTAACGTGCTAACTAGCTAGCTAACGTTGTCTTGCGTTCCATGTTTGTTATTAACTGGACCACTGGAGCGCGTCATGGTTGCAATTAAAACCTGTGAATTATTGACTTTAATTGGACCGGACACACTGTGGGATCAAACCTGTGACCTTTTGGTTACGGGACCACCTCTGTAACCACTCGACCTGGTGCCATAACATTACTCCAACATTATTCCAGCTCTGTCTTCCATGTCTGCCTCCTCTCTAATCTGTGCTACGGGGGGTAATCAGTTCCCCCATCCTGCCCCCCGGGGCTTTAAGGAGGGCAGCGGGGCGGATCTGATCTCTTCAACACAACGAACACAGAAACAAGTTGAAGTAGGCGGATTTATTGGATGGGAAAATAAATCTTTAATTTCATTCAGGAATTTCATTTGTAATTTGTTCTTCAAATCTCCTCTTTCTCTCCTCGGCTCTTATTCTGTTTTTTCTTGTAGCCTCCATGATCCGATTGGTCACAGTGATCCAGTGATGTCACTAAAGCCCTGCCCTTCGCTCGCTGTGGTCGCTTGTAATATTGGTGATGTAGGAATTGGACCTTATTCGGCTGTTGCTCAACTCTCATTTTGCTGAGTATATACAGGGTTTTCAACGTTGTATAAACATCTACTCAACGCCTACTCAACGCCTACTCAACGTCTAAATATTTGCTGTGCTGTATAATTAAAGGTTCACACACACTACAGACAAATCTACCTATGGCATCCTCTCCTGCAGGACAGGACACAAACGTTTACATCCAATTGGCTCAGAGGGATTCACCAGTCAGCTGAATATGTTTTTTGGAAAGCAAAGCAACCACTGATCGATGCCAGAGTTAACTGGCAAAGACGAATACAGAAGAAAAACCCACAAAATGCCGCAAACTAAATTTCCCAGCACTTGTCTGCAGCCTGCGGCTCAGATGCTCTCTGCTGCGGTTCGTTCCAACATGGCCTCTGCTGGTTTGAACACGCCAACGCAGCCAGAGGCAACGTGACGAAGCGCACCGACGAGCAGCAAAAGCAGCAGGTATGCATCAGTGTTTACTATGAACCCTGGCATCTCACAGGAAACCGCTCAGAGCTGAGTCTTTATCCTGCCCCGGAATATGAATACAACAGTCAAACACGCATTACTATACTGGTGATGACATTGCATTCCTAAACCAAACCTTTACCAATACACGTCTAACATGGACCGTTAATTTAACCTTGATCTGACCTTGGCCTACCTCAAACTCCCCCTAAAGGTCATATCGTTAGGACGCTCACATCACTACGCTTTTGGACTTTTGGATGTTACAAGGATGGCCTCCTGAATTAATCTGTTATCAGTGTACAAACACACACACACACACACACACACACACACACACACACACACCTCAAACAGCACGGCGAGGGCTGTGATCCTGCCTCTCTCCTTGATGGCTTGGTCCAAGGAGTCAAACTGAGGCGACTCGTAACAGTAGATCTGCATCTGGAGAGAAAACAGAATCAGGCTGATTTAAAGAAATATTAGCAGTGATTTGTCCCTTAAATACAGAAATACAGAAATACAGAAATGCAGAAATGCAGAAATACAGAAATACAGGAATACAGGAATTCTCACTCCTGGTCCTGCTGGTTTTCCCTCTAGCCGTCTAATCAGGAACTGGTTTACCTGGGATTCAAGGCAAATGCAATTAACTACCTGGTAGGACAGAACACCAGCAGGACGGTGGTACTTGAGGACCGAGTGAGAACCGTTGTTTTAGACTAATCGTATATACAGGCAGGTTTCCAGATTACCTCCAGGGGGTATTTGACCCCGTCCAGGCTGTGTTCGGAGCCCTCTGAGGATGCATTGCAGCGCCCCCAGTGGAAGGTGATGCGCCCCACCTTGAACTTTGACCTGAGACCCCCTCCGCTGATGTAGAACTCTCCGTCTACATTCACCGCCACTGAGAGGACAGACACAAACAGACACATACCTGATGCCGTAACTACGCTACAACACCTAATGCAGACATGAGTCCAGTGAAATGCATTTGTTGTACTTTCAAAATGTGACATATCCCAAAAGTTTAAAAAAATGACAGCTTCATCTTTCCACCATCTTCAAATGGTGGATCTCATTTTGTTGTTCAGCAGCCATTTGCAGGCATGTAGTTTCAAACATACAGGCACTACAATTAGCAACAAATATAAGATTATACTTGCAGAGAAAGAGCTGATAGTGACGGAGCACATACTTGTACAATAGGTAGTACACATACTAGACAGACTATTTGTCAAAGTCAGGGATAATTACTGTATACTTCTATTTTGGTAACTTTGGTTCTTTTGTTTTTATGGCTGCATTTAGTATATGCACATCTGCTTTTGTAGATAACTTGTGTCATAACATTGGCCAACTGTTTACACTGTTTACAGTGTCCTGTCCCAAAGCCTCCACTTCAGATGTTCCTGAAGTTCCTGAGTCTGGGGACGTTTCAGTAGTTTCAATGTCTGTTTGCACTATTTCAAAAGGCATGAACTGATCCTGATGTTCCAGCAAAAACCTCTTTGTAGAAGGGAAATCTTCTATCTGTTCTCCTGCTACTCAGAGTGCACTACAAAGTGCCTTTGTGGTTGATAGTCTGCGCCTTTAACCCACATTGGTCTTATGTGTGTGTAGATAGAAACAGTGTAGGTACTGTCGACCTAATTCCTGTTCAGATTGTCCACTAAACAACTCAATAAAGAACTACCTCTGGTACTGTTGGCTGCCAAACAACAAATACAACAGTGTGCATGTTTTTTGCAGAGAAAGAAGCACTAAGAAAGAAGTGCTAAGAAGCACTGGACCTGCCTGTTCAGAGCTTTCTGAGTCGACTCCCTCTTGTCTAAAATTTCACTTTACAATTACTTTGAATGCACACTGTAGACTATTGTGTTTCATGCCACTTAGAGAAAGCAAATATATAAAAGACCCTCAATCCTCTCAAACTAGAAGCTGGTAACTATATCCTTTACAATAGAATGCCACTCTATGAGAACAGACCTTATCCCTCATCTATCTGGGCCAAACTGTCAGTACAATAACAGTAAGTTAACACTTTGGGACAGAAGGAAGGAAAGGAAGGGAGGGGGCAGGGAGGGGAAGAGAAGGAAGGAAGGAAGGAAGGACATGAAAGAAGGATGGACGGAAGGAAGGAAGTGACTAGTTGGAATGATGGAAGACCGGATAGATATCATCCCCAGATGAAGCTCTTAAGCCCTTGAATATACTAAGCACTGTTACATCTTAGTAGTAACAGGTGACCAACCCCCTCCTTACCTGTCTTCCCATCATTCTTGATGGTAGTCCTGTCAGACGTCAGCCTCTCCCAGCCGTCAAACCTCAGCTTCTGGTACCGCAGTTTCACCTGGGCTAGATCCTCCTCGATGTTGATGGGCGACTGCTTGGCGTTGCTGCAGGACGGGAACTTCTTGGCCCAGTTATTCTGGTTTAGCGTCCCTGGCGAGAAGAGAGTGGAGAGTGTTCAGATACTGTGGCTATCATACTGTTGACTACCATTGTATGTAACTGACCTGGTGTTTTACATAACTAGTGCACTCTTGGAAAAAGACCTTCAAGATAATTCCTGAGGCAAAAAAGGAATCGCTCATATTAGCCATGCCAGTCAAACTGATGATTGCCATTAGGTAATATCAGGACTCAGCAGAAGAAAAGACACTTGGTATCTTTAGTAACTTTCAGTCCACCATGTCTTTGGTTTGTTTCAGAAGAGGAGGAAGGTCTGGCTGAAGATGTTGCCGAGTAGGAATGAAGATGAGACAAACATCCATATACCTTCAACCAATCACAATCCAGGGCAGACCAAACCTCAGGATATTATGGTCTTGTGTACGTACGTTCACTAGTGTTTGATTGCCTTTGCACCCATGGGGGACACAGAAAGCAACTGACTGAGATGCAAGGACCAAACTGGGTGTTGAGTAGACGGTGAGGATCAGTCAGAGCTGACTGTCCACCATCAAACATCAGTTGACTATTCCACTCATAATCTCCACTTTATGAAGATCTCCATTTCTCTAACCATGTTGATTTGAAGAAAAAAAATCCAGTTGCCTTTTAATCCACAATCTTAAATCCTGCTGGGTGGTAAACATCATGATTTGGTTCCTCATTTCTCCTCAACTTCTCCAGAAACCTCACACTGCTCTTCATTTACCTTGTTCATAGGAGAGGCCTTAAGAAAAGGCATTAGCCCCATTCTGAGAATATTGTAAACTGAGAATATTGTCGACTCCTCCTTAACCCCTCCTTGATAAATTCATCAATGCTTTTTTGGGCGTGAATCTAGGATCGGCTGTACCAAGGATTTGTAAGACCTTGCTTCATTTTGAGACAGCTCTAAATGATGCTTGCTGTTGCCCCATTAACTAATAGATAAGCCCTCATCATCCACAGCAGTGGGATTTTTATTCTTGGGAGGCATCATAGTCACTTATGGAGAACCAAAGTCCTTGAAACAGCCACGAGTCAGTTATCTCAGTTACTTCCTGAGCTAATCCTCCAAGCTCGGCTACACTATTCCCAAATCATCATTTTGAAAATGTTGTGGAATTGTAAAGTCTTTGAGAAAACTATGTTTCTCCATTTTCAATTTTCCAATGGAGAAACACATAACAGGATCCAACACTCTCCATTATTTCTCTGGTGGCTTCCACCAGCCAATATTTCAAACCTGTCCATTTTTAAACTTTCCCTTCACCTTATAATCTGTTGGGAATCATGCAGTCCAGACTTTCTCCTTTCTCTCTCCAATTAAACGCTGACCAGTTACAGGTGTGCTGCTCTGGGAGGAACGCTAGCAAGCTAACAAGCTAACCACCTCCAGCTGTTCTGCTGCACTTTGGCTTTGCTAGCATTAGCACAAAATCTTCTCCCTCTCTTACAACTTTTGTTCACCCAGACTTTGCAACAACAGCCTGCAGCATTCTGCTAACAACTGCTGCTCAAAGACCTGTGAGATGATGGATGGAAGAAATACAGTATGGAAACCCAGCCAGAAAAACAAAGTAGTTATCCCTCACAGAGGACTGGTTTATTTATTGCTGTGTCAGCAACCCTGAAACTACACCAAATAGATCTACAGCCCATATTAGTGTCAGATTGATCTATACCCCGGGTCTACATATTTTTGTTTACCTTTGTTTTATTGGAAAAGCAATTTGGACAGCATGTGAGGTTAGACCATATTTCTTGATGCAGGAAGTGTAATAACTTTATATGGTTTTGTTAACATCTGCTCACAGTTATTTTCTTCAGTCAGAGTTCACGTTTAACTGCCAATAACTCTAAGATTGAGTCATATTTTAGCAGATAGAGGCTTGGAGCTCGCCATGCTGCTTTTTAAAGTTGTACTGTTGAGTCACTGTCAGTCTCTGGAGAAGAGCAACAGCTCAATGTCTAAAATGTAAATGTAAGCATCCCAATGGATCTGTCATACATTTCTTACTGTAGGAGGTGTTACGTTCCCGTCAAACCTAAATCAAAGAAAATGTCAAATCAATCCCATCCATCTATGTCCAAAACTACTGACTTCCTTTTCAAAAATGTAAAAGAAAGGAGCTGCAGCTTGAGAACACAGTTACTAATATACAAAGAATTAGTTTCCAAAAATGCTGTTATACATTTTGTAACCTAACCCATTCATCATTCAATATCACTAACATATAGAGGATCCTGTCTGAAAGGATCCTCTAGATTTTCTGACTTACTTACAGCCCTTTTTTAAAAAGTCAAAAAGTCATGTTTCTCATTTTGAGGCAAAGTCCTTGGTTTGCACTGTGGGTATACCATGTGACCCCTGGCCCACAGCTCACATGTGGTTCTGTTCAGCCCGGCCGTCTGTTGGTCAAGCTGCCACGTCTTCCCTATTGAAACAGACGCCTCAAAATTGGAAAATGACTCAAATGCTCAAAGTAAGGCACTCTCCTAGTTATGTTGCACATGTTTCAAGCTATTTTCCACTGCGATGGCAATTACTTGTCTTAGTGTTGCTTCAACTAGCTGGCACTTTGAGTGCACGGTAATGGTTGTTGTTACCCAGGTACATTACTGGTCACATTCCCCGGGGTAATTGGATGTTAATTGCAGGGTCCACATATGGGAGGCATCTTCCACCAGGACAATGAGCCTGAATGAGGTCAGACAGGCTTCTGGGTCAGGGCTGCTATTAGCATGTCAATGGCAGACTGACACACACACACACACACGGCTAAAAAACATGGCTGACCTACGAGAAGGACAGGGTGAATGTCTGAGTTTCATTTCAAAATAAGATATTTACCATGTGAGAAACTCGCCGCTGACACTCACAAGATGATTTGTAGCAGGAAAGTAAAACACTGATGGTACTTTTAAAAGATTGTGAAGATAAATGAAGCCTTTCTACCACAGAGACACAAAGAAAAACACTCCTCCATTATACACAATAGTACTAGGGACACAGAAATATTACTTCCATTTCACCTATTGTCTGGGCACTGTGACCTCTGACCCTTGACTTCCTTGTAACGTTGGCGATATGGGAGTTTATTCTACTGTGAGTGGCCCAGGATAAGAGCATCAGCTAAATGCCTGAAATGTAAAATGAAGAAAAGTGTTTTGAGGCCGACAGCGTCTCCTGAAGAAGAACCAGCAGGTGATCTGCTGTGAGCTTGCCTGAACAAATCGCACACCGCACACAGAAAACCATTACTACCACTGCTGTTGTTGGCATTCCCATTCCTCGTCGGTAGGAATTTCCTCCAGGCCGTTTGGCCACGTGGCTCTCTTACAGGAAATGTGATGTGTACTGTAAATAAAAGCTACGAGACACAAACTAATGTTTAAGCTCTTTTGGTACTAGACTCTTTTGGATATCAACTCCAGGTTGCTGGTGGGGAAGCTGCAGGTGAGGAAATGTGTGCCCTAGGATGCAAGGAAATGATGACACTTGAAGAGCTTCCACTGCTGGGAGACCCAAGGAGCTTTTCACACACTATCCACTACTTTTACATTTTATATTGTAGGAGTGTAAAAAATCAATGAGTGACAGGTCGGGGTTCAGCATCTTGCTCAAGGACACTTCAACAGGAGGCTTTGGCTGCAAACCTGTGGGCGTTCAGTTACAAGACAGTCTCTCTAACCCCTACTCACAGAAAAAGGGGGGTTCTTTGGTTAGGGTAGCATTTATTTATTGAATTATAATGATTTAGTCAGAGTAAAGATCCCAGCGTGGTTCTTAAAGGACGATGCTGACTTTTTGGGACATCGTCTCGTTGGTCAACTTCCCTTTTCCGTGTTCTGAACCATCAAAACCATCTCTAGTGTCTCTGGTGGATTTCTCTGTCCTGCTCAGATGCTAACACGTTGACCAACATTTATATATTAATAATAATAACACCAACATTATTATTATTATCATTATTAATATATTATTAATAATAGAAGAAAGGTTAGGGTATCAGTGGGGGTGGGGGTGGGGGGGTGCTGGCATCGAGGCAGCAGGCTGAGGGAACAACAACACCCTCCGTCTGCCCACATGCACCCCCACCCCCCCACTCCCCCACACACACACATTCCCTTAACAGCTTTATTGTGAATGCCAGCCCCCTACCCCCCTGCCCCACCCAGATTAAGATTCAGACTGGCACAGATAGGAGGGGGGGAGTGGGGGTGTATGAGGTACGATAGTGAGAGGAGGGATGAGGGCAGCATTGCGTCACTGAGATAGCAACATCTCTTTCCCACTTTCAATGCTGCTCACATGAAATATCATTTCTAGGAGATTCATTTTTACGATATATGTGATAGCACTTGAATGCAACAAGCAAGGGGGACCAACTGAGACCAAGGGGGACCAACTGAGACCAAGGGGGTAAAACTGGATTCAGATGATTCTGGAGAGAAGGACGGCAACGTCTGAATGTTTTCCTAAATGATATTTTGGGTTGATAGTAACTCTCAGGGCTCTGAGGCAACGTCGCTAGCAGGTACGACCTGCATCATATCGACGATTTCCACTTAGCAGCTCTTAAAGAGCCACTATGTAACTTTATCATTAAGAAGTATTGGCTTGTTTTCAATTAAAACTTCCTGGTTTTGCCCCTATGAGATGTGACAATGTGTTTTATGAGCGTCTTCAACAGAAAAATTCAAAATGCAACTTCAAAGTAAAACATCTTTGGTCTCTTTGGTAAGAAGCATCACGGACTGGCAGGCTGTGTGCAGTTCACTGATGCCACGTTAAACGCCCAATCACTTCACTGCCCATTCCTTACAGCATGACATCACCTCGCCTAGCGCTGAGGCCGTGGGAGAAAACCTCTGGTGACAGGAAGTGATGCATTTTACATTTTAATAGAAGAACTGGGTAGTTAGCGTGAGCATCGATAGCCACCGTGGCTGAACAGACAAAGAAAAGAGCGCCACCTACAGAAACTCAAACTCTATCAACAGAAAATCCAAGGAGAAAGAACCAGATAAACCCTCGGAGGAAGGCTAGCGAGCTAACGTCTCCAAGCCAGGACATCGGAGTCGCCTTTCCAAGGTGATCAAAAGGAAGATGGAGAGAGATGCAGGCGCCACGAGGTCAAACAGGCGAAGATTAGATGTTCTCAGAGAATATCATAATAGATTTTTCTCAGATTTCTGCCACAAGCCGCTCTCTGACCTCCGGACTACGGAGTTGTGCACCCACACAGACAAACAACATCTCAACAAAATCATTATTTTTATCTCACACACACAAACACTCACGGCTGAAAGCTCAAACCTCCACTTTCATTTTGAATCAATGAGCCTGTTCTTTGAAGTAGAGTGCACACGCACACACACACACACACACACACACACACACACACACACACACACACACACAGGGATGCGTGCACACATGATTCACACAGTGGCTTTTGCAGCTCTGAGGTCAGCATGTATTCACTGCACATCAAAGCGGGAACATTAAAGTGCCTCTCCTCACCACCTGTGGAGGTTTGGCCAACGGGTCACTGTCTGCAGCATCAACACACTTTTCATTCTAAAATGAAGCCACAAAGGAAAAGGCAACATGGGAAAGCAAACGCAGAAACAAGCTGAAAGAGCGAAGCGTCGCTACATTTTCACACACACACACACACACACACACACACTCGCTGACAGCGTCAGCGTTTAACAGGGCTGGGAAATAATCTCTCACATGTCTCAAAATGAAATCTGAAACAAATTGGGGAATAATATTTTATTATTTTATATATATTTATTTAACTTTCTATTTATTTTTTTCGTTCATCTATTATTATTTCTTTGACTTTGTTATCTTGACATCACTGTAATGAGGACAACCTCAAGTATTCCTCCAGACTTAAATAAAGGTTGAATGAAAATCATACTTTATATTAGAATGCCGTTCAGTGCAATAAACATCAATTTGATTGTTTAATACGTGATGTTGCATCCAATATCATTTACTAACAACACTACCAAACCCACTAATATCCACTAAACTGACTGACTGGATGTTATTCGTTCCTGATCCTCCCTGATGGGATGTTTTAGATGAACTGATTCAACCATGAGATCAGGTCGTCCACGGACGCTCTGATGTTCTGCACTCACCTGCATACGACCAGTCGATGTCTTCGGAGAATTTGCGCTGGTTCCTGTATCCATACCCCTGGACCACCTCTGCTGCAGAGAGAAAACAAAACAGGGTGAGGATGATGCAGGTTATTGATATCCTATTAGTTTTCCTGCTGCAACCAGTTTCCTCCTTTTATTATCTGTCTGTCTGCCTGTCTGTCTGTCTGTCTGTCTGTCTGTCTGTCTGTCTGTCTGTCTGTCTATCTATCTATCTATCTATCTATCTAGCACTCTGTGATACAAGGCTTAATGGTTTTATGTATATTTGGTTTCATTTGATCCTTTGGTTTGTGGCGTAATGCCAAGTCACTATAATAGAGAGATTAAAGCAACCACACATGTACTTTCAATCATCCAGCACATGAAAACAGCCAAAGGCTCAATTCCCACTGTTGTGCACCTGACAGACAAACACTGAGACTTAAATGTTGGATCAGTTCAGATGAACTCATGTTGACTCATGTTTTTTTTGGTTGTTTCTTCTGTTTATCTTGAAGTGAGAAAACTGAATAAGCCCCTTGAGCTTTTTCATCTCAGCTGCATAAACTTGTATTTTATATCTGTATGGTTTTATCACATCACCTGTTTTAGCACTGAAAATCAGACAACCGACCTTCCTAACTACCAACCTACTACCTACCTACCTCCCTACCTACCTACTACCTACCCAACACCCTCGCTACCTACCTCCCTCCCTCCCTCCCTACCTCCCTTCCTCCCTACCTACCTCCCTCACTATCTACCTACCTACATTATATTATATTACATTACACTCATTTATCAGACGCTTTTATCCAAAGCAACTTACATTAAGTGCATTCAACATAGGTAGACAAGAGAACTACTAGTCACTAGAAATCAGAAGTGCATTTCCTTCTTAAACAATCATCTAAGAGCAGAACCAGTGGTAGGGTAAAAGAGCAATAAGTTAGCTACCTACTTTAAACAAAGGAGACAAATAAGTGAAGCAAATCATCAAGAGCTAAGAGGAAGGGTCAGGGTAGTGTTTCTAGAAGAGGAAGGGTCAGGGTAGTGTTTCTTGAAGAGGAAGGGTCAGGGTAGTGTTTCTAGAAGAGGATGGGTCAGGGTAGTGTTTCTTGAAGAGGAAGGGTCAGGGTAGTGTTTCTAGAAGAGGATGGGTCAGGATAGTGTTTCTTGAAGAGGAAGGGTCAGGGTAGTGTTTCTAGAAGAGGAAGGGTCAGGGTAGTGTTTCTTGAAGAGGAAGGGTCAGGGTAGTGTGTCTTGAAGAGGAAGGGTCAGGGTAGTGTTTCTAGAAGAGGAAGGGTCAGGGTAGTGTGTCTTGAAGAGGAAGGGTCAGGGTAGTGTGTCTTGAAGAGGTGGGTTTTCAGCCTGCGGCGAAACTACCCACCTACCTAAATACCCCCCTACCTACCTACCTACTTCCCTACCTACCTCCCTCCCTCCCTATGTCCCTATCTACCTGCCTACCTTAGGTCCCTGCCTCCATTTCTACCTACCTAGGTCCTTACCTACCTAGCTACCTTCCTACTTACTTAGGTCCCTTCCTACTTAGCTCCGTACTTAGCTCCCTACCTGCCTCCCCACCTCCCTCCCTAGCTAACTAACTAGAATGCTCCAGAGCTCAGTCACAGGCATGAACACACGACCCCTCATGGTGTGATGGTTAGGAGGCAATATCATTAAAACGACCGGCTGCCTTGGCATCTGTCACGGTAATGAACTGGAGTCGGAGCCTGAGGGCCGCGGTTCCAGGTCATCAAGGACAAGACATCGTCAACGGCAACACACCTCGTTACCATAACGAACACAAAGCAGAACCAAGACGTGATCGCGTTCAGTGGCCTACAGGTCACTAAGTAACCTGATGTGACATGCACCAAAGCATGGAGGCAGAGGAAATGTTGAGAAACAGTTTCAGACTTTTCCGGAAACACGTTGATGTCACTTCCTCTAAGAAGAAGAAATAAGCATTTAAACCACTAATATTCTGTTATTGAAAGGACTATCAGAGGTTTTTACAGGACCTTTCAGACTGAACAGTGGTTCGTTGGGACTGGGCTCGTCTGGGTAGGATGTTCTTCTGATTATTAGCTGCTGTCAGGGCCATGAAGCAAACAACGTTTCGGCTCTGATTGCATCTATGTAGTGGTCTGCAGATAATAATTTTGAACAGAACATAAGGTGCAATATTAGATGCAGCAGGGTGGACAAGTGTTTAGAGAGACCTTCCTGTAACAAAAAGGTCACAGGTTTTATACCCAACAGCCATGAGTCCTGTCAAAGTGTCCCTGAACTACACACTGCAGCCCTCCCAGCTCAGTGTCAGCTGTAATGTAATATACATTCACATCGACCAGCACACACACAGGCGTGATGGTTACAGACTGATGGGAAAGGGACCACACAACTCAAATGCCAGAAATACTAAACAGCATGTGAACTAACACTTTGTCAGTGGTACAAACAGACTAACTCAAGTCATGACCTGATTCTAGGCTGGACAGTATCAGGCTACTGTAAATTAGAGGAGAAGGCATCATGCTGTGTGGTTTTATTCCCTCTGAGCTCTGGGTCATACTGGTCTGATCCAGGATTAGATGAGATGGAAGATGTCAGCGAGTTAGGAGGTAAGTAATAAAGTACTCATTTAAAGTAGATATTTTCCATACAGGGTGCCAATAATCTGACTGCTATGAGGTCAAAGTAGTTCGCATTAGATGAGGTTTGAAAACCTGAAGCAGCTTTCCCATGTTGCAGATTAAAAAATAACATTTGCTTAATAGAGTAAATACATGAGACAGACATGAACTCAGCAGCAGCAGATACCGTACAAACAAGCTCATGTGCAGCTGTTAGTGTTCATCTGATTCCAGTTCAGTTTTACAAAGAAGTACAGAAAGTGTGATTCGTTCATCCGAGGAAGCTTGTGATTGAAGAAGAAACACGGGCAGTAGGAGGCCTGGTCTGGCTGAAATCTCCCATAATCCCATAATTCATTGCATGAGTACACAGACAATGAAGGTGATTTACTGCAATGCATTCCAACAGCCTTGCAGCTAATGCTAGCCGCTCTTTCCTTCAAAGCTTTCTAACCAAAACCGGCAATAAAAGAACAATTAGCAGGAAGAAATGATAACGTGTTTTTCTTTCTTGCCCTTTTAAGTTCTTTTCATTCACTCTGCTGCTCTTCACTTGCTTATGCAACTCCAACGCTGAGGCCATGGCGAGGCCGTGACCTTTTGTTTAAAGGTCAGAGGTTGGAAATTCAAGCAACAAGAATCATGTTCAATCAAAATCATGTTCCTCTAGATCTCTGTCCTCTCCTCTCTCTGATCTCTGGACCTCAACAGTGATCAACCTCTACCAGGTCATGAAGCTTCTCCATCTGCTGTTCTGAACACCCGGTGTCAGGTAGGTCTTTCCTGGGAGACAGGAAGTGATGCGTTTTACGTTTCAACAGAAGAACTGGGTAGTTAGCATGAACAGCGATAGCCACCGTGGCTGAACAGACAAAGAAAAGAGCGCCACCTACAGGAACTCAAACTCCACCGACAGAAAATCCAAGGAGAAAGACGTCACAGTACTGGACACACTGTTTGATTGACAGGTGATCTCTGGGAAGAGCAGTAAGGAACACTACAGTGAGGAACACCACAGTGAGGAACACCACAGTGAGGAACACTACAGTGAGGAACACCACAGTGAGGCTGGGAGACAAAGATGGATAAAAAACAAGGAACTGGAGGATTACCACTTTAATCATTCAGAATCTCACTATTTCTTCTTCTTCTTTTTTCTCTCCCTCTCACTCCAACTCATCTGTCTTGCCTCACTGCTTTCTTTTTGTTTCCTTCTTCTTCTTCTTCTTCTTCTTCTTTGTCTTCTTCTCTCCTTATCTGATCCGGTAATGGCAGCGTGGCGTGGCCGGGGTCAGGAGAGAGGAAGCCCCTGAGCTCAGCCTCGTCTCTTAAGGTGGAAATGGAAACTAGACAGTGTAAACAGCAGCTCTGACATGAAACACCTGTCTGCTCTTACAGTGTGTGTGTGTGTGTGTGTGTGTGTGTGTGTGTACATGCATATGTTGGCATGCTCTGTGTGAACGTATGCATGTCCTCATAAAGTTATATGAGGAAAATCATTTTGGCTGATTGTCACTTCTTTAAGGGGCTAGTTCAGGGTTAGCATGGCTTTAGGGTTTGGATTAGGTTAGGGTTAAGGTTAGGGGTTAGTTAGTGAATGTAGTCAATAAAGGTCCTCACAAGCACAGTAACATAAATGTGTGTGTTCAGTCGGGTGTAGGGAAGGGCTCCACCTCCGACAGTATTCAGTATCAACAGAGGATTATCACTGAGCTCATCTCACTCCTCCATGCTCTGGCTGCTTTAATAATCAGTGATGCGTTCAGGTGACTCTTCTTCTGACAAACTGTACAATGACCTCAACAGCGAGGAGACAGCCTTGGAGTTGCTGTGACAGAATGAGATGGTAAAATAATGATATGTTTAGATTGGCTGGTGGACTTTTGCCTATATGAGTAAAACTTCATCTTAAACAGCTTTGGGACATCGTGGAAATAAATACAGAAAAATATTCTCTTTGTTGAGTGTGATCCCAGTACTTTAACCATCAGATCCCAGTACTTTAAATAGTCCAGCAAACATTTAGACATGGAATAGATGTTAAATGGATGTTGAATGGATGTTGAAAACCCTGTAAATACAAAATGAAAGTTGCTTCCTGCATTGTTTTGTTAAATAAGGAGCTAAATATCTTTGATTTCAGTTCAAAACAGTTTTCAAAGCTGTTTTAATTTGATTTTTTTTCCATGCCATAATAACATAATGTTGACGTTGTGATGGTTTTGTGCTCATTTGGGTTGACTTGGCCGCCTCCTGCACTTCGCCGCCGGTCCGCCGGTTGTTTTTGCACCAACCAGTCTGAATGCAGAGGCCTCTCTACAAACAGGAAGGTAATTGTGCCATTGACTGACACACTGCCCCTTTGATTGCCTGTCTGAGCGTCTGCCGGTTCAGTTTCACTCAATCATCGGCTTTCCACCGGGCGTGCACCGCGCCCCAAGGTTGACTCTCTTGTTCTTCGCTGCTCTGCGGTATGAATAGCAGAGGCGGACAAACAATACTCGTACATGTACACATCAAAGGCACCGGGTTTGAGTTACAGGCCACACGGCGTTGCGGCAACACATGACACATGAGTTGGGCTGGACGCCTTTTGTTACTCTACAAAGAACACACCTGCTCAGACAAGCTCATGTGCGTTAGACCTGAAATATTAAAGCTGCAGGGAGATACTGTTGAGGTTGAACCTTCTCAGTCTTCTCAGTCTGAACCAGGAAGTGATGTTGCAGCAGAGCAGAACGTCCCATCCCCACTACCTGAGAGAGTCACCCTATTGGTCCAGATTAAATCCTGGTGTCGGTTTGGTCACTGGTGGGAAATTTTCTCCACACAGGAAGTGACCTATCCAGTGATTCAGATGAATCACCCATCAACATTGGAGAGCTCAGAGAGGAAAGTCTCATTATCCATAATAATAATAATAATCAAGCATGACATTTCTACATTTCATGAGATAATTACTGTACTTTGGAAGGGATACCAGGGAACTAAAGCCCTTAACTGGCAAATTGAGAAGCTTTTAAATACGAGATCCTCTAAATGTTTGAAATATTACATCAACTTTAGGTAATGTTTCTCCCAAAATTGATATATAGCATTTTGGAATATCACTTTTCAGATCTTAATATCTTCTTGTAGAACTGCAGTATTTGAAGCATTTAGCTGCCGTCCTTATCCAGAGCAAGTTACACTGAGGTCAACAGTAGAATAAGCTTTACGTTCCGAGCAACCAACAGTAAGAAGGTCAAGGGTCAGAGGTCAGAGGTCACAGCAGCCAGATAATAGATGAAACAATGTGTCCCCTGAACGGTCATGGATGATAGAGATGCGCTGAGAAGAAAGGCAGAAAGGTTTTCTTAATGTTTGTTAACAGGACAGCAGCGTGATCAGGTGCAAGAAGAGGAGGAAGATGAGGAGAGAGGAGGTGATTTAGGAGGACAGGAAGGAATCAGCGGGAAGCAGGGAGGCGATTCAGGAGGACGGAGGGATGTAATTTAGGGGTTGAGGAAGGAAGGAGAGGGGGAGTACATGCTTATGCTGTACTGGAAAGGAGTGAATGAGTAGAATGGATTCTTGCTCAGTGTCTGCAGGGAGAAAGACCACAACTGTGTCAGTGTGTTTATTCAGCGGAGAGTGGCCAGCCTCGTCTGTATGTGCATTAACAGAGGGTCTAGTTGTGGGAGCCATGCATCCATCCAGTCGGCCGGTGAATAAGAGGATTAGCCGAGCCCTGGGAGAGCCTGGCGAGCCAACTGGGAAGGGGGTGAGAATGGTGCCCATGCCAGAATGTGTGACGCCCCCCCCCCACTTCCCTTCCCTTCCCATCCGCTCTTTATGCCAGGGCAAGAGGGGGTTCGGGGGATGGGGGTGGTTTGGGTAGTACCCCCTTCTTGGATGGCGAGGCTAAGGCTTCAGTCTTCTGGGGGTAATCTTTCAAGAGTCTGGGGTTTTTCGTTTCTGAACTTATTACAGTGGTCTTATCTTGTCTACCTGAAATGATCACAGCATGTCCTTGGAAAAAGTAGAAAAGGTTCAATGACTGGAGGGTCTCAGAGCGTGGAATCCACAAAGTTAGATTCTGAATTGATTTTCCAGCAAGAAATTGATAGACGATGACGTGCAAGAGGAGGTCAACCCAAGTTCAAGGTCAACTCAAATGAGCTTCATTTGGGCAACCTTTCATTTTGGCGCTGTAGTTACGCAGGTTTCAGAACGTGAAGAGATCTTAAAAGATAACTGATAGCACAAGAGTGACAACAATAATCACCCTTGAATGGATCTTAACCCTTAAAGATCTTAAGGGACCTTAAGCCCTTCATATCAGTGATTTCAGCGCAGGCCGTCGCATCAACATCATATTCAACGTCACAATGGGTTGTACTGAAAGCAACTGGATTCCCATGGCGCCTACAGAACGTCGTCATGGTAAAATCGTATCCCCAACACACAGCCAGGCCTGTTAGCTAGCTACCTCTCTCAGGTTGGGTTTCATATTGCTGACTTCATCCAGTTCAGCTGCATTTTTGTTGATTTTTTTTGTTTCCTCATTTCTTTCGAGCTGAGATGTATTTATACCTGCACTCTGTAATTTCCTCTCTTTCTTTGTCAGTTTTAAATGTGCAAATAATCTTCAGGCTCGAACATGTTGGTGTGAGGGACAATTCGAGCTCTGAGCTGAACGGCTGGAGTTTGTCCCTTAAAGCCCCAGGAAAATTGGCTTGAAATAGTAAAAATGAATATATGATATCAAAGTTTAGTGTCTAATTAAGCATCCACAAAAATCTGAGTGAAAATAAACGTTCAGAAATATTAGAAAACCTTGTTCAAATGAGTGGGGGGTTCAGAACAGTGGGGTTGAATTGGGTGTGGTATTTTCTGAGATTTATGACGCAGAGAATTCATTCATCCAAACATTAAAAAATGCACGTCAGTTGTCCCTCCCCCAACAGGTGCAACAGCTTGACAGTTTGACATGGGCGGAGCTATCCACCGTGCCAGGATGTCAATCAAATCCTGATATGACACACCTACACAGTCCTGAGAAATGGTCTAAACATCTAAATGAGCTGTTTTTGACCTAGGTTTTCTAATATTTCTGAAAGTTTATTTTCACTCAGATTTTTGCGGATGCTTAATTAGACACTAAACTTTGATATCATATATTCATTTTTACTATTTCAAGCCAAGTTTCCTGGGGCTTTATGAGGTCCGACAGGCCCGATCCCACCGCCGACCAGAAACCTCTGCCACCATCACACACAGCGCTAGCTACTGTAGTCCTACACCTTGATCCCAGATCGTTCATGCATGAAGGATTGCACAATTCTTTCTTCAACACAGCAGGCTAATTTAGCAAACTAGATACGTTAGCTAGTGTGCCAACCAGATGTGTTAACAACAAGACAGTGATGGTTAGCTGATCAGATACTATGGTTAGCTAGCTAACAAGCTACATGATCTAAACACTAAATCAATCAGGTGTATCAGTCATGTATCAGCCACTATACCTTCCATTACATTATAGAGTAGATCCTCCATTAATTCAACAAACAGGAAATGAAAGGGCCTCAACACAACGATCCCCCCAAACCACTGCTGGGAGTCTCAACACCACAGAGAACCAGGCAGACACTCTGGCAGATTAAATTCATTAGTTGAACAAAGGCCTCGAGGTTGGAGTTCCTCACAGGCCCTGATCGATCAGATGGTCTGATCATCACAACCTCTCAACTAGAAATGGAAAAAGACAAAAACAAACTCTGGATAATCTATGGGCAGACGCCCTCAGCGCTGGAAGGAGGCTGGTTGGAAACATGAGAAATTTCAAATGAACCAAATTAGGAATGTTAAGTTATGATAATAAAGGTGGAAAACACACACAAGTCATTTACTCGAGTATTGAGTATTAAAATCATATTTTTCTTACAGCAAGTGGAAAATCTGGGTGAGACGTTTTCACTGTTGTTCTTGAAACAATTTATCAGATCATTTTACTTGTAGTTTTAAGAAAATTCTTGAAACTGATGGATCCGGTCAGCTGAGCCGGCGTATTGCCATCGTCTGCGTATTCACTTTCTTCTGCTGCCTCTCGCCACCTCACCATCCACCAGTGGGCTCTGTTTCTTCATGGTTCCCTATAGGGGGCGCTATTGATCTCTCCCTGCTCTCGCGTTTGGCTGGCTTACATTACGCTTTGCAGAGTCTTGACGCCAAAATAAAATCTGCATTAACACTTCTGCTCAACATAATAGGTGAGTTGTCTGTCTGAACTAGCAGCAACTCAATTGTTTAGTGTCTGGCAGTCTGTCAGTCTGTCATTCTGCCGTGTGAAAGTGGGTCTGGATATTGTCTGTCAGTGGCCGGGTGGCATGGGGATACAGCCCAGCAAGCCCTGGGGGGGTGGAGATAGAGTGTGTTCAGAGCTAGAGAACAGGAAAGAGTGTGATGAGACTGAACTAGAGAGGGGGGGGGGGGGGGGGGGAGTTTTGGAAAATCTCCAAAATAAAAGTACCTGCAAAGGACCTAAATGTCTTTCAGATGTCAGATCAAAGCCGGTTCCAAATCTGTTTCAATATGAATCCTAATCTCATGTTGTGAAAATGTTGTGCTTGCGTGGGTTGACATTGAAGCTGCCCATCATGTAAACCTATGAGGGTTGGACTCCTCCTACATCTTGCTGTCAGTCAAACGCCTGCTGGGGTGATTAGACAGAACCAGAGAAGAAGAGTGTGTGGTTAGACAGAACCAGAGAAGAAGAGTGTGTGGTCATGGTTTTAATTGCTTTGTAACGTCTCTGGTCTGGATCCTCCAACACTTGCTTCACTGTGGAGCGGTGATAAGACTGAATGGCTCGCTGTCAGTTTGGCAATGACAGAAAGGGCAAGAGAGAGATTTTGTGTGTGTGTGTGTGTGTGTGTGTGCACTCATGTGTGAAGTGTCTATGTTTCAGAAGGCCCAGCCAGAAACAAATGATCCATCCCGGGAGAGTGCGTCTGTGATTGGGGATGAATAATGGATCCAGCCGTCTAGTGTTTCCATCATCGGCCCCCTGGTCCTCAGCCAAACACGGAGCCAGCCAGCGACGGCCATGTTTGTTTATCTAGTCTTCTTTCTGCATCATCGCAGCAATTCAGTAAGGATGAGGTACTGAATATTTTCAGTTCTGTTTTTAGGCATCTAGCTGGATAAATACATTAGGGATCAGCCAGGGACTGAATCCATCGCAGGGGGAAATCCCCTTGCTGATTTTTTGCTGATTTAATTTGCCTTGATCTTTGGTAATTCGATGCTGCATTAGGCAAACTTTGTATGTAACCCTCCAGCCGTCTTCTCAGTCTGAACCAGGAAGTGATGCTGCAGCAGAGCAGAGCGTCCCATCCCCACTACCTGAGACCGTAGATTCACCCTATTGGTCCAAATTCAATCCTGGTGTCGAACTGAAGAGAGAAATCCAGAAGTGTCTCCATCCAGAGAAAGCTGGACTCACCAACAGCAGATCTTTGGTTTCTTTGGTATAAATAGACCAGTTTACTGATGTCACACAGGATTTATGGGTAATGAAGTTCATTTTTCAAGTAGTTACCTCTCGCTGCCAACATATGAAGTTGCCTAGTGCAGCTTTAAAATCACTCAAATGGGGAAGCACAATTTGGAGCCTCAACACCGACAACATTTCCCAGGGTTTCTGGTTTTGCCCATTTGAATGGCTTGCTTGCTTGTCTTGCTTGTCAATGCACCACCACCTCAGTCTTGTTCATCAGTGTGAGGACCAATCACCCAACCCTTGCTGTCTTCTAGAGCAGCTTACAATGAGCAGGTTGGGCTTCAGTGTCTTGCTCAAGGACACTTTGACAGCAACCAAGGCTGTTGTGGGTCTTGGACCCGAGACCTTTTGACCACCAGACATCTCTCTAACCACAAGGCCAAGTTGCCTCCTCGTCCAGCCAGCCAGACCAGCTGCTCCAGCTCTTGCGGTCATCTGACCATGGCCAATCAGCATGCAGGAAACGTGGGGCTGAAGTCCCAGAAAACAAGCGGCGCTCCTTGCAGCCACCAGCCAAAGTGACTTCCCCTGGTCTCGGACACATTGCCATGGTCACAGATTCCATTTATTTCCCTTTGCTGTGGCGTAGAGAGTCTGTCGCACTTCAGCAACTAGAAAGGAAACCGAGGAACAACTTTGCTCCCACAAGCTGTGAGTGAAGCTGTGGGCATAACAGGACACTGCTGAGTCTCTAGGATGAAGGAATGTATATATTAGTGTCTTCACACGATTACAGGACACATTATGAATATATGTGTATATATATATGGTGGCTTGGCAGGAGGGAGACCTGGCGGATGTCCTCCACCCCCAAACACAAACCAGAGACACACAACACAACTTCCCCAATACAGGCAAATAGTCACAATTACATAGAAAGTACAATACAGACTGAGAATTGACTTATACAACACATATTTTCTCTTCTATCAAGAGAAGTTGACTGAGCTACCATTAATACAAGTACACACATTCACACAGGGAGCTGACCAGTCCAACCACAGTCTACTACTGGTTCTACTGAGCAGTGCTTTGCTGCACTTCTTGGCACAGTTTTTGAGTGTTTCTTGTTCTGTTTTCCCACCACCATCTTCCCAACTAGTCCAGGGATTCAAACTGACATCCTTCTGGTGACGAGCCCACTTTTCTAACCTTCTGGCCAACAGCTTCACAAGACCCTCAGTGTCGTTAGTGACTGAGGAAGGTGAACAGGCTGAATGAGTCAAACCAACCCAAATAAACATGATTATATGAAAATATGAACCGTGTGATATTATGGCAGATTAAACCAGCTTTGGACTGGATCTGAACTGAGATCAGATATTTGGGTCCTGATTTCACAAACCCAAAAAGGAAGCAGTGATGGACGACTACCGACGTCTCGGTGCAGACGGTCACACCAACGTCTATTTCTACCCTGCAGCTCCTCTGCCAACGTCTGCTGCAACGATCTGAAACAAACACCCGGCGAAGGTTTCCAGCCGAGGAGATGGACGGCCTCCCTCGTCTCGTCTGCCCGGTCGTTACTTCCACAGCCAGCGGCTCCAAACATTCAGAGTGTGATCGTGGAAGTTTTAAACAAAGAGCTCCCACTTACAGTGACTTGTTTACAGGAAGAGGAAGATTTAAAGGGAAAAGGAGGACGGGATGCTTCCAACGTGACGATCTCAGAGACGTTTTATTTATTTAAAAGCTTCGCCGTTAACTACGCCAACTCTAGTCTGGTAGGAGCAGAACATAAATAATGATTTATGAGGTCTCGGTGCGTGAGCAAAAAAAAAGCAAATTTAAAAGGAGTGAAAAATGTAGCATGTGGCTCATGTCAGATTAAATCAGAAAGGAAGGCAGTGGTGTGTGTGTGTGTGTGTGGGTGTTGGGCAGAAATGTCTTCATCTGGCTCTCAGAACTTTCCTCATTAAGGAAAGCATTACATCTTCTTGAAAGTGTAAACAAAATGGCGGCAGGGTGTCCTGGCGGTGAGAGGTGTCCCGTAATTATGGGCCAAGAAAGCCGCAACAAAGCTTCTTTTCCATCTATGAGTCAGAACAGAAGTGGATATACCCAAAATGTAGAGGGTCAGGTACATAGCATACTGTATTTCATCTTTAAATACACTGCTTAATATTGGTTGATGAGGCTGACCTCAGTTCAGTCACACGTCGGTTCCTGGTTTGGGTAAGAGGGTCACTACTGAGGGAGAGTGAAGACACTGGGATCCAGTCTGATTCTGAAGTTGTAAACGGGACCTTTTCTGACCACAGTCGACGGAAATATGACTCAAGACATCGGCTCAGCGGGCCGAGGAGTTCCTTCTGTCTGTTGTCGTCTTCATGGTTACGCAATCGCTCTGATTGCAGACACAGGCTCATTCATTCACAGTCTAAATACCAGGAGAGTGTCGAACATGATAGCCCTCTGTTGTCTGGTTCACAACATCCTATCTGTGTGTGTGTGTGTGTGTGTGTGTGTGTGTGCGTGTGTGTGTGTGTGTGTGTGTGTGTGTGTGTGTGTGTGTGTGTGTGTGTGTGTGTGAGCTCCCTGGACATGGAAAAATCAGCAGCATCACTCCCCCAGCAAATCATCAGCCAGGAAACCCTCCTCACCACTATTAGTAACACGCCACGGCTGAAAGCAAACTACAGTCTCCTGTTTGGAACAAAAATCTATCTAAAATTAAAAATGTGTTGCCTGTAGGAAACTTGGGGTGGTTAATTGAGTGATGATGAGGCTGACCTCAGACCAGTCACACTTACAGTTACATGTGTACATGTTATTTCCCTGTTTGGGTTCTTTCATCGTGTTGTCAACTAGACGACTGAAGATGGCCACTTGGCTGAATTGCAAAAGTACCTCTTGTAATTTGTGTCATCAATTGCATGTGGGTCTCCTACCACTCACTACGCTGTATAACCGAGACCAATGCATCTAAAACAGCCTGAGCATCTTCAGAGTAACCGTTAACCAGACCTCTGCATGTATGAAGGGTCTGTTCTGGACATGGATGCAGGGTTTTCACCAGACGAGGGTCTGATCTAAAAACAGCTTCTCAAATAGAAGAACAACTTAATTAAGCCACACCGGAGCTGATTGGTCGAGGAGTGCCAACATTGAGTCCCACAGGAAAGACAACTAGGGAGTGTGAGTGTGTGTGTGTGTGTGTGTGTATGTAAATCCACCCTTACGCGTCAGTAGCCTCTCATATCATTTGTACTGAGCAGACAGTAGATTGCCGGCAGTCAGGCTGCAGCGTCTGTCTCTCTCTGCGGACCACCAGCTTCCCTCCCTCCAACCAACCAGGCAGCTCCTTTCATCACGCAGGTCTAACGTTACCTTCACACCGTAACCCCTGTAGCCATGACGACACACCACAGGTTCAGTGGTTCAGGTTGTGGTCTGTCTCTCGCTGCAGCCTCAATCCCCTCTTCTCTCGTCATGCTGCAGAGACAAGCGAAGGCCCAGCAGGATGCAGTTGGCCTCAGCCAAGCGTTACTGTTTTCTACTTCCCAGCAGGCCTTGCTCTGTGTGTTGCCTTCACTGTGAACACATGGACCTTCACAGATGACCAGCGGAGCAGGGAGGATGGTCGCAGTGTTACAGCATGTTCCACTTTCCTCTGAAAGTCCTGAGCAAACTGATCCTGTTTAAGAAACGGCTGAAACCTCCACAGCTTTCTGACGTCGGGTCTGACCTGAGTTCAGCGCTGCATGGTCAGCTGCCTCACAGGAAGCTACAAGAACTGACCAATGCTGACCCCCAACCCGTTAGTTAGTTTAAAGCTGTGCAAGGCAAAACTTTACCAACCCAACCACATTACAGGCATTTAGCAGAGGCTTTGTGGGGATCGAACCCACGACCCTGAGACTGAGAGCCTCATGCTCTACTGACTGAGCTGTCCGGACCAGAGCCAAACCAAACCAACCAAACCAACCAACCCAAACCAAACTAAACCAAACCAAACCAACCAAACCAAACCAAACCAAACCAAACCAAACCCAACAAACTAAACCAAACCAAACCAACCAAACCAACCAACCCAAACCAAACTAAACCAAACCAAACCAAACCAAACCCAACCCAACAAACTAAACCAAACCAACCCAACCCAACCCAAACCCAACCCAACAAACCAAACCAACCCAACCCAAACCAAACCCAACCTAACAAACTAAACAAAACAAAACCAACCCAACCCAACCCCACCCAACCCAAACCAAACCCAACCTAACAAACTAAACCAAACCAAACCAAGCCAACCCAACCCAACCCAAACCCAACCAAACCAAACCCAACCTAACAAATTAAACCAAACCAAACTAACCCAACCCAACCCAACAAACTGAAACCAACCCAACAAACAAAACCAAACAAAACCAACCCAACAAACCAAACCCAACCTAAACCAACCCAACCCAACAAACTAAACTAACCCAACAAACTAAACCAAACCAAACCAAACCAAACAAAACAAAACCAACCCAACCCAACCCAAACCTATTATTTCCCTGGCTGGGCTGAACAGACAGTAGTTTCATGTTCAGTAGTGTTTGTGTCTTCCTGCTGGATCATCTGGATCCTTTCAATAATAATTTGAAGTATTCATGTTCCTGACACTTTTGTCCAGACTGATATGAAGAGTGAGTCGGGCTCGGTGTCTTGCTCATGGACACTTTGGCCAGAAACAAAGCTGCTGGTGGAAGTAGTGGGACGGTGTCTCTGCCATCTCTGCCATGGAAACCCTCCCATCAGCCTCTCTGGCATCCTCTCAGCGGGATGTCTCCTTGCCACTGAGCTCCAGATGATCTCGGTATTAGAAAGCCGAGGCCTGCAGGTCTCAACGGGAGCCGCTCGGCAGGAATCGGAGGTTAGCCTAAACACTAATTGCTTTTTTCACCTGCATTAATCCACTCCGGCTCTCTCCCCTGACCGTATATCCAGGCTAACATCAGCACAATCACCGACTCATTAGCAGTCGGCCATTTTGTGGCGGTGCCTTGGGGATGCATGACTATTTTGAGGGATGACCTAATTGAAAATGACGGGGAGGGGGGCGCGTTAACCGAGAGAACAAAGGGGATATGGATTACGCTTCGTCCTTGGCTAACCTTGGCACACTTCTGTTTGACTTTACCATTACTACTCCAACTGACGGCATCAGCAACATTATTATTTCACTATAAAAATCCTTTTAATCCATTTCACAAAGCTTTTCTTTATGAGGGTCGGGTGTCATCAGTCACACCACAGAAAGTACTAAAGGTTAATAGGCTTTGCTCTAAAACATGAAATAAAACAGATTTTTGGTTCAATTTTGCTTTGGAAAATGTCTTCATATGTCTATAACGAAATGTCCAAGATGAGAGAAACTTCTGAATTCTTCTTAAAATGTATATTTAGATTTTGTTTTAATCCTCTATTCTTATCCTTCTATCTTCAGATGCCCTCTAATTTATACTTTCATTTTCATTTATGACTATGATGTTTGCTTTTATCTGATTGTAAAAAACACTTTGTAAACTCTGCTTTAATAAGTTATGATTATTATTATGATTATTATGATTATTATTATTGTTGTTATTATTATTATGTGTTTGTATTGGGGTGAATTTTCCCTCTAACCCAAAAATCAACCAACCCAAATCAAATAACCGTTGAGCTCTGGTCCTGTCCCTCCACCAGTCAACCAGCTGGTGAGATATGTTGTTGAAGGCCAACGGTCTGCTGCATTAAAAGCCTTCAGCTGACGCTCACATGCAGAGAGACCCTACGGATACCAATGAAGTATCACATTTAAAACTGGAGCTTCTATTTTTAAGACATATTTAATGATGAACCTGAGGTAATGATTTTTCTTTTTTTTGTTCCAAACCAGAGAACAGTCAACAACCCGTTCCAACGCCTGCATTTATATTAGTCATTTTGTGCTATGGAGTGCTACGCAGTAACAACCTCTTACGTTCCCTTTAGAGACCAGTCACAACATGTTTACACCATCAGACATTCTTTGAGCATAATTGCTCGTGTTGTCATTTCCTTTTGAATACTCACAATAAACACACCACACAACAGGCAACATTATAATTATTACATCTATTTAATATAATTACATCACATCAGGCGGTTATCAGGCCAGGTTGTAGGTCGTATCACTTCGGCGAAATTGTGTTTTGTGTGTGAAAAAGACAATGACTCCATTCCTTCCAAATAGGTTCAATTGATATAATTGGCCGGTGGTTCCCTAACAGGTTGTGCCTCACGGGTGAACTTCGGTCTTTTGCTAAATCCCTCAAATCTTTGTATCACAAGAAAGGCGTGTCAAAGCAGCCCGAGGCTCTCTTCTGAAGAAACATGAGAAGAACCAGTTTGGCCGGGATAAATGTTTCTTGGACTTGACGGGTGCCTTTGGGATAAACATCTGCTCACGACTGCGTGGGCTCTTCAACTGCAGGTCAAATGGAGAGACCGACCTCCTGACACACCTGACTGAGTATATACCCTCAGAAACTGTTCCAAAATCAGATTACTTCTGCTGGTGAATTTCTAACAATTTCCTGCCAAAAACCTTTCTTCTATTTGGAGGACGTACCCAAAACCTGTGTAGGCTGCTTGCAGTCCAATATGGTTCAACTGGAGAGGTTAGGGGTTCAATTCCCTGTGTAGCTCAACTAGCAGAGCGTTATCATTAACAGGGTCAGGGGTTCGTAGCCCATTTGGGCCACTCGGGCTAAAAATAGCAGTGGAAGGCACTTTGGATAAGAGCATCCAACAAATGGCAGATGTGTTCAACAACATTTAGCAGTGGAAAGGCTCCAGCTGGCCACGGTTCAAATCTGATCAAGTGGCCTTGGCGGATCAGCCTCCTCACAAAACGACTTGTTCGGTCTTTACAGCTCCAATATGTTGCTGCAAAAACTCCTTTCTGCATCTCTCTGCAGCTCCAATTTTGTTTTAGCATTTTCACAGGAATATAGACAGGGTGCCACGACTGCTTTCTGTCACGTTGGTGCTCTAGCTGAATCTGCCATTGCACCCGCTGGAAGGCGATCTGGAGAATCAGACAAACGCCTTAAACGTAAATGCACATTTTCTGTAAATACTTCAAAGTCCTTACTGAGGCTCAACAACTCTTTTGTGCACGCCAACATCTGCCTAAACCGTCTTCAGATTTCACCTGCTTAGATCCCCTCCACCAGTGAATGAACGAGAAGAAAAGGAGGGAATCATCCCAGGGCTCTTTTAGTGAAGGACTTTGACCGACTGAGTCCTTCACACAAGCTTTCTGCTGGCCTCTTTTGCGTCACTTTTTAGGATTTCGGCATTCAGCGCGGGAGCCATCGATATACAGGACAGCTGAGGGACCACACACTAGCAGGCAGCTGAGGAGAGAAAATGGAGAAAGTGGAGGACAAATCAAATGGCTCTCCACCAGCTACTCTACGGGACTCCACTTGTTCTCCCCAATGGGCCTCGGTGTGAGCAGCCCCCTTTCAGAGGCACCGTGGGCCACCCGGATCTGCCCCGTCATCCATTAAAGCGTCCAGCGGTGGCCATGGAGCACCGGCCTGATGGCAGAGTGCCAGGCGGACACCAGCAGAGACAAGATGGTTGGCTAACCAAAGAGCCCTCCCCCCCCCACTGCCCCTCCTCACCGACACCCCTCATCCCTCACCCACCCAGGAACGAGAGACAAATGAGGAGGAGGATTAAAAAAACGTACGGGATGGGGAGGTGGGAGGTGGTGGGGTAACAGACAGTGGAAGGATGGAGACATGAAGCGGAGAAAAGGGAGAAATGTAGGACAATGGGTGGAGGAAGATGTGCAGCGGAGGAACATGTGAAAGGAGAGAGAGAAAATGAGAGATTAAGAGGCGGGGAGAGAAAAGAACGGGGGGGGGGGGGGGATAAAAAAAAAGTTGAGCAAACAGATGGAAGTGTAAAAGGACCGGGGAGGGAATGTGAAGGAAACTAAGGCCTGTGAAAAGAGAAGCGGGACACAGAATGGCTGCGACGAGAGTTCGCGAAGACTAATGAAGGCAGGAGTGCTGCTTAACCTGCGCTCCATCGCTCTGTGAGGGCGCCAACCCTCCGAGGTGTTGGGAGGAGGAGGGAGGGAGGAGGAGTGGGGGGTCCTGGGAGCCCAACACACAGCGCTCTCACACTCAACGCTTCCCAGTGTGAGAGCGCCCTGCCTCACCAGCAACCCCGCCGCCACCTCCACCGCCGGGACAAATCGCAGTGCCATCACGCGTCACGCTTAAATGGTACTCCCCCCCCCCCCCCCCCTCCAACAACCACCCCCTTTTTTTGCTCTGTTGCTGTGCACCCCCTGAATTATTGCCCGCCCCCCCCCCTTTTCTTTTTTTTTCCCCCTGTAGCTGACCCCTTTCCTACTGTTACAAAACAAATCTCCCCTCTGACAGCATAATTCACAGGGCAGGGCGTTGGGGAGGACCGGAGGAGGTGGACGGAGGAGAGCCGGGGGGCCTCAGCTAACCTCTGCGGAGGCTTGGCTGGTTGTTTCCCCCGTGTAACCCCAGCGCCATTCAGCCGAGGCCGGGGAGAGAAAGAGGGGCGACTCAGAGGATTCAGGCAGTGGCCCCTATGTATGCTTGAGTGAATGCCGTTGAGCCTAATACCCACTAATCTGGTCATCAAATACCCCTGCTGCCGCCGATTGGAAATCTGCTTTGCTTGTTTTTACAGGCGACCAGCGGGTAGCGAGGAAGGGCCGCCGAGCCAAAGCGGCCTCGGGTAGTCAAGACGCAGAACTCCCTCGGAAAAAAAGAGACGGAGGGGTCAGACGGAGAAAGGGGAAGGGAGAGGACGCTAAGAAAGACTGAGAAATGAAGGGGAAGGGCGGACAGGGACAGAGATGAGGTCATCGTGTTTTGCGTCTTTTCCCAAAAGAACAGAAGCCAACAGGAAGTTCTATCAGGGATGGATGGAAGTATTTTGTTTTCAGAGTTGCGTTCACGTCGCGTCACCAGAAGCTGGAAGAGGCTCTGCCAGGTCCTTCCAGGTTGGCGTCCTCGGCGTCCGGGGGGGGAGTGGGCATCGTGTTCGTACCCCCCCAACCGCACCCGACCAGCCACCCCTTGCGTTTGACTGACAGGCCCGATACACTATGACGGCCATCTGTCACCAAGCCCCCTGTTAGAAAACAACAAGCCCAAAGACTTCATCTGCCCAGACAGAGAGGAGGGCACGGTTGGCAACGGCCATTGAAAAAATATCTACCGCCCGTCTCGTCGGGAGAGACAGATGGCGCTGGGTCTCTCGGCGTTCTCCTCACTTATGTCTTTTCTTCGACCATCAATTCCTATGCTGCCTTCTCGGCAAACTGGCACTTCCTTTGTGCCCTACGTTTCATCAAAGCTTCATATAAAAAAAAGCCCAAATGAAAAGGGGCATAGAAGTGGAGGGCCGGGAGGCGGAGCGGTGCGGTGGCGTCGAGGAGGCTTTCTGCAGGTACCAAAACCGTCGACCCCCATATCCAAGTTCACTGGCCCGGGGCACAAAAGGTTTCACATCTCCGAGGCAGACCGGCTCTGGCCAGCTCCTCCAGATCTTTGTTTCACATCTCACCCCAAAAGATTCAACCAAGCATATCAGTGTCCTCCCTGGCACGCTGCTGCTGTATGCCTGTCATTTTAACGCTGAAAGGGCCAACTGGAGGATACCAACAGAAAACCCTCCCACTCCTGCAGCACATGGTGACGGTGTCTTCTAACCATATGTGTCTAACACAGAGAGGAGAACGAACACAACTGAAAACCGAAAATCACCAAATTATAAATTGAACAATTTCGTGAGTTGACAGAAAAGGAAACTGATTATTTGACCTCATCGAAACACAGCAGATTTAAATCACAAGGTTTAAAAAACATGTTCAGTAATACGCTGATCCCCGATTGGTTCTTATACATCCATTACCCATAATTCACTGCTGCAATTACTTACTAATTCAGTTGATTAAGAGGTAATGTGTTAACAAGCTTAGTTCACCTCCTCTTTAATTAAAAAGGCAGATAATACATGAACTGGCTCCCAGTTATCGATAGCTCCAGTTAATAAGGGATCAATAAGGTGCATCATTATGTGAAAAGGCAATCAATAAAGTATCAATATCATTATTGTCAGTTAAGTCCTAGTTACAGATTGTTAGTTCTCCTTCTGGAGCTCCACCATCATGTGAAAAACATTGAAGCCTTTAATCCCCGATATGGTTTATTGATCGATTGATGGGTTGATTGATCTCATGATTTCTAGTGATGGCTGAGTGTATGCTGCTTGTAGCCTTGAGGGCTTTACATGAAGGTAAATCAATAACCAGTTATGAAAGAGTATATCCATGTAACAGTCCATTCCGATATTCTTACAATAAAGTAAAGACGATGTTATTGTGTGTAAATAAGTGTGTAAATACAGTGTGTAAATAAGTCAACGTTTCTGTTTCCATCACAACAAGCAAACCACTGTAACATGCCTTTAACATGTCTGTACTTAATAGTGAGTTTAAAGTGACAATAAAGCTACTTTAAGGTATTTGATCTCTTATGGTATCGCTATGATATTCCTATAATATTCCTATAGGACCTAAAGTGTGTCTGTAATAGTGAGTTTAGTTTATGGTGTTTATCTCCTATGGTGAAATGAATAGTGAGTTTATTGAACCTTATTAAAACTCAGTAGCTGTTTTTTTTTTATTATCTCCTATGGTCCCATTGTGATGTTCCTATAATAATCCTTCAGGTCGGGACATAAAAGGATTATATGATATGTATAGTTTCTAGTTTTGCTGTGATATCTGTAGAGCATCTCTGTGGAATTTATTAAAGGATTACTGTAGTTGTTTTTCTTCAGGGTTGCCAGATATGGAGCCTTTGACATTCTTAATAACCTAGTCAGACTACCGTGTCCAAACTTCTCTTTTCATGCTTGACAGCTCCGGTTTGGGCCTGATGGGACGCCCAGCTCCTCTCAACGTTTTAATCTGGGAGCTGGGAACACGATTTCTGCCCGAGCTCACTGGATCCCACAACGCTCAAACTAGGAAGATGAAATATTGGAAGTAATTAAAGTCATGAAGGATGCAACGAATTTGTTTTAAAAAAATAAAAAAAAGATTTGCGTTTTGGCTGAACGTTTCCAAAGACGCGCGCTGCGTTACGCACCCATTCTGCCGCGGAAACAACACGTTACACAACATTTCGGAACTTGTAATTTCTCAAAAAAACAATAATTTCAAGTCTAGACTAAATTTCAAGACTGTTCCCGGGCTGTGCTTCATCCACAGCGCACCTAAACCTCATGCGCAATTCCCGTCAGTTGGTACAGCAAGTTGGAAACCACGTAACCAAGCTGCCCATCGGTTTGTCTTCACGTCCTCTAGTCTGATGTCAGGTCACAAGATGAAGGACAACGTCTCTTACCTAGTTGGCAGAAGAGGATGAACTGGGCAGCCAGCAGCCAGCCAGTAGAAGCGGTCGTGTCCATGTTGGAAAAGCTCGCAGATGTGGTTGAAATCAGGACTCGACTCGGTTTGGGAAGGAACCTCGCGGGCGGCAGCTTCACTCGGTCATGCCGCTCCGCTCCGCTCTTCCCTTCAGTCTTTATACTGCCACTTTGTGTATTTCCAGCCCGGTGTGCCGGATCCGTCCGCTCACATCAACACGACTGAGACCGAATGAACCGTCGGTCTGACGAGGTGGTGGAGGTGGTGGTGGTGGTGGTGGTGGTGCGCCTCCCACAGACCGGAGCCACGCGCAGGACGACTTCCTTTCCCCCAGAAATGATTATTATAGTAATGATCATAATCATCATTATCATCCTCAACATCATTGCATACATTTACATTATTTACTGTCTAATATTAGTATCAATAGAATTAGTATTAGTAGTATTTTGTTTTATTTTTTTAACAGTATCATGGGATTACGTTTCCTGTATTTGTATAATCTATTCTGGAATAATAAAAATAATAAAAACATAAGAATAGATTTTCACTCTGTATTAATAGTATTATTATTTATTTTTTAATAATATCAGATTATATTTTATAGTTGCTTAATTTATTCTGTAATAATACTAATAATAATAATAATAATATACAATCATCATTGCACAATTAATTCTGTATTGTTGTTGTTTGAATATTTGTTTAAGATTACATTGCCTATATTTATAATAATAACACTAATAATAATAACTTAAAATGCCATGGATCGATTTTCATGGTTACAATTGAATTTTAAATCTGAAAATGATCTTTCACTGATGAACTGAAGCAGACACTTCCTCCAGCAGGTTCAAGCTCTTAACTCATCCAAGAAGAGAAAAGAAGAGCGCCAGACAGCCACATTGAAGCTGTTTGTAGCTCCCAGGCCAGCAGGGAGCCGTTAAAAGGCATAATTGAGTGAAACTGTGGGGAAGGACTGGTTGTTGTGTGCTGGAGGGTCATGGGGCCGCCGACCTCCTGACCTCCGGGAGCCGCCTCAACCTCGGATGAAATGGAGACCAACACATCAGCAGTGACCCAGAAATCACAATTCACTCAGGGAATGGGGAGGGAGTGTGTGTGTGAGTGTCTGTGTGTGTGAGTGTGTGTGTGTGTGTATGTAGGAGTGAAGAGGGTTGAGATCATAGGATGTAACACTATAGTGTGTAGTGTCATCATGGTAACTGAAATTTTGATCCAACTTGAATACGGTTGTAAAAGATTGAATTCAACATTGAATTGTATAAAGGTTCAATCACATGACTTGAACTGGATCCCAGTCCACCTGAACTGGTTCACCAACTGGTTCAAACAGTCCAGCACGTCTTGAACTGGACCCCACTCCACCTGAACCGGTTGACAAACTGGTTCCAGGAGCCCAATTGGAACTTTTTCCCTCCCAGAGCTGATAGACGGACACCAAACCGACATGTTCCCAGTGGGAACGCTGCTACGAGGCCGTCAGGTCAACGTGGAAGAGAAACTCAACTCTACCAAGCGGAGACTCGCCAGAGCGACCTCGGGGAGCCGCCAGGGGTCCAGCGTCCTGCTCAAGGACACTTCAACAGATCATACATAGTGGGCATCGAACCAGTGGCCTTCTGGTTGAAGGTCTGTCTTTCTACCCACCCTGCTGCCAACCTGAGACGTGGAGGAGAGGGAGACTTGGATACTGAAACTCTGATGTGATGTTATGTGATGTTATGTGATGTGATCTTTATTAGTATTCCAAGAGTCCATAACAATATAAAACCATGTTATTAGACAAAACAAAACATTAGAAACACAACAAAGGAACAACAACACAAAAAAGTAGATAAACTGTCAATGAATCACATTAATACAACACATACATTTAACACAGTTTCTTGCGAACAGGCTGAGCAGTAAAAGCCCATTTCATCAATGTTGCATGCTGGGATACCAGACATCCTTATTTGCTTCCTCAGGATCAGCAATGCAGACTGAGAGCTGAATTCTCTGTTTACTGAATGACTTCCAGAGCAGACTTCAGATCAGCTGTGGTTTCAGTTCTTCAGACGACCAGTTGATTGGTTCCCACTGAGCTCTAGGCGTCGTTCCAACATGGCGTCTCTCTTCATCTCTCATATTCCCGGTTGCGTTGTCCAGTTCCAGACCAAGTAGTAAATATTTCGTTACAGCTGTAAAATCAGAAATACTTTCACTTTCACTTTTCTTGACATGATCTTGAGACCGGAGGACTTGTTACTGGAGGGAACTGGTTTATTTCATGATTTGGTTCGAAAAATCTCTTGACAAGCAGATTTGCATCAGAATGAAGTCACATGATCTCTCACTGGCAGGTTCTTCTTCACTTGTTTCCAGAAAAATGAGATTTCAAGAGTGAAGCTGACCTGATGGATTTCGGTTTCAGACCTCAGATCAGTTTCCTTCATCCTCCTCAGTGAAATACAGACGGTGTAATATTGAAGAAGTACTTCCTCCGAGGCCGAGCTCCCAAAAAGATCCCTTTAGTTCAGTTTCAACCACTGGCTGAGATTTTCACCTTCCCGACATGCGACGCCCCGCCCCCTCCTTTCTCTGAGCGAATATATTTGCATAATTTACTCTGGATTATCTTTAATTTATGCGAGCTGCTTTTCAGCGGCGGCTCGGATGTTTCCAGGCTGCTAATAAAATTAGTTGTACTCCCACAGAGCAGCTATTCAGGGTCCCTGACCACGTCAGGAGGTTGGGACAGTACCACTCAGCAGAGAAGAGACTTTCCCCTCAACACAAGTCTGTGACCTTGAATGACCTCAGGAAAACACAAGATCTAGATCTCTTTCACCTCTTTGGTGTAACAGCTCATCCAGTAGGGAGTCATTATACGCCCCCCCCCACCCCCCCGCCCCTTTAGAGGAGGAAGATTACAGGACACATCGCGCTGCTGAGGAAAGTAAGAGAGCGAGAGCAGATCTCCAGGTAGGGGAGGGGCTTGATCAGATCAGATCAGATCAATCAGGAGATCACCACAGGAAGTGAACATGATGGCTAAGCAGGGAGCCGGTTTGAATCCTGGCTGGGAGAGACTGGGGAAGTGACACGCCTTCCCTTCCCTCAAGGTGCCCTGGAGCAAGGCACTGAACCCCCAACCGCTGCAGTGGAGCTACTCAGTGTAACCAGTAGAGACTGTGGTTGTACCGGTCGGCTCCCATTGGAACCAGGAGAGACTGTGGCTGTACCGGTCGGCTCCCAGTAGAACCAGTAGAGACTGTGGCTGTACCGGTCGGCTCCCAGTGGAACCAGTAGAGACTGTGGTTGTACTGGTTCAGCTCCCAGTAGAACCAGTAGAGACTGTGGCTGTACCGGTCAGCTCCCAGTGGAACCAGTAGAGACTGTGGTTGTACCGGTCGGCTCCCAGTGGAACCAGTAGAGACTGTGGTTGTACCGGTCAGCTCCCAGTAGAACCAGTAGAGACTGTGGCTGTACCGGTCAGCTCCCAGTAGAACCAGTAGAGACTGTGGTTGTACCGGTCAGCTTTATGATGTTTTTATCAAACCCAAGTTAACAGTAGCGAGCCGACGGGCACGTCTTTCACTTTGACGCGTTGACAGTACACGTGGGTGTTAATGGACTCATTATCGAACCGCGAGGCCACGCTGCCGTCCCACAATGCACCAGTGACAGGACACTGTTGCTCTCACAGCTTTGAAGCATTCAGAGGGATAACCCCGAGGTGAGAACAAATGTCCCTTTCCAGACACAGATAAAGCTGCGGTAAACATCCTTTCAGACGGCGGTTCCTCCCTCGGATACGGTTACATGGGAAAACACAGAGCATTGAAACATAGGAACAACAACCGATCCCTGGAGGGAGGGGAAGGTTCTCAAGGTTCTCAAGGTTCCCAGGGTTCCCAGGGTGTCTCCAGGACATCAGATATGCCCATCTGTTATTATTGTTGATTTTTTTTAACCTTTATGTTTCCAGAGAAGGTTTACTGAGCACCGAGCTGGCCAGTACAACCACAGTCTCTACTGGTTCCACTGGGAGCTGACCAGTACAAAAAGTAAGGGACTGGATAGACAGACAGACAGACAGACAGACTTGGCATTTTTTTCCCCCCACATTGTGACCACCGGGTCGATTTGGAGGGAAATCTACTGGATTGCTTTACGGCACCAAACAGGAAGAGGGCGCTGTTCTTCCAGCGCTAACGGAGCTAAAGCTAAAGAGTTTCTGGCAACGGCAGATGGAGGAAGGAGAGAAAGGAAGATGGAGAAATCACTTCCAACATGTTGATCCTCTTCAGGGAAGACAAAGACGCTGGGGGGGGGGGCAGGAAGCAACGGGGCTTATGGGAAATGTAGTCTTAATGTGGAGAAACACTAGTAACAATACTACAGGTGAGATAGAGGCTACCAGTCGTCTCCACCATGGTCTCACTGGTTTACAGTCATTATACCAGGTAGAACTAGTGATCTGATGTACTGATGTTAAAATGATACAGAGCAACTTTAAGTCAGATCAAAACTTTATTTATAAAGCACATTTCGTACATTCCAATGCAATGTGCTTAAGTGACAGTAGTTAACCAGAGGATAATCCCTGTATGTCTGTATGTGACACAGATAGAAGTCATGTACACAAACACACACACACACACACACACACACACACACACACACACACACACACACACACACACACACACACACACACACACACACACACACTATTATTTGGTTCACTACTCTTCCTGACAACGAAGGGGAGTTTGAAGCCCAATACCAGTTATTGATCCCCAGTGCCAATAACACACCAGGCACACTGGGTCGATCATCTGATCACACTGTATGTGGTTCACAGCGAGGGCAGGAGAGCAACTCCTTTTATCTGGGTCGTGTTAATGTATCATACTGATGATGAAAACACTGGGAAGACGAAAAAATACAGCAGAGAGAGAGACGCAAAATCTAGACGACATCCAGCCGTCCAAGTCCAACCGCTGAGGGTCACATGATGGTCAGGTTAACGGCAATAAATTCATATTAAAAAAAAGTTTGATGTTGGATAAAATATTTAGGTCCTGATTTCACGGATGCAGGAAGCAGCGACGACTACAGACTCAACTCGTCTCAACTTTCATTTTGGCGCCGCATCCACACAGGTTTTCAAAATAAAACTCAACAAGCAAAAAAAATGTTACATGAACAAACAAGTCATGGAAAAAAACCCCACATAAAGTGAGACTGTGGTCATTTGTGTGTGTATGCTAACTACCCAGTTCTTCTGTTGAAACTTAAAACGCATCACTTCCTGTCTCCACAGGGTTTCTCTTAAGAAAGACCTACCTGACTTGACCTGGTAGAGGTTGATCACTGTTGAGGTCCAGAGATCAGAGAGATTCATTTAGATGTTGAGGATTATTAAAATGTTGTAGAAAATGAAGCATCACCTACTGTGAAGGTATTTTCTGATATAAAAATAGAGAAATTACGAAATGAAACACATAAGGTTTCAGTTCCTCGTGACGTGTCATTTTCAGTTCGTGTTCGCGTTCAGCATTTTCTGAAAAGTGACGTGGTGAAAAGGATGAGGATGTCTGAAGAGTAAAGAACACACAGAAAACAAATAAAACATCTGTATGATCCATAACGTATCAAATGTGTTCATTTATGTCAGAAAACCCTGAATGCCTTCAGGCTGAATCTTCAGTATTTTAGAGTCTGGAGGAAACCAGTTTGGTACCGAGTCATCAACTCTGCATCTTTACTTTCTGCTGGACCTTGTTGGTTTAGGTGATGGGAACCGACCCGTCTGTATTCCCTCAAACTTCGGTGTCTATTGTAGGCGGGTCTGAATCGCAGGCTGTTGGTAACCATTGAACCTTTACGAAGATTAACTGTTATTACCGGAGTCTTTGTGTGACTCGGCGTCCGGCTCTCTGCATACCAGCGCAGAACAAAATGCTCCTTCAGCCTCTCCAGTGGAGGACGCTCAGTCAAAAGGAGGCTTCAAACCACATCGGGGTTTTATTTGAATCCACACACTCGTGCACGCGTGTGGAAACACGCATGTGTATATACGCTCACACGCTCACACACTATTCTGAGTTTGAAGACTGAAGAGTATAAGAGCACTAAGTGGTCTCTCAACTCACAAGAAGCTCTCTCTCACACACACACGCACACACACACACACACACACACACACACACACACACACTCGCAATGGAGAAACAGACTTATCTATTTTGGGGTAGACGAGGTCAAGCCACAGATCACCTTAATAAAGAGGCAGGAATGTGTTGAGGCACTTCAAATGTGCTGGCATTCACATTCACTCAAACCACACACACACACACACACACACACACACACACTTCTCATTTGTACAGTCCCTCACACCACTAATGAGCTTGCATTCAGCCATTCATGTAGTCTGGTTGTATTTGAAACACATGTGGCGTCGCACTGCAACACACACGACCTCTGACCCCGCCGCCGCCGAGAATCAGAGGAGTTGAGTTCATTGTGCTTTATTAGAAGTCAATTTCATCCTTTGCCATTTAAAAAAAAAAAAATCTAGTTACGTCAACTCGAGTTTCCGTCAAGATGAGTCGGAACATCCACCGTGTCAAAAAGTGAAAGTATTGTTTTAGTTCTCTTGAAAGTCGAGTGGCTGCGTCACTCGACGCCGTTAGATGAGTTTTAATGCCGAACCGCCTTGGACTTTCTTTTGACTCCATTTCACATTTCAAGAGCCACTCGTCTCCTCATCTGCCATTTAGTTCATGTTGATCTTCCCTGACTTCCCAACAGCTCCTGCAGACAGAAACTACAGAAAATTCAGTTTCTAGACCCTTCAGAAATGATTTCACCTTTTGAAAAGAACAGTAGAGAACCTCAATCCTTTGTTGAGTTTTGCCGATATTAGACGGACGGTCACAGTAGAGGGAAGAGGAGGCAGAGAGAGGAGCGACATGTGATGAAGGTCCCAGGCCGGATTTGAAACCAGGACGTTACGCAGCCAAGGAACGTCCCAAGACGCTCCTGAACCAGAACGCGCAGGAAGTGTCCGAAGTTTTCAGACGTTTTCAAAAGCACCGACTGATTTCAGTGACCGAGGCGCCCAGTGGAGTCAAACCGCCTTGACGCTTTCCTTTCTGGAGCCGCAGCACAAAACGGAAAAATGGTAAGAAATGCAATTTTCTCAACAGGTACGTCGAGTTATAACAGGGTGTTTTTTTATCAAGCTGGTCTGAAAGTGATGGAGAATCCTGGACACGATAAAAGAGGTTTGTCTGTAGCATCGACCACCTCCCTGCCTTGAACTGTCCGGTAGTGGATACTGGCGTGGTGCAGCGGTCCGACTGCTCCACTTCTGCGGTGTGAACCAGATCCGCCGTTGCATCACCACCAACATCCTGAAGCTAATGACCCGATATCGATCTCCGCTCGTCGTTCGGCGTCCATCTGGGCTCGGCTCCAACCCGCTGGCAGCAGATCGACTTCCCCTTCTTTCTTCTCTCCCTACCTACCTTGTTGTTTTTCATACCAGAGGGCTGAATTGAAAGCGCGGGCGTGGCTTAGGGCGACCCAGTGGTCGGAGAGGTCACAGGTTCAAATCCCCGCATCAGCCATCAACAGCCACGTGTCCTCGAAGCGAGACACTGAAGGCCCCGCCGGCAGCAAGATGACTGACATGTAAAGTTAAAGCTCCTGTTTGATCAGGACTAGTGTGATGTAGGATCTGACATCACTTCCTGATTTAGCAAAAGCAAAAACATTTTTTGCTGAAAATGCATCAAAAATTTCCTGCAGAATCCACACAGGAGAAAAAGTAATCGTGCACCAAGGACTAAATTATGTCTGAAATTGCAGAAAGTTTGATTTGGGATCGTTTTTTCTCAGGAAATCTGTGCTGGAAATGTGACTTTACAAATGACAGACCTGCAGATGTGGTGATCTCCACCATCACCACAAACCGGCGGACGTCCCCCCGGGGTAAGGTCGGCCCTGCAAGCCCCCCTACGTCTTTAAAGTGAGCAGTCTGCTGCTGCGGTCTTCCTGGATGTCTCATGGTGACGTCGTCTACGTTCGGCCGGTCGTCCAACATCTGGTTATTTGACTGTTAAAAGTGTTGCAGGTGGGTTTTCCCTTCAAAAGAGCAACAGGAAAGAGTTGGACCAGTTGGACCCCCGGGTGCCCCGCCGCCACACATCCATCTGTTCGGAGGCGTAGAGGTCGCCTCTGCTGTCAAAGCGAGTCACATCCATGCTCGTATGTTACAAAGCAGCTGTGAGCGGCGAGACCCCCTACCCCCCCGCCACTTTGACACACCGATTATTCAAGTCAACAAATGTGGATGTTGGCTTCTGGGAGAAAGCCTCACACCGGCCTAAAAGGAGATGTTTGCTTGCTACTTAGAAGCACAACAGAGCCACCTGACAGCGCTGCCAGCCAGCAGGAACGCACCTCAATGCCTCCAACACTGATTACACAGTGTTTATGTGTCCTGCCTTCAACCGGCGGAGGAGGAGGAGGGGGTGGTGGTGGTGGTGGTGGTGGTGGTGGGGGGGGGCTTGCCCAGAGAGAAAGAGTCTGCGAGCGCGACTCCGAGCCGCAGCCCCCCCCGAGTTTCCTAGCAACTCGCTCGAGGGAGATGAAACGGACAGCGAGGGTTTCGCTTGCACTCGGTTCGATGTCAGGGGGTCTTTTATTACACCGGTTACTGTTGGTACTCGTACACACACACACACACACACACACACACACACTGTCACCTCTCCCTGCCTGAGACCTGTTGGATCCATAAACTCTCTCATTCTCACAACAAGACAAAGGGACGAATGCATAATTAATACAGTGAAGCTGTGTTTCTCGTTGTCTTCAAAGTTTCCCGGTGGCATTGTCTCCCCGGTTAGGGCCGGCTGCTTCCGACGGCATTGCTTCATTCAGGCCCTTTTTTAAGGCCCGGAGCGCCGCCGAAGCACCGGCAGACAACAGCTCCAAGCTGCCTCTTTCTCAGGGTGTCTGCCCGCACAATGGACTTCCTCAGCCTGCACACAAAGGAGCCGGCGCACAAAAAAAACAGCCAAATTCAATGGCATTCCTGGCCACAATGCACTCCTAGAATATGTGCTTTTCTCCCTCTCCCTCTTTTCAGCGTTCCCGTGATATATGAGGACGAGGATGATGATTCGGAACCAGGAAGTGATGTGTTCGTGCGTTCAAAACCGAAGCTTCGGGAACGCGACTGGAACAGAGCAGATGTGGGTTAGCGTGATATTAGATGTTATCAATAAACTAAAATAAATCAACAGATCCCCTTAACCCCTCCCAACACAAACACACACAAATCATACAACACAGCCACCCTGTTGCTGCCCCTCCCGCCCCCCACCCCCCCCCCCCCCTAACCAAAAGGCGAGCCCAGGGTAGTCAGATGGGGTGACATTAGCTCCCCTATCACATCCTCTGTCTGGAGTTGGGGTGGGGGGGTCCCTGGGCTGCTCCGCCATTGTCGGGGTGTACAACAGGCCCCCATTGGCACACCAGCAGCTTACCACCCCGGGGCCGCCGGGGGGCTACAAAGGAGCCGCGGTGCTACAGGAGGGTGGAGAGGGGAGAGCCGGGTGTACGTCACCAACAACCCCGGGGCCTAATCCTTTTGCCCCCGTACATCTGCGCCGGGCGGTTTTGCGCCGCGAATCAAAAGGCAGACCCCCGTCTTTCCCCTAAACCCCCCCCCCCCCCCACACACACCCCCCCCTCCCTTTTTTCTTTTCTTTCAGCCTTATTCTGCGGCGGAGAAAGGACGGCCTTTTGTAGAGTCCGAGGCCCATAGTGTCACACAAGACACAAGACCTGAGGCAGCCAGTCGTCAGATGGAGGCTCTCTCTCTCTCTCTCTCTCTCTCTCTCTCTCTCTGCCTTTCACCAGGCTCACTTTGCTCATGTCGACTTGGAAGGGGAGACTCTTATTTTAGCACGTGAAAAGACTCGAGACGGGGACGCGGCGGGCCGGCTCTTCAGATCCGACACAATTGACTCTGAAAGCCGCCGTCTCTGAGTAGTAGGGAGTGTTTGCCGGGGATGTCGGCGTCGTGTTTTAATTGAATTTGACTGTCAGCGGGTGTCAAAGGGCTCCGGACACGCCGCGTCGCACACGATAAACCTGTTTAAATCGGAAAAAAACGCTCTCCTGGGATGGTGCAGAAATAAACAGGGAACTAGAAGGTCAAACGCCCGGTCACTCTTACCTTTACACTCAACAATTTACCAAATGAATGCAATTAGGTTTAGTTAGATGCAGACGATTTAAAACTGTAAAAGAGGGAAGAAATACTATAGTGAGACAAAGAAACGCCTTTTAAAAACACCACAGAAGAAAAAGAGAGTGATGTGAAGTGAAGGGCAAAAGAAACCAAATGACAAAATAGTAAAAAAACAACAACCAGAAGGCATAAAGGAAAGGAATGACTTAAAATAACCCTATGTAGGGAGGGTGTGTGTGTGTGTGTGTGTGTGTGTGTGTGTGTGTGTGTGTGTGTGTGTGTATTTATTGCCAATGGCTTCCACTAAATGCAGTCGGATGATTCATAACACATCTCAGAGTTGCATTCAGGAGCTCAAAGTGTCGAGTGTTCAATGTTGCTGACTTTGGGAAGTGTTGTTACGGTAACATTACTTTTGTTAAATTCCCTAACTGACTGTCTGCAGCGACTCAGAGGACCAGAACGTCCCACTGAAGTAATGTAATGTTTTATTGTGGATCACACCAGCAGCAGTGAGGAACATCTGGAGATTTTTGATTCTAGATTATTTTGGACCAAAGTGAAATCGTTTGGCTACAAAACACTTGGATGATGTTGCACGAGATGAAATTTGATGGATGCTCTTTGCTCAGTAAAAAGACGACCTGTTAAATGTAGTAGTTTGTCAGAAGGCTGAGATGGCGCTACGGTAACTCACTGTGTGTTTGGTGTCCGACCAACGGCTGTGGAGTTTCCACTGACATGGAGGGAGGAGATGATGACTGTCTCATTGGTCAACTTCCCTTTTGGGATAGGACAGTGGTTCCCAACCCGGTCCTCAAGTTCCCCCCCGTCCTGCAGGTTTCAACACCTGAACCAATTAAGGCATCATGAAAATGTGAAGCCTCTGATTGGTTCGGGTGTGTCACAGTGATGCGTTTGGGGGCGACAGAACGTTGGACGTTTCAGCTCTCAGAGTCTTTTAGTGAAGTAAGACTGATGTTAAAATCTATAAGACAGTAATCAATTTTCTCATACAGGAAACATAATGTGTTGTCTGTGCTCATTCATATAACCTCAGAATAGTTTATATTCTATAGTTTAGTTTCTATTGTGTTAGTGCTTATTTTATATTGTATTTTTTCCCTGCTGAATCCTGTCAGTGTTTCTGCTGCAGCAACAACCGAGTTTCCCCACAGGATCAATAAAGTTTTATCTTATTAAATGTGACTTACTGGCTGTAGAAACAGCTTTCTGCAAGCAGTTGTGTGATTTGATGATAAGGTGAACAGCTAATATGCAACTCTGCACATTGTGTACATGTTATCTACAGCTGTAAATGAGCTGTAAATGTAACATATTTGATCAGGTGAATAAGAGGCACGTTTGCCTGATCTGACATTGTAGAGAAACATGTCACATCCTGTATTGATGCTGTAATACTGATACTCTGATTTCTTCATTTGTGGTATATTGCATATATCTCAATATTTTCATTTACATCCACATTTTTTTCATGTTTTCATATTTTACATTTTTACATTTTCCATTTATATTCTTTGTCATTCTTTGTTCTATGCTGTAATTTTGTACCTTGTTTGCTGCTTTATACTAAAAAACAACAACACTTGCTATAATCTTATTTATTTATTATATTTCGTTGTTGTATCCTTTTACCTAATGTAATCTAATGTAATGTAATCTAAAACCTTCTGATCAGGTATAAAGACAAAACCGGTGAATGCCAAACCAAGCTGCTGGTCATGGCTGGTGTGTGACCTCTAATGACCTCTAGTGGTCTGCACATCAAACTACAACCTGAGGCCAATTGAGGACATTCAACCAATGTGACCCAATGTAATGCTGAAGTGGATCTCAGTGGATTGTACGAATGCAGGAATAAAATCCATGAACCATTTGATCTTTTAACAGCAGAAAGACTCTACATCTGAAATATCAGAGATTTCAAAATGTCCCTCCTGGACCTTCTGTCTGTTCAAACCAGTGTTGTTAGATTTACAGCATCAAGCAGGAAAAAGGAGTTTTAATCATTTATATCCCTTCAGCCTGCTAGCCTTTTGTTAGGCCCCCTATTATTGTATTGATCTTCTTCCCATGGATAACTGGCCAATCGTAGAGGATGTGACGTCACGTTGAGATATTTCCAGTCTGATATCAGAAAATGTGTCATGGATCTAAAACATCAACGGTAACAGTCAGATTTTGGTGTCAGACAATCAGAATCAAAGAGCAAGGGCTTCTTTCTAGACCGACGATCAACTAGGAGAGAGACCAATTTCTCCATCAACAGTAGGAGATAGACCAGAATGCAATGCAGTAGCCAAGATAGACCCACCTTGTCTCAGTACCCATCTTGTTCCAGGACCCACCTCGTCCCAGGACCAACCTCGTTTAAGGACCCACCTCGTTCCAGGACCCACCTCGTCCCAGGACCCACCTCGTCCCAGGACCCACCTCGTCTCAGTACCCATCTTGTTCCAGGACCCACCTTGTGTCAGGACCCACCTTGTCTCAGGCTCTCTGGTGGGATTCGGTCCAGGCCTCCTGTTGGTTCCAGGCGGGTCTGAGCCTTTCTACTGCCTCTGGCCACGATGCCATGCTGTTCAACTAATACAAAGTACCTGCCTTTAAAAAATTGAAAGAAAGGCGATTTAGTTTCTTTGTTGTCTTTTTTTAAATTAATATAATTTACACATAGTTTAATATAATATATTTTCTTGACGCCAGTACTGTTATTTGTAATTTGTAACCAGAAATATGTTTAGAGTCTCAACTACGTCATATATAGGCGACGGACAAGCCTTTTTCCTGGGTTGGTACTGCGCACGCGTAGTGTCAGGAGTCCTTGGCTGTTCGGCCCGCTAGGTTACTGATCCTGTGAGGGGACGCAGACAACATGCAGAGCTGGACACAGTTATATCGCACTCTGGCAACAGTAAGGACATTCTTCTAAACCACTATCCTGCACTGTTGTCCGAAATGGTTATAAATACGTGTGACTGGTTGTTGGTCCTGTGTTGACAGATTTTCCTCCGTTATTTGTTGACTGTTGCCCTCCTGCTGCCGGGCCTTGCTAGGTGGTTAGCTAGTACTAGTCCATACGAGACGGGACGGGGCGGTTCGGGTCTAGTTAGCTAACTTCTTCACCAAATACTTCAACTAAATCTCCACCTGTTTTAATTTGTTGATCCCTTCAGAGAAGCTTCATCCATGACTGGATTTGTTTGCCGTCCAATGTATTATAAGTTGTCATTGCAGAAGCATGTTTACTTGCTAACTAGCTAACCAACTAACTAGCTAACCAAACACTGTAACGTTATATCGTAGCGTACTGTACGTCCATATTCTACGTGTAGGTGAATCTAGTTCCTGTTTATTCCACGTCACCATGATGTTTTAGTTATACCTTCAGAACTGAACATGCCCTGCTGTTTGTTTTGGTCCGGGTCCTGACCCTGCCTGACTGTCAGTCTGCTAACGTTAGCAGCCCCACTAGAAATCATCCAGGTCATTACTTGGTTCCTTAACTTGTCTCTCTGTTTACCCCACAGCGGGGCCACCACCTCCCCTGCAAACTCCATGGTGCATCGGTGTTGTCTGTCAGAACATATGCTGACAGAGCAGCAAGTAAGCCGAACATTTATGACCCCTAATCAACTTCACTGTCCATCTTTATTTTTATGTACTTTGTCCAGATCTTGGCACACTGACAGAAGTTTCTCCAGGAGTAGTACTTCCCATACTGTCCTCCAACACCAACATTAATTAGAGTAACTCAGTATATCTTAGCGAGGTCTCAGGCCTATCCCTGATACTGTAGGATGTTGCACGGTGCTGGAAACTAACTATGTGCACAGGAAATGCCAAAATTCAGCAGCCGCTGTGATTATTTGACCAGCCAACTAGAATAGATTGATAGTGCAGACGATGGCTGGTTACCTGATTAACTTACCAGCCGCAGCCTAAATTCACCTGCCCTTGGCTGCCATGCACATCCATTAGATGACATGTTTCAGATCACATACCATGCATTATCTCTGCACATGGCTCCTGTGATAAAGTCCTGATAAAGTTGATGTGTTGCGTCTCCATAGTTGATGCTGACGTCACAGTGGTTGGCTCCGGGCCAGGCGGATACGTAGCTGCCATCAAAGCCGCCCAGCTCGGGTTTAAGGTAAGGCTGCACCGTGTTGGGGAGCAAATGCAGTTTTTGCTTAGAGTTTTCTCTAACATGCACAATTTGTGGAACAGAGAACATTTTTACATGGCTGTTTTAAAACCCCTTTCCCTCCAAGAAAAAAAAAACTACAACCTTTTCCTCCATTTGGAAGTTGTAGTCCTCAATATTGCAGTTTTATAATTTATTTTTTTAATTTTTGTATAATTTATTTTGCCTTATTGAGTAGGAATGTTTGAACCTTACCTTCCATGTCAGTGCCCCATGTCTTTTCTTCTGCCAGTACTCTAGTTCTTTAGAAATAGACTCCAAGATCGTATACCGGTTTGTGTCATCTGTACTCCTGATGCTGATTTGCTCTCATAGACAGTCTGTGTTGAGAAGAATGCCACTCTGGGTGGGACCTGCCTGAATGTCGGCTGCATCCCTTCAAAGGTAATCACTCCTTCCTTCTTCAGGTGTGAACTGTTCCGTCTCTTGAGTCAGGCAGGAGAAGGAAGTGAGCGGCAACACATTTAGACAGTGAATCTTTTGTTCGTCTCTGACTTCGGCTGCAGTTAAACATCTTTTACATGTAATGTAACCTGTAATCCTCCCCAACTTCAGATCTTATTCCTCTCAGCCTGTTTGTTCTCTGTTGGCTAAATCAGTTCTCTTCCTGGGGGTTGGGACCCCATAGTGGGTCACGATATGATGTGAAATATATGAAAAATATATGTCTAATACACATTCATGTTTTTAAGGGTTGATAAATGCCTTTTTTGTACAGCACTAAATATTTGCTGCCTCTAGGATTATTAATAATTAAACCATAAAATATTTTGAAAAGCGAAAATAAGAATTTGTCGTCAAAGTTCACCATTCTGTCGAGTTATGGCTGTAATGGGTTGTTGACATCTGGATGTGACTACTGTCCCCCGTGGGCTGATGACTAGGTGGTTCTTTCCAGTGCATTCTGGGAGAAAAACAGTTTTTGCTCAGAAAACACCCCAGTAGGCATCCTGAAACAGGAGAAAATGTTGTCACCACGCAGCCAGCAAAGGGACAAACACAAACTACCAACATAGTGGAAAGACAACATGGAGGCTGGAGAGGGACTGGAAGGCCTGCTGCCAGTTTCCATCAGTGGAAGTTCAAGTTCAAACTAACGTTAGGGGAACAAACGGAGTGTTCATTTGACAATATGTAAAGCAAATGTATTATTTCAAGTAAAAGAACCAAAATACCCGTAACAATACCCACAGCACCAAGGGGCAGAACATGTCCTCTGAAACAAGTACTGCTGTAATATAACGTGATCTTCCTCCAGCTGAGATAACGGATGTCTTCTCTCTGCAGGCTCTGCTGAACAACTCCTACCTGTACCACATGGCTCATGGCAAGGACTTCGAGAGCAGGGGCATCGAATGTAAGAGGTTTTACTGGGCATGTTGGTTGTACTGGTCCACTACAAGGGTCAGGGGTTCAATTCCTGTAGCTCACATGTAATCACCATTATCTTCTGAGTTGGCTGACATCAGGTAAAAACCACACAGCTCCTGTGTTGAGTTGAGTGGGTTTTAATGGTCCTTGAAACCTGGTAAAACCTTGAGTGTGTTCTTATTTTCTAAACACTGTTTTTACCACTGCAAAATGTTGTTTGCCAGGAAGTCTTCCAGATTTGTTATAGTTACGTTTTATTTCATTTTACGACCAGTGTCGACCACCAGAGGTGCTGGAGGCAGTATTAAGGTGGAAACTGTTTGCTAGTGAACGTGTCGGATGTTGACACTGTTTTCTGTGCTGAACCTTTCTGCTATTGGGCTTTTGTAAAGACTGAGGATTCCTCTCTCTCTCTCTCTCTCTCTCTCTCTGTCTCTCTGTCTCTCTCTGTCTCTCTGTCTCTCCCTCCCTGTCTGTCTCTCAGTCACAGGCCTCACGTTGAACCTGGAGAAGATGATGGCTCAGAAGAGCGGGGCAGGTCAAAGCGCTGACCGGGGGAATCGCACATCTTTTCAAACAGAACAAGGTCGGGTCTTATTCAGAACCAGATTCTGATTTCCTGTTGCACGAAGTGATGAACAGGCTGAATGTCAAATCTAAGAAAGCCACGTTGATATTTGTGTCCTCGTGGAGAGCGAAGTGAAATAGCAGTTAAAGACGTTAAGTAGGTTGAGGCGTCATCATAATCATCCGTCTTGTGTTGGTAGTAAACCTCCACGATCTTTTGGAATCAGCCATCAGATAGAAAGTCAAACGTCACAAGAAAGAAAACTGAGAAGCCAAAGTCGAACCGAGAGGGGAGAATTAAACCGCTGACATGAAACACAAAATCTCTGCGGTGTTTCTCTGAGGCTGGTCTTCATACTCTGACATCACTCCTCCCCCCCCCCCCAGGTGACCCATGTGAACGGCTACGGGAGGGTGACGGGTAAGAACCAGGTGACGGCTACATCGGCCGACGGCAGCGAGCAGGTCATCAACAGCAAGAACATCCTCATCGCCACCGGCTCTGAGGTCACACCCTTCCCCGGGATCGAGGTGCGGCTCTTCAGATTCAGTCTCTTTAAGTCACTTGCAACATTGTACAGACGCTCACAGCAGTGTGTGTAAACGTCTCGGGCACATGTAGAAAAATGAATGGATGTTTGGAAATCTCAAATTTGGTCTTTTCTACTGAAACTCTAATGCAGAAACATCAAAGACCAAATTTATATTAAAACACAGTGGTGTATATATTCGGGTTTTTACGTATTTTATTCCCATTGTATTTGTTTCATTCCTGTTTTGGCTTCATGACTGGCATTTTTCTTTATCTTATTGACGTTTATTCAATATTTTCACCAATGCAGTGGTGTTCATTTTTCTAACGTGCGATACTGCAGCAGATGTATTTTTGTCATCTGTCATGCTGTGATTTTGTTAAATAAAATGATGCCATTCAACTCAATTAACTGGACATTTTCCTCAAAAGACCGACTACATTTAAGAATTACAAATGAAATGTGTTGCTCTATTTTGAAACGGCACAAAACTCTGAATTTGAGTCTTTATTGTTGCAGATCGACGAGGAAACCGTGGTGTCGTCGACGGGAGCGCTGTCGCTGGGCAAAGTTCCACAGGAACTCATCGTGATCGGGGCCGGCGTCATCGGCGTGGAGCTGGTCAGTATCAGTCTGGTTCAACCTGACCCCTCTTATCCAGGACAACAACGGGTGCACCAGTAGGTTAAATTCCACGGTTTGTCCTCCCATCCTGCAGGGGTCAGTGTGGCAGCGTCTGGGCTCCAAGGTGACGGCGGTGGAGTTTCTGGCCCACGTGGGCGGCATGGGCATCGACATGGAAATCTCCAAGAACTTCCAGCGCATCCTGCAGAAGCAGGGCATGAAGTTCAAGCTCGGCACCAAAGTCATGGGAGCCACCAAGAGGCCCGACGGCAAGATCGACGTGGCGTGAGTACACGGGCCTGGTGGGGGGGGGTCTGGGAACGTACTGGAAGAGATGTTGGTGTAGCTGTGGATCCAATGTCATCTCACATACTGCAACAGTAGCTCAGTTCGATTTGTTAGCATATAAACGGTGTTCAGCTGTAGAGTGATAATGTGGTTGACAGTCGTATTGACCTCCCGCTATCAACACGTATCTTACTGAACACCGACCAAACTCTTCACATCCAGTTGAGATTATTTTTTTTTTTGGGCATTTTGCCTTTATTTGACAGTCAGTAGAGAGAGACAGGAAAGATGAGGTGAGAGAGGAGGGATGACATGCAGCATAGGTCCCGGGCCGGATTCAAACCCAGGATGTCACAGTTATGTTGTATGCGCCTTAGACCACTGATCCACCAGGACGCCCTCCAGTTGAGGAATTTAAGTCTGGTCTGCAGAATCAGAATGAATGGACGATGACAACTGGTTTATGGACGTAAAGGAAAGATCTTGAGGGAGAGAAGAAGACACCACCGCCACCACCCACCCAGTGCTGCACGGTATACCGGTATTGAAACGTTTTGAAAACAGCAGTATCACAGCATTTTTCAAAAATCTATACTTTTTATTACTATTTGATCTGGATAATAGTCTTGACTAGAAGAGATCAGCAGCATGTCTAAACTCACTGACGAGGAGGAGGTGAAGTGAAATATGAGAGAGTGGAGGAAAAAGAGTGGAGTCCCTGAACACACCAAAAGTGTGTCACCTTTTCAAAGACCGTCAGGTGATAGTTGACTAGGTAACTCCCCTGTTGTGTCCATGAAGGAAATACAGACTGATGCGAAACGTTGTCCAATAGTGGCATTTGACAGTTTCCCCTTCTTGAGGAAAAGTATGGAAATCCATGACTATACCAAGTCATGAATTTCCATACTTGGTATCGAAACACTCCCCCCTCCACCCACCCACCCCCCGACCTGCTGACCTGTCTCCCCGTCAGCTAGCTGCAGCCAGAGCCCTCCCGCGGGAAGGAAACCAACTCCAAATTGTTCGGTCCCTAACTCTGTCTGTTGATCTGCGTCTCCCCAGAGTCGAGGCGGCGGCCGGAGGGAAGAACGAGACTCTAACCTGCGACGTGCTGCTGGTCTGCATCGGCAGGCGGCCCTTCACCAACAACCTGGGCCTGGGCAACGTGGGCCTGGAGCTGGACAACAGGGGGCGCATCCCCGTCAACAACCGCTTCCAGACCAAAGTACCCAGGTACACATTAAAGTACCACCAAGTACAGTGAACGTACAGGAGGTAGTCATGCAGAGTCATATCCACAAGCAATAGAGTAACCGAAGTACTTAGTTACACACACTGTCCAGGACAACAGACCTCTACCAGACTAACATAGTAGTAGAGTAGCTACTGACACACAGTCCAGGACAACAGACCTTTACCAGACTAACATAGTAGTAGAGTAGCTACTGACACACAGTCCAGGACAACAGACCTTTACCAGACTAACATAGTAGTAGAGTAGCTACTGACACACAGTCCAGGACAACAGACCTTTACCAGACTAACATAGTAGTACAGTAGCTACTGACACACAGTCCAGGACAACAGACCTCTACCAGACTAACATAGTAGTAGAGTAGCTACTGACACACAGTCCAGGACAACAGACCTTTACCAGACTAACATAGTAGTACAGTAGCTACTGACACACTGTCCAGGACAACAGACCTCTACCAGACTAACATAGTAGTAGAGTAGCTACTGACACACTGTCCAGGACAACAGACCTTTACCAGACTAACATAGTAGTACAGTAGCTACTGACACACTGTCCAGGACAACAGACCTTTACCAGACTAACATAGTAGTACAGTAGCTACTGACACACTGTCCAGGACAACAGACCTTTACCAGACTAACATAGTAGTACAGTAGCTACTGACACACTGTCCAGGACAACAGACCTTTACCAGACTAACATAGTAGTACAGTAGCTACTGACACACCAGGACAACAGACCTCTACCAGACTAACATAGTAGTACAGTAGCTACTGACACACTGTCTGTAGCTACTGTACGGTTGCTAAATCGGCTTCATGACACTCGAGGAAAAACACCAGTCAGAGAATTGATGAGACGCGTAGTTATGCTTCCTGTCAGCTAATGATGACGTTATGATTTCATCTGAAGACAATAACACTCGGTGATGTTCTGATGTACCAACTAACGGTCATACAACCCCCCCCCCCCTCCCCCCCCAGTATTTATGCTATTGGTGACGTGGTGGCCGGACCCATGCTGGCCCACAAGGCCGAGGATGAGGGCATCATCTGCGTGGAGGGCATGGCCGGCGGCGCCGTGCACATCGACTACAACTGTGTTCCCTCCGTCATCTACACGCACCCTGAGGTGGCCTGGGTGGGCAAGACGGAGGAGCAGCTCAAAGAGGAGGTGGGTGATGCTAGTAGTAGTAATGATGGTACGAGTAGTAGTAGTAATGGTGGTAGTCATGGTGGTTCTAGTAGTAATTGTAGTGGTGGCAGTACTAGTAGTGGTAATGGTGGTACTACTAGGACTAATATGATAAAGGAAACCTTTGAGCAAATGGTAGACAAGGTGATTTAGCGGTTGACATCCCATGATGCTTAGGGTCTGTCAGGGAGCACTCAGCACTCTGGCTCCTGGTTAGGACACTTCATGTTGGTGTTTCCTTTATTTTGTCTGTTACATGTAGAAGAAGTACCGGTAATAGTGGTACTACTCCTGATAACTATTACTGTGAAGGGTGGATCTCCCTCAGTGTGAGTGGATTCTGAATCCTTCCTCTCCCCTGCAGGGGGTCCCCTACAAAGTGGGCAAGTTCCCCTTCGCGGCCAACAGCCGAGCCAAGACCAACGCCGACACCGACGGTCTGGTGAAGATCCTCAGCCACAAGGAGACCGACCGGATGCTGGGGTCACACATCCTCGGATCGGTAAGACCTTTACTGTCCCTCCACCCCCCCCATGAAGAACTCCAGGCCTTTTCCCCGCTTGAGAGGAGCTCTAGTCAGGGGTGAGCTAGTCTAGTACAGACTAGTTAGTCTATAGACGAGTTAGTCGACGTAGTCTACTGTACAGATTGCAGTTAGTCTACAGTACAGACTAGTTAGTCTACAGTACAGACTAGTTGGTCTACAGACTAGTTAGTCTACAGTACAGACTACAGTTAGTCTTCAGAGGCTTTGAAATTTCAGGAAGTCTTTAGTGAGGGAGCCAATCAGGATGTGTTGTGATGCGTTTACTGATGTTCTGAAACTGCCTGGGGAAAAAACAGGGAGGGGTTTTAAAAATGCAATAACTTTAAATGTAACCACTCCAACAAAACCGAACTTGAGCATCTTCTACATTAAACATCTTTGATCACATGTGTAGAGGAACACGTGAATTCCAATAATACCGTTAACATTAGTGGTCAGAGTGACTCTACTGTGGTGTTGTTCTGCTGTTTTCCTCCAGGGGGCAGGAGAGATGATCAATGAAGCAGCGCTGGCTATGGAGTATGGAGCGTCCTGTGAGGACATCGCCCGAGTCTGTCACGCCCATCCTGTAAGTACTACATACATACATTCATACATACATACATACATACATTCATACATTCATACATACATACATACATACATACATACATACATACATGTACAACCCACACAGGTCCACCACAGTATTACACACATTCATCTGTGCACACACAGTGAAGAGTATTGAAAAGAGATACTTATCAATAGTTCTTTTGTATCGATATCTATTATGAGGTTTTAAAAAGTACAAAATGCTGCAAAATGTTTTATTCTGAGATTTCAGACTTTTCAGCAGCCTGAAGAGAATTTCCTTGTCTTAGGAAAGTAAAAGACAGAATGAATGATTTACCACATAATGTTTTATTCAATAAGAACATTGATGTCAGAACTACTCAGACCGAAACTACCTGACCTCATCTTCCTCCTCCTCCTCCTCCAGACGGTGTCCGAGGCCTTCAGAGAAGCCAACCTGGCCGCCTCCTTCGGTAAAGCCATCAACTTCTGAGCTGCCGTCTCATCAGTGTACATAACCAGAAAGCTTCATGCAGCCCCATCAGGACTTCCTGTACCACATTTAGTTCTTCTGTTATTTAAATGTTCTCAATAAAATAATAAATGGGTTTGGGTGGTAAATACTACTACGAGATCAGTCTTTTGTCATACAGCAGTAATGTCTTTTGCTCAGAGGTTTGCTGCTGTTCAACACTAACTGGGTTTTAGTCGCAGATGTGTAGTTGCTTTCCAGCAGGTTAGTTCTGAGGGGCCCTGAACATGTATAAATATATCATATCCACAGCAAGGCTGGCTGGATGGTTAAAGGAAGAAGGGGGTGGATTGTTTCCGGTGTGGTTCAACGAGCCACGTCACCGGTTGGCTGTGTGAACCCCACCAACCAGCCTCTTGCTTCTGGCTGGAGCTGGTTGGGCTTCCACCGATACTGATGTTGTTGTGTTGGAGCTGCTGACGGACGATATTTTGTTCTGATGTTTATCCCAAAAAAATCCAAGATTTCATTGTTTTCCCCCCTGAATTTATTCTCAGCAGCGTGTGAAAGCATCCTGTACTCCAATGGAACCCTAGGAAGATGATATTAAAACACATTCATGCATACCTGTCTGGAATCTGATTGTCTCAATCATAGACAACCAATGCAGTATTGATCACTGATTGATTGACTGGACCAGATTACCAAATATCTAGTTGGCTGGTGATCTGAATGTTTCGGGACACTCCCATCTACTGTGGTTTCCTGCTCTGCTCTGGCTGACCTGTAGTGTATCACTGTCTCAGCACAATCACCAATAAATGCAGTAAATATTAAACAGAGTGAGAGTCTGTCACTTGGGACATTCAGCATCCTGGAACCTGTTTTCTCTGAATGTTTTAGACATTTACCGGGTTCCCAGGGTCATGGAAGACCTGGAAAATATAGACTAGGTTACAAAATAGTGTTTTCCCAGGCTGGGAAATAGATCCTGTCCTGGAATGTGATCAGCAAAAAGGTGTAGGAACCCTTTATTTAATTGACAGGTTTATCCAGAGCGATTTAAAATGAGTGCAACAGAATCCGCTGGATCAATCCTGGTTCAGCAACATTATAAGCAGCCAATAGGAAGGAGGTCGCTGGTGAAGTCCTTCTAAGGTTAGCAGCCGGAGAGATGGAAGTGGTGCTGATAATGTTGAAGTTCAGTTTGTTTTTATTGTCCAGTTTGCAGCAACGTAGAGCCTCATCCCAGTGCAGTTGAGAAGGATGGATGGTGCAACAACGGATGTGCAAGGAAAGAGCAAAGATGTTCTGGATTATCTTCAACTGACTCAACCTGAGCAGGTCATCTGTTCAATCTCTGTTACATTTGGAGTATCTATTCTCTAAAGAAGTTATTTTATTGTTATCTACTGTCCTTCAAATACCAGAATTACTGTTATAAGTGCGTCAGTCTGCCAGCTGTAGTTCGCCAGGTTTATTTAACTCTGCTTCATGCATCTTGACAGTCGAAACTAAAATGATAAAGTGATAAGTGATAAAGTGATAAAATTAATTTATTTCAGTAGAAAGAATTTCAGCTCTAGTTCAAATCAAAGGAAACGGTTAATAAAATAAAGTGCTGACAAATCAAAGGGAAGTTTGGTTCATTTAGTAGCACAGTAATAAAAACGTGATTTACTGTAGAACAAGTTAGAGATTTGTGATCTGAAACATTGATTGATCACTGGAGTTTCCTGTAAAACATTCTCCTGTTTTATGGTGTTAACACGGAGGAAGAGTTTGAACGTCTGAAGTCTTGAAGGCAACAATCTGTGACGTTTAACGTTCCCAATGTGTGTCAACATATTCACACCGTGTTCCTGTGGTGTCACATTAAATATGAAATATGTGTTTACTTCCAGTGAGATAACACTAGGATGACGCAGTGTGGCGCCGACCCCCCGATGAATCCCAAAATGCAACAGGAAGGAAAATAATCCTCCAATAAAATATATTCTTATGTCTTAAGTCTTATGTTTTATGTAACACATTTGTAAGAGGGCACCAGAGTTTAAATAAATAAAACAGATAAATAAATGATCATAACTGATATTTTGCAATGTAACTATGACTCCACCTCTAGAAGTCAGGCATGCAAACGTTCTCACAAACACACACACACACACACACATGCAGAGTGACGCATTTGAATGTAGCTGTGTGTATAAAGGAGGTGTGGTGCATGTGACCCAGGTATAACAGGCTGTCTAAGATGGCTTAGTCAGTTGGAGAAAGCCAACCGACCGAGTGGAAATGTGAATTAAAAAACAAAACAAAACGACTTGGACAGAAAGAAGCAGACGCCATCACAGGTACGCTTGATTTTTGCTCTTTCAATTTCCAGTTTTTCAGGAATCTAGGAGTTATTCTCTGGTTCACAGTAAATGCAGCAGACATTAACACTGTAAACAATGATCAATGAACTTTTAAAACTGACGCTCCCTCGTCTGCTCACCAGACACACTATTTTACCGTCCGACTCTGGTGGGTAAATGTGATCTGGTGGGCTGGAGAGCAGACTGACTTACCACAACAACATCATTCACTAGTATTTAGCAGCTTGGTGGTCGTTTCCCAGCCTGGTTGATTAGGGAGTCACCAGTTTGTGTTCCCTGCTGATTGCAGTGAAAGCGGCCGATGGGATGGGTGGGAGCCTGGAGGCGTTTCCTCTCCCTGATCAAACAGGTTCAGCTGAACCATAGTCCAGGCCAGCAGCTCTCTGGGAACTCACTTCCTTCCCCATCATCCTGTGTAACTCCCCCCCCCCCCCTACCCCAAACATTAATTTGTAAACCTGAACATACATTCAGTCTGCTGAGGGGACTGAGTAGGACTCCGGTGCTGCAACAGTGAAATGCCTACAGTAAAGCTCGTCATCAGTGAGTAAAATGCTTCATAACTTCATGAAATGTGGTAGGTGAATTCAGGTCCACGGCCCGGCTGGTACGGCGCTCTACGGCGTCACGGTGGTGGAATAATTCATGTAGATTTTGTTTTGTAGAGTTGTAGAGCTCGTTTGCTTCCAGGCATGTTGACGTAGCCAAATGGATCCTCTGCTCTCCGACTGTTATCGGGCTGCTTTAATGGGCTGCTGGTATGTGGAGCACTCCCTGCTGTTGTTGATCGATGGTGGAGCCCCACGGAAACCAGCCTGCCGACAGGGTGGAGGTCCACTTAGTCACTTCAACATTGTTTGGCCGTTGTGACGTTTGGTTTTATCGGTGCGGACGGTGCCATGAGGGCAGAGCTCCAGTGGGAATTCAACCCCTGACCCTGGCAGGGTCAGTGCCTTGTTCTATGACAGGGATGGGCAACCGTGTGCCATCGAGGCCCAGAGAGGCTGCTGGTTCTCACCCCAAACAAATGCTGCAGCGGCTGGTTTCACTGGTTAACACCTTCAACCAGAGAGGAGGAGCTGGTTAGTGAAGTCAGCTGGTTGGTTGGGATCACCTTCAAACACTTGAACCAGGTTCAGAAACGTATAATATAGAACAAAATTACCAATCAACCACTGGGTCAGTTTGTTAACGGGACATTCAACTTTAGAGAAACTTGAAGGAACTGGAAACTGGAAGAGGAAAACAAAGTGTGAATACACAAAGCTTGGTAGTGCATGTGTCACATCTGTTATAGGTAGCTCCTCAACACCGTGTTGGTCACAGCTCTGTATCAGTCAATACCATGTTGGCAGCACTATGGCAACCATGATGCATCTAGTTGTCACATCACATGTTTCATGATCTCTCTATCCCCATCACATCATTCAGCATGACGCCGTCGATCTCTCTGAAAAAAACCTTCAGCAACTCTTGAACAATATTACTTCCTTTGAAGAAACAATTAGTCAGGATTCTGCTTCAACGCCAACACCCCGACAACAACCATCATGCCCCCAGCACCCTGACAACAACCATCATGCCCCAACACCCCGACAACAACCATCATGCCCCAACACCCCGACAACAACCATCATGCCCCCAGCACCCTGACAACAACCATCATGCCCCAACACCCCGACAACAACCATCATGCCCCCAGCACCCTGACAACAACCATCATGCCCCCAGCACCCTGACAACAACCATCATGCCCCAACACCCCGACAACAACCATCATGCCCCAACACCCCGACAACAACCATCATGCCAGCACCCCGGCAACAACCATCATGCCCCAACACCCCGGCAACAACCATCATGCCCCCAGCACCCCGTCAACAACCATCATGCCCCCAGCACCCCGTCAACAACCATCATGCCCCCAGCACCCTGACAACAACCATCATGCCCCAACACCCCGACAACAACCATCATGCCCCCAGCACCCTGACAACAACCATCATGCCCCAACACCCCGTCAACAACCATCATGCCCCCAGCACCCTGACAACAACCATCATGCCCCCAGCACCCTGACAACAACCATCATGCCCCAACACCCCGACAACAACCATCATGCCAGCACCCCGGCAACAACCATCATGCCCCAACACCCCGGCAACAACCATCATGCCCCCAGCACCCCGTCAACAACCATCATGCCCCCAGCACCCCGTCAACAACCATCATGCCCCCAGCACCCTGACAACAACCATCATGCCCCAACACCCCGACAACAACCATCATGCCCCCAGCACCCTGACAACAACCATCATGCCCCAACACCCCGTCAACAACCATCATGCCCCCAGCACCCTGACAACAACCATCATGCCAGCACCCTGACAACAACCATCATGCCCCAACACCCCGGCAACAACCATCATGCCCCCAGCACCCTGACAACAACCATCATGCCAGCACCCCGACAACAACCATCATGCCCCAACACCCCGGCAACAACCATCATGCCCCCAGCACCCCGACAACAACCATCATGCCCCAACACCCCGGCAACAACCATCATGCCCCCAGCACCCCAACAACAACCATCACGCCCCCAACACCCCGACAACAACTATCATGCCCCCAGCACCCCGACAACAATTATCATGCCAGCAGCACCCCGACAACAACCATCATGCCAGCAGCACCGCGGTGCATCACAATGTTATGTATCATCTGTATCATCTGTCTTGTGTGTTGGTGTCACTCTGAACTCTCCAAAGGTTTTGATGTGTTACCACTAGAGGTCAGAGTGAAACAACGGTAGTCTATGTACCAGACCCCCCCTTCCCCCCCGACTCAGACTCACATGACTTCCCCTCTTCTGTCTCGTTTCCAGATCTTCTCCTCTACTGACCATGGCTCAGTTCACCCCGGTCCCTCAACTCTCCTCCCAGCAGACTTCCAACTCCTCTGAAGCCGTCGTCGTCGTCGTCGACAACTTCATCAATGGCCTGCTGAACAAGATTCCCTGTAAGCAGCCCCATCCGCCCCATCTAACCCCTCCTAACCCCGCCCACCCCTCCTAACCCCTACTAACCCCACCCACCCCTCCTAACCCCACCTAACCCCTCCCACTCCACCTAACCCCACCCACCCCATCTAACCCCTCCTAAACCCCACCCACCCACCACTCCTAACCCCGCCTAACCCCACCTAGCCCCGTCCACTCCACCTAACCCCCCCCCCCACACCCACCCACCCCACCTAATCCCTCCTAAACCCACCCACCCCCTCTAACCCCTCCTAACCCCACCCACCCACCACTCCTAACCCCTCCTAACCCCACCTCACTCCGCCCACCCCACCTAACCCCATTAAGGGAATTCAGAGGGCCGGTCAACCTTTCCACCTGGGTGTCCCTCGATTATTCAGGGCCAATGGTCCCTCTTCTTCTTCTTATTATGCGGCATGCTGTTTTTTCTTATATATGTTGTCCTATTTGTCATATTCTTATATATGTTTGTCCTATTCATCATGTCCTTATATTATACATGTTTTGTCCTGTTTATCATGTCCTTATATTATACATGTGTTGTCCTATTTGTCATATTCTCATACCATATATGGTTTGTTCTATTTATTTATTAATATATTTATATATTTCTTTACTTGCACAGATTTTCTATTATGTTTGCAGTGTTAGCACTTTTCTACTTTATAGCGTTTACCCTTACGACCATTTGGCTCTGTCTAGTTGAGGGACCCGCCCCCACATCCGGCCCCACCCACTTGGACCCAGCAACACAAGCACGTGCAATCCATCTACCCTGCTTCAGCCTAACCCAAACCCGGTCTATTTATTCATACCGTAACCATTTCCCTCCCACACAAATAACCGTCTCTGTCCATTTGACGACAGGTGCCTGGTTGACTCGACCAGATCCTCTCCCTCTATTGTGGCACTCAAAAGCCACTATCAAAAGACAAACTGTTAAATGCGAGATCGCCACCTCCATAGGCCAGTGCACAGGAATCCAACACTGGAACCCTGGAACCCACCTCACCCCGCCCACCCCACCTAACCCCTTCTAACCCGACCCACCCCTCCATAACCACCTCAGAAAAATCAGGTTTGGAAGTTTTGTTGGTAATTCATATGAGATGAATTACCAACCCATAACCCCCCCCCCCCTCCATGACCAGTTTGAAGGGGCGAGGGAAGGAGTCCAGCCTGGGCACCTGCTCCATGAGTCAGATCTAATTCCACAGCAAGAGCACATTTCTTCCTTCTCAACTTCCACTTCCTAGTTCCCCTCCCGTCCTCCTGCTGCTCTCACCCCTCAGGCTCCACGAGAGACTCACAGAGTATCATGTCCTGCCTTCCAGCTGAAACACATCGCATCAACAGTCCTGTAGTTCCTGTTGATTGATTTCCGATTTCTGATTCTTCCAGAAGTGTTGTTCTGTTTCCTTCTCAGCCTCTTTTGATCCTCCTTCCCTTCCTCTCTGTCTGTCTGCGTTTGCCGTAGTGCCGAGGTGGGCGGTCTACGCCATCTTTGTCGCCGGTGCGGTGCTGCTTTCTGGCTTGCTGTCTTTGCATCTGCGTGAAGTGCTGCTGCAAGAAGAAGAGGGCGAAGCAGACGAAAGACAAGCAGATCAACCTGAAAGGCCTGAACGGAAGCAGCAGCACATCACTGGTGAGTGAGCACACGCACGCACGCGCACACACACACACACACACACACACACACACGCACACACACTCATTATCGTGTCTATCCGTGAAACGTGATATCTCAGACACCACTGGTCTGATTTTGATGAAAGCTGAAGGCATGATGCATCTTGACAGGATGTGCAGCCATTTCAAGTTTGAGATTGGCCTGATGGGGGCGCTATGATTCCACGGCTTTTTCATATCTGAGACTCCATTGGTCCGATGTTGACGAAACCTGGAGGGATGATGCATTTTGACACTTTGCTCTAGTGTTTAACAATCACACTGATTGGCCTGATGGGGGCGCTGTAATTAAAGGTCACCATCTGAAACTTTGAAAGGCCATAACTTCTACACCACCGGTCCAATTTTGATGAAATTTTGAGGGATGGTGCATCTTGTTTCTGATTGGCCGGAGAGGTGTGGCATCATTCTTGGGGGACGACATGTTTACTGGATAAATGTACTTACTGTTTTTATTTCCCCAGTCATTTTATGCATTGGAGTGCAGCTTTCCACCAAGTTGTGTTCTGTTCTTTCAGATCCTGTTATTCAGCTCAGGTGTCTTAAAAGTATTATTATTATGTTATCACTGTTTTTAGCTCTTATGTTTTATGTTTTATCACCGTACAAATAAAGTAGAATGTAATTGGCTGGTGTTTCCTGTGAGCAGGTCCAGCCTGATGGGGATGACGTGGACTACGGCTCGGCCAAAAAATACAGAGGAAAACTCCTGTACTCTCTGGAGTATAAAGCTGCCCAGTCAGAGGTGAGGCTCCAGACATCAGGACAAGATGAAACTTTACTGATTGAAATGGGTCGTTGCAGCAGCAAATAGTGACAGAATACATACAGAATATAAACATGAATATAGAATATATACAAGAATATAGAACATTGGGGTTAAATAATCCTGAGAAATTGACAATTTCAACAGGAAAGTATGGATACCAGCATGCTCCAGCCTTCTACCAGTCAGACACAGTGGAGTTAAAGTTAAAGTTAAATGCCACTTATTTCAGATCATTTGGAGATCTGGTGTTGTGATCAGAGTCAGATCAATATGAGTTGAAACAGGAGAAAACGCCTTTAGTCTCATCTCAGTGTTAAAAAGAAATAAAAGGTTGAAATATGAGACCTCCTCTGGGTCATGGATCAACAAGTTCAGTCTTGTTCAGTCTCATGTATTATACTTAGGGGGCCTGCAACAGGTTTGGACTCTGTCAGGGGGGTTGAACCTGTGAGCTTCAGGTTACAGTCCAGCCTGTCTGACCACCAGGCTGCTGCCCCTCTATATATGCAGCAGTCAGTAGTTGATGTGGGTCTGTCACCTGTCAGCTCATAGTGGGGATCAAACAAGCCAACAGCCTCAAGGCCATGGACCTGGGAGGAAGCTCCGACCCCTACGTCAAGGTCTACATCCTTCCCGACAAATCCAAGACCTGCGAGACCAAGGTGTTCAAGAACACCCTCAACCCCACTTTCAACGAACACTTCACATTCCAGGTATGTGATCTGTGTCATTTCCAAATCACAACACCACTTTTACAATCCAGTTCAATAATAATACATTTCATGCTGACAGATGAAGCTCTTGTGGAAGAGACACTTTTTTTCTGCATGTTTGCTGATCAAACCCCATGAGGAACATTTGGTTTTGCTCTCTCTCTCTCTTTGTTCAGCCATTGGGGGTTACAACAGTCTGGTTTGGTTCAAATAGACTAATTTGCTCCCAATGTGCAGCTAGAAAGAAAGATTTGCCTTGCAGCACTAATACAACACGGTTGTAGCATAAAATCACTGAAGGCCTTTTACAATAAAAAGCATAAGAAACTTTATTTGTATTTCACTTTTTGAAGCACCATTTACAAAGAGCTGTAACAGTCAAATTTACTTTAAAAAGTAAAAACAAGAAGAAACTGCAATACTAAAGGGCTATAGGGTAAAACAATATATAGTGAAAGGTGAATAGGATGAAAGACATACTATATTGAATGTTTTGTATGTGTGTGTTTGCATATTGTTGTTTGAGATAAAAATTGCTGAACTGAACACATAAAAGCATTTATAAAACAAGTGATTTATAAGATGATTCGCTGATGATACTTCACTTTCAAGTTTTTCTATTTCTAATTACTTGTCAGTTCTATGTATTATCTGTCTTTAATCAATGCAAGGTTCAAGGTTCAAGGTTCAAGGTTTTTTATTGTCATATGCACCTTGACGTCACCTTCTACCTGTGCGCCATAGGTGACGGTCGCACGGTCTCTCGCTCCTGCATACGCTTTAATCAATGCAGGATATAAATCATCCACAACCCTCAGGCCTTCCTGGGTGAGAGAAGCTACCTTCTAGCGTTTAACCTGCATGATCTCCTCCGCAGATGTCCAAGTCTTCCCTCGTCACGTCTACGGTGGTGATGCAGGTGTTCGACTTCGACAGATTCGGCAAACACGACATGATTGGCGAGCTGAGGCTGCAGCTCAGCGCCGTCGACTGGAACCACGTCATGGAGGAATGGCAAGACTTGTGCGAGCCGGCCAAGTTTGAGGTCAGCCCACTTAATTATTATTATTATTATTATTATTATTATTTATTATGTATTATTCTGAACCCTTGTTCCCTTCACGCTGACTGTGCACATTTTACACATCACATTTGACCAGTGATGTGGCGGTGAGTAGGAAGGTGAACTATGACCTCCAGTCAGGAGGTGAACAACCACCAACATTAACAAAAGCAAAATAATTATTTCATAAAAGCATAAATATTATTTGCTTTTCCCCCATAAGAGACCCATCCTCATGTAACCTACATCAGTTTGATACTACGTAACATGTAATTTATATCATAAAGATTTCTGTCAGCTTGAACAGGTTTAGGTGGGTTTTCTCTCATATTCACCATATTCCTGTATTTTATGCATTTATCTTATCCAGAGTGACTTGCAAACTACATGCCTATATTATTTGATCACAATTTTGTTTTCTAGTTTTCTATTAAAACAGGGTGTCTGCAGATCCCGAGAAAGTCTGAAATCATACTATTTAAACTCAAGGCCTTGAATGCAGTAAATAAAGCATTTTAAGTCTTAAATTCACAATTAGAGGTCTTAAAAATGTTGCAGTTTAATCTGGTGAGAAATCATGCAGACCTATCTGACAAGTCTACAGATGATTCCACTTTCATGTTTTTTCAATAGCAAAATTGGTCTTGTATTTAATTCGAATTAAATTAAAACGGTCTTAAATGTGACTTGATGAAACTTGCACTGTTAAAACCTCCTTAATTTGATAGGTTTTTATTTTTTACTGAACTTTTTCATGATTTTCATTCAATACGTTTTGTGCTCGTCTGTTGTAATGTTTGTATGATGCAGGACGAAAATCTAGGAGACATCTGCTTCTCCCTGCGGTACGTCCCCACTGCTAGCAAGCTGACGGTGATTATTCTGGAGGCCAAGAACCTGAAGAGCATGGACTCTGGGGGCTTATCAGGTCAGTCAGAGCTCTTAAAAAGACACATCCATGTCTCTATTCTGGGACAACACACATTTCCGTTACTTTTCAGCACAATATGATAAAAGTGATGTAGCCCCGCCCCCTCTGGCGGCCATGTTGGAGGTCCTCAGCTCTGAACAGTTGATTGTGTTTCTGTCCGTCTCAACAGAATTGAATCTTCATGGTTAATCTCATGAAGATTGGTTAGTCTGTTTCTGACTGAACTGATCATTTCATCACTGATACATCTGATTGATTTAGTGTTTAGATCATGTAGCTTGTTAGCTTGCTAACCATAGCGATCTACCGGAGCAATTCCAAAACTTTTTGTACCTATTTTGTGGTATAAATGACGAATTTGTACAAATATAGCCCAAGGTTTTAAAATACCGGAATTCCCCTTTAAGTTAGGCCCACGACACTCGTTAACTAACAGACTGATGATGGATCAGATGGTTGGTAGCAGGTTGGTGATACCAACATACATCTATAATTAATAACAACACATTGTGTTGTTTTGTTGTTTTGTTGAAAAGAAACACAAACTAGACTCACTGACATGTTTAAAACAACATACTGTACATTTAGTTTACGTGTGCAGTGAGAAAGGCCGGATGATAACTGAACGACTGAATCCCATTTCCTGTCCTCAGACCCCTACGTGAAGGTGCAGCTAGCTTTGGACAAGAGGAAGTGGAAGAAAAAGAAAACTTCTGTCAAAAAGAAGACGCTGCATCCTTATTACAACGAATCCTTCATCTTCGACGTGTCGTTTGATCAAATCCAAGTGAGTGTGACCGGATAGAAAAGCTTCCCAAAAAACTCAAAAAAATAATATTGATGAATTTATCCAGGAACAAGGTTTTACTAAGCAGCGTGCTCTTCAAAGGTTTCAGACACATTTTACATTGCAGGTGACGCTCTTAAGTAGAGCGACTTACAATAGAATAAGCTTTAATTCCAATATTGCCACAAAATATCAAGCAACCACAAATCAGGACCTCAGTAGCCTTTTCAAATGTACATAACATCACAGCGACCAACACGTTTCACTTACAGACTTCAGGTCTGTTCGTTGTTCACGATCACGTGATGCTTTGTGTTTGGCTGAGCTGGGCTTCTGTCCGCAGAGGGTGAACCTGGTGATCTCGGTGTGGGACCACGACGCCATGACCAGGAACGACACCATGGGGAAGATCTACCTGGGCTGCGACGCCTCGGGGAACCAGCTGAGGCACTGGGCCGACATGCTGTCCAACCCACGGAGACCCGTCGCCCAGTGGCACAGCCTGCTGTCGGCCGAGCAGGTCAACAGCACCCTGACCCTCAAAAACAAAATCCCCTTCCGCAACAAACTCTTCTGAGGAAAACCATCATTACCGGACAGAAGAGACGCAGCGTGAGGAGGCCAGAGGATTTTGAAAACAAGTCAGATAAAATGACCCCCCAGTGCTGGTAGATGTAAATATTTCTTATGCCATTCTACGGGATGGAGTCTGTTGAGTCTCTCTGATCGACTATTTTGTATTTTACATGAACTCCAATGATCCAACACATTTTCAAGTACCCAAAAGATCAAATGCTGACATATGCAAGTGTTTATCCTTCCTATCTGTTTCCTATCTGATTTGTATCGTTGCCCACAGTTAATATTCTGCAGTTTGCTGCAATGTGTATTAAATTGTTTGTCCAAATCTCAGATGAGCAGTAATCCTGACTAATCCTTGGGATGACGGTGGCCTACAGGTTATAGACCGGTCGCATCCCAGAGAGCTGGAAAGATCTGGGTCCCCTAGTGGACTGCAGTAGACTGTGTTTGTACTGGGAAGCTCCCAGTGTGAATGTGTGTTACTATATGAATGTGAAGCAGGGGTGGATGTAGTGATTTTGGGGCCCTATAGGTGAAAGCAAGCATGGCTGCCCCCTGAATCCCAACATTCATTCTTTTCCATCCTATCTATTTATCATCTTCAAGCTGGGCTGAGCAAAGTCTACATGTACAGCAGTTTATTCTGTCATGAAACAAAATGTCACAAAGCTTTTATTTTCCTCTTTTTCTGTTTGTCTGCATCACTCGGGTCGCTTTGCTTCATGTCTTTACAGAGAAAAAACAAGTGTGTAGTTACTTGATACAGTACAACTTGATATTCTTGTCTTTTGTGGGGCCCTCTGGCTGCTGGGGACCCGAGCCAATTGCCTACTGTTGCCTAATGCTAAGACCGCCCCTGATGTGAAAAGGGGTGGGGCTGAAAAAGAGCCCGGTGTTCGGTCACCTTTCCCCAGGTAAATGAAGGTTAAACATCGAAGCTCAATCAAGATGAGCTCAGCACGGCGTCGGTCCCCGCTGAGGTTTGGAGCAGATCTGCTTCACCAGCCCTCCAGACGCCAGCCTGCTGCTAGTTATCACGTCCCCGAGGTCCACGAGGGAGAAAAACTCACTGTCGGCAGCTACACGGCGCCATCATAGTCGCCTAATTGGGATTCAGATGATCTGACAAAGCACTAAGTAAGGGGAGCGTGCTGCACCGCTGCACGGCGGTTATGATGGCGTGAAAGGAGAGTCGAACCTCTGGGTGGTGACTCATTCTGCTATGAAGCCACCTGTCTCTGATCCCCACCCCATGACGTCCGTGTTCACTGCCTGCCCGTGACGCCGGGGTTGCTGGGAGATCTGGGGTGAGTCACCGCCACGCTGGGCCAGCACGGGGGCATTAAATGGACCTCGATGGCCGGGACACAACACCAGTCTGGGACCCACATCAATAAAACACCAGTCTGGGCAGATGAACTGAGGGCAGTTAGGTACTGCCTTCAAAATGGTAGTAATGAAAAGATTTAACATATTAGATGTAACATATTGTCCTTTTGGGCCAGGCTGGGAACAATGTGTTTTAAAAATTATTATTATTATTATTATTATTATTATTATTATTTTGTAGTAATACATCAGTTGTATCAGTGGCCCAAAATATTTGAACCCACAGAAATCTGCGCTGAAAACAGCAATATGATTATTGTGACGATGTCATATTGATACATAATTAAACTCAAGGATATTAAAATGTGTTTTTTTCACATAGATTAAGTGAAAAATGTACTGGTGTTTCAAGACGAATTCAACTTTATGACATTGAATTATATTTTTTAAGGTTTACCTGCATCTCAATTGTTGTGTCTTCATAACTTCACAATTCATAATTATAATATTCAGCAGCCAAGGCCACTGTGGACAAGACGAGGGTCCAACTGACCTGGGATCTGCTTAACAGGAAAAAACTGACGCCAGTCTTCCAGCATGAGGGAGCTTGAGGAGGCTCTTTGAAATGCAAATGTCACACCCATGCATGCAGCGCTGCATATTCAGCTGTTTCCTCGTTACATGGGTTACAGGTACTTACCGTGATGCATGTGGACCTGGAAGATACTGAGAGGTGACATAAACACCTGATGCTTGATAATAACCATGTTGGATCTGGTGCAGCTCAGGTGTTCTGAGCGCCTGTATCAAAGTGACATTATTGCATTACATATAAGATATGGCCTTCATTGTCAGCCTTATCTGCTGTGAATGTCCCTGCCTGTTATTGACAAAGGGTGCTAGATACACTCACACTTCATTATGGAGAGGAGTGACATCAGCGGGCCGGTGTGTTACCAGGATACCTGGTGAGTGGCTGAGCCATCTAATTAAAGGCAGCCTTGAAATCACCTCTTAACTAATTGTTTTCAAGGATAGCCCTGGCTCCTGCTGCAGCCTGAACACAGATCAGAAGAGCATGGATCTCTAGCTGAAAACTCAAACCAGACGAGTCGGGTGTCACACACAAGGTAAGTGGGGAAAAAAGACCAAACTGATGATTTGATGTTACGACACTTTGGTGAATGGACCAGGATGATAAGGACATGCACAGCACTGATATTTTAGATTGTGTGAATTATCACAAGCCTTCTTAAGATGAATGTGTGAATTCATCATCCCAAGTGTCCCTAGACCTTTATTTAGCTAAGACAGAAGAACTGGGAAGAACAAAAGACGAAAACGTTCACGTTCTCAATGGTTTGATGATATTGATGCTCCATGAGCCAGAAATGAATTGCTGTAAATACGTACAATCTGCAGTCAGAATTTGTTTGTGCAGATTTATGTATGTATGTATTTATTGTATTGATGCACATTGATTTATATTGGTCCTGTTGTCTTATGTTCTACTTTGCTGAACTACCCAACCTAACAATATTGTCACACTGCCATAGTTTAGAATTGCTTAAATAGCATAGCTACAGTGTAGGTTATTTTTTACTTTGCTTCTGTGAGATAAAATATAAGATATCATACTTTTATATGTTGTGTATGACGGTTAGGGCACAGAAAAATGATTATGATTTGTGAGACTGGGTAGTTTTTGATTCATATGACAGGTGCCGTTGCTTTTCAGGAGAGAGAGTAAAAATGATGATTCTCTAATCAGACGTTACTGGAATATAAATAAACATTTGACCAGATAATTCTTTTTTTTAAGTGCTATTATTCGCATCCTTCTTCTTCTTCTTATTATTACTATCGTTATTATTAATTTTACCAACAGTTAAAATCGGAGAGGCGTTATTAAACATACTGGATCAGCCGTAGGCCGAATTAACCTCTAGTTTCAGTTGAATGCAGGGAGAAACGGACTAACTCCACCCACCCGGCAAAATGCCCTTCAGTTAATCGAGCATTTCCTAAGTCGCATGCCAGTCAACTGCAGGGAGTCGTGCTCGCGCAGAGAGGGACGTTGATGCTGTTCTGGCTAACGCTACAGGCGAAGCTAGCTAGCCAGTTAACTTCTATATAATAAATTCTTATATTTTTAGTGTGTGTCACCGAAATGAGTTTGTCTTGTTTGCCAGTAGGCAAACCGCGGTTATGGCTGGTTAGCAATACCCGCATCGGAGTATGCTAAAGTAGCAAACAGCGGGTCGCTAGCCGGGCTTGGTTAGCCAGGGTGGACTTTAACATAGCGAATCATTTAACCGGCTAACGTTGAATACTTTGATACCGTCAGCTACATGGGCGTCATGTCACTCTTATGTGGCTTGCATAATCCACCTTGTTCTGGTTTTACACCTCGCCTCCGGTACAAATAAACGCCGGTAAGCGCTGCTAACACAAGCCTGCACCAACACAACATGAATCATATACTGTTAGCTAGCGGACTGGTTGGCTAGCCTGCTGCTACTAACTTAGCTAGCCGAGCTGGCGACTAGGCTGGTAATGCCAGTCCAATCCACGCTGCAAACCGCTAAAATGTCTGGCTGGTGGAGCTGAAGTGTTGCTTGGCTTGCAAAAGATGATGGGCCGCCTGTGTCGGGTTATGCCTCTATCAACAGGAGGCCGAAAATGGAAACCGTGGAAAAGTGGAACAAAGACTTGAATGCACACAAGCTGCTGGATAAAAAGGTGTTCTCCAAGCAGAATGGAAGGATCGGTAAGATTTGTGTTTTTCATGTGTTTATATATAAATAAATCACTCAAGGCCTTGGAAGGCTTAAATACAGTTAAAGCGCTTCAAGTCTTAAATTCAGTTTAGAGATCTTAAACGTGTGGTTGGTGTGCTGTGTTTCAGGGGAGAAATCGGTCCAGTCACACCTATGTACTAACATAAGATGAAACTTTATTGATCCCTGTGGGGAAATTAGAGCCATTCTGATTGATGTATAATTCTTTTCATTCTCATGTTGCCAAAGTTGGCTTGAATTTTGTCATCGCAGTTATTCAAAAAAAGTCTTATAAAGTCTTAAATCTAACTTTAGACTTGCAGGCGTCCTGTTCAAATTAACTGTAAGATGACCTCTCATTCACAGGTATTGCAAGGAATCTTACCAACGTATTCAAAACTCACAACATATTGCAGATTCAGTCCATCACTCGCTCAGAATGTGCTGGTAAGTGAATTTTGTTATATGGTGTCTGTCCTGAAATAAGGGAAAGCGTCTAAACTGCCTCTAGACTGGAGGCAATGTTGGTTAATGAATCCTGTCTAATATTTGGAGGGACATGGTGACCTGTTGGAGGAGTGACTACAAGACAAGGAAAGACTAACATTATTTGTTCTAACTCCCTGAGCCTTTTCCCCCCTTTTATAGTTAGATTTGGACAACCTACAACCACACATGAATTAGGAATTTACATTGATTTGTGAGGGAGGAAAATATAATAATGTTAAGGTCCTTTTTTTGTCACTCCTCCAACATGGTGGCTTATCCCTCATAACCTCATACCTACTTTCCAAACTCTGACAGGCCTGTATTGATGAATCATAGATCCTGTCTTGCTCAACTGTCTGAAGCAAAGACTAGATATAACTGAGTCATTCAAATGTTATTGTCTCACCATGAGTGACCAGTGATTTAACCACCAAAGTCACATTTTACTGGCATTTGACATTTGGTGGGTGGTAATTTCTGGCCCTGCTTGCGACTCTACAATGCCTGTATTTCACCTCTGGATTGGTTTCTTCTGTGTGTCCCAGGCTCCTGTCCAAATTTGATGATGAATAGGAACGAGCAGGCTGATGCCCGTCCCGTCCCCATGGCCCTCACCCCTCAGCTCCCCCCCAGGGCCCACCGGCCCCTCTGCCTGTCGGTCTCCTCCGACAGCAATGGCCGCTTCAAAGCTCTGGAGACCCAGGAGTGGAAGAACAACCTCAAAGCCCAGGTATGTCCACTCACCTACCACTGGAGCCTTGCCATGTCCTCACCAGAAAGCAGTCTCTCGATTATCTCATCACATTAAAGTGTGGGGGGGGGCTATTTTAAAACTCTTTCCAGGGGTCTTGACAAGATGTTTTTGAAGTCGATATAAAAAAAATCATAAAACCATTCTCTGTGGTGTGTTTCAGTCTCTCATTTTCTCCATTGTAAAGAACAGGCTGTTTTGAGGGCGTGGAGGTTGTATGTAATGAGCACTGCTCTGATTGGCATACAACATACAACCTCCACGCAATCGCCTGGCAGAGGCGGAGAGCAGAGCAGAGCGCTCATGCTGCTCAAGGTAAACAAATAAGCTTGATGCAGAAATCAGAACCAACACTGAGACCGGACATGTTTGAGCCGGAGTCTGACCCAGAATGGGAAGAGGCAGCTGAGGCGGTTCCACTTAGTTTCTCAATGATAACAATTCTGTGTAATATTGTACTTTCCTGCCTTGTGTTTGTGGGTGTGTGAGCGACACTCTCTGCTGTAGCCGGTGTGTTTATGGCTCATGTCCATAAGCTTATTGAATACAACTTGCAGACAAGCTAGGATTGACAATTTTGTTGAGCTAGTTAGCCAATATATTATTGGATGCAACCTATTTGCATCCAAACAGCGCAGCCAAACAACCAAACACGATTGTACTAATGGTGGCTAAAGTTTACCAAGCCTGACACGTTCGACAGACTTATAAAACAGACACTGGTCCCAACAAATAACTTTAAGATGAGTCCTGACTCCAACCAATAACTTTACTTTACTTTTAATGACTCCAGCTTTAGTTTTCTTACTTCTTCCACGCCCAACAAGCCCATGGCTAGCCCCGCTAGCTCGTTAGCTAACCAGCAGTGAATATACTGACCAGACTAATTTGGTAAATTAAATCAAAACATGGTGACACTTACAGATTCCAATTTTGCAGATGGGTCACGTACCTTATGAATTGCTTCATCTTTAAGCTTCAATTTAGATGCTAATCCTGCCATTGCTCAAGCAGTCTGAGGACTGATCATCACACACAGAAAAAACTGTGGCCGTTGCCATTAAAAATAAAATGAATCCACTCTGTCCTGGAATTTTCACGTGTTGGGAGACTGTGCAGGGATCTATGTTGCTGCCTGCATCCTACAAAATAATAACTGGAGAGTTGATATATCGCCGTAGATATGTTGTTGTTTTAGCTTCACTCGTCGCAAAGTAATGGTGCATTCCAGTGGACTCGGAAAAAAGGCGTCCGAATGTCATATGCGCTGATTCTATTCACTAATGGCGTTGTAGTAGTTGATGTTGAGTTTAGATGCTTGTAACATTCTGAGACTTACCATACAAACATGAGTTTGCTGCGGGCGATTATGTTTTCCTGAGCAGATGCACTGGAACACATTTAGATTGGAAGTTAGGAATACTGACTCGGAATACTGATTTCCGAGTACAATGGAATGCACCATAAGCAATGGCTTGCGGTGCTGCCAAGAGCTGCATTTTGAGACAAGGTAAATGGGATTGGTTGTTCACCTGGGCGTGGGCATGTTCTGAGAGGGGCTGGAATATGTTAAGAAGCGCCCGTTATGACGTCTAAAGGGGCTACTTTCTGAAACGGTCTGTGTTTGGCCCGATTTGGCACCGTTTTTGGAAAAAGGTAAATACAGAAAAAGGAGTTGACTTCCAGATTTCATATTTTCTCGGCTACTTAGGTCAACGATAACTTGTGGAACATGGGCCAGGAATAAGCGGTTTTCCATAATATGACCCCTTTTAAGGGGAGTTGTGTGTCCAAAAAGTGCAACAAAATGACATTGAAGTAAAGCGATAAAATAATATGCTTAAAAAAGAAGCGACAAATATACATTTGTGCAGGTGAGCCCAATACCTCAAGGGGCTTATAAAATCACCTCAAAACAATCAAGAGTGATGTTTGTATGTGTGGTCCTGTGTAGCTCAGTGAGTAGAGCAAGGCACTGATGTGGTACTTTGATCCCCACGGGAGCTGGTAGGGATCCAGTGTCTTGCACTGTAAGGTGTGTTTGAGGAAACTGTCCATGAACAGATATGTCTGCATTCCAGATGGAGCAGGCCCACAGTGCAGGAGCTGCCAGCAGCACGGGGTCCCTGGAGAGGGCGTCGCTGTTCTGTGCCTCGACTTCCACCACAGCTTCCAGCTCCGGCCTCTCCAGCCCGGTGGAGATCCTCAACAAGAGCAAATCCTCCAGCCGCTTCTCCCTCTTCTCTCCACCCTGGAACAGCAGCTCCGAGTCCGACTCCAACCCTCCCTCCCGCTCGGGCTCCAAGAAGCTGCGGAACTACAGTCGGAGAGCAGCCACGGGGCCGGCCGGGGCGGGAGGCAGGGGCCCCGACACCCCCGAGCCCAAACCCGGCGGCCCCGAACACTTCCAGTACTCTGAGCCCGTCATCTCCAAGGTGACGGACTACATCTACGTCGGCAACCTGAACGCGGCGTACAACGGACGCACGCTCTGCCGCAACAACATAGACAGCATCATCGACATGAGCAGCCTCCCGGGCGAGCCGGGGCCCAGCCTCAGCCTCATACCCTGCACCTGCTCCCGCGGCGCCCGGCACAGCTGGTCTCGCCTCAAGGTCGACATCGGCGACGTGCCGGACGCCCTGGGCGACGGCCCGGCCCTGAAGCAGCGCTGCTTCGAGGACATCAACGAGTGCATCGGCGCCTCCACGGAGAAGAGGAAGCGCGTCCTCGTCCACTGTCGAGACGGCTTCTCCCTGGCGCCGACCTGCATCATCCAGTACCTGATGGTGAAGCAGAACATGAGGCTGATCGCCGCCTATGAGCTGCTGAGGGCCAAATACCCCGTCAACATCAGGGAATGCCACCAGAACGTGCTGGTGAGCCTGGAGAGAGCGCTGCGGCCCGGAGGCAACGTCAACCCGGAATGCTTCAAACAGGCGATCTCACGCAAACTGGCATGGACCTGACTCTTGTCACCCAACCTCCTTGGCTGTTGCTCATGACACTTTATTTTTCTACGGTGTTGGATATTTTTTCTTATGGATACCTAAGGGCAGCTGTACTTTCCCTGTAGACTGGTTAATGGATATTGTTGTTTCCACTTGCATTCAGTGGTTGTAAAAGTTATTTGCAAAATGATGTATTTTCCTCTTATAACCTGTAAATGTGACCTGTGATGCCCCCCCCCCCCCGCCCACAGAAAAGGAGACGCAATAGGCTAATTGTATTGTATGCAGCTTCTAGGTCTGAAAATGTAATATCCTTGGCTGTACAGTTACTATAGTCATGCTTAACAGTGTGCCGTGCCAGTGTAGTGGTTTTTGTCAGGGGAATTTTAATGGGAGATCTCAGGAGATTATTGATGTCATTCCAGTGGGAAGTTACTTTGAGCCAAATGCTGGTAAACTTTGGCTGTTGCTTGTAAATTCTACCAGCCACTAAACTAGTAACCAACCACCATTTGGAGGTTTGTTTCTCTTCCAAAATAAATCAATTGGGCTGGTAAAAGGGTGAAAGTGGTCGGTACATTTTGGGACGTGCCAGCTACTCTGGTCATTGGGCAGGAAAGTTTCCAACCCCGTTACAATATAGTTACTGTTCTGCTGCTGATAACCGAAGAAGGGAGGACAAACGTGACTTCTCACTATTGGATCTATCACCACTGACTGAACTACATTCTTGACTGATCTGTCACAAGGGGACTTTGCACATGGATACCCACTTTAAATTGACCCAGCTTCGGTTCTCTGACCTGTTACCCTAACTGGCTTTTATTAAAATGTTTTCCAAGGTCATGTTGATGGAAGATGAATGGTCCTAACTGACCTCTATGAGGAAGACTGTAGTCCCAGTAACGTTTTGCCACAGTTCTCTGGTGAAATCTCTGGTGGTGCTCAAACTGTGGCTTTGTGATTTTGAGTTTTGTGTATGCAGTGAAGCTGGATGATGTGTATCTCTGGATTATCAGTATTAATGTCAGTACCACTGAACTAGGATTCAGTGTTAACACTGCATTTTTTGCACTACTCACAGGGTTGTCCAAATGCACAGTATTGCTAGTTAGCTTTCGTATTAAGTAGATTTCTTTTTTTTTTTTTTTCAAAGTAATTTGCTACCTACAAGGTGGTAAATCAACATCAGCCATCAGCTGAATGCTCTTAGATTTCTGCTGTGGCTGGTGAGTTGCTGCCAGCAACTAGGCTCTTGTCTAAAACCCACTTTAGCTGGTCAAACTCCACTAGCCAACCTGGCCAGTTTGCAGTCCTGGTCCCCTGACTTTATGAAAACAGATCAAGTTCTATTGAGTCCCCAAGTTCAGCTGTTTAAGGTGTTAACGCCCAAACTCGCCAAATAACCGACGAGACGCCTGAAGACGTCTCAGTCCTCTAACAGGAGAACTGTGGTGGTTCGTTAGGAGAGAGAACGGAATCCAACCACCTACAGGAAACCACCCCAGAACACAAGGCATTATGGGTAGAAGGAGACTGGACTGATGCTCATGGTCAGATGTTTCTTCATGTGTTCTTAACTGGTATGAACACCAGAGGAGAGCAGACCAGTCCTGGACAGAGGTGTGTTTAGGGAACTCACCATGCCATTACAGCTGCAATTATTTTGCCGGTGCAGACGCCACATGTCCTTTTAGCATTAAGCATGAACCAGGCATCAGCTGTCTAGAACCATAAAAAGTTCAGCTAAAAGTTTGCATTGATGAATTTGGTTTCTTTGCCTTCTTACTACAATATAGACATATATGCATTTGTTTCAGTTATTCTGGTAAACGGTACCGTGCTTGATTAAAAATCAACTGGTTCTGACATCTACTGCTTGGTGGACACTTTCATCCAAAGCACCTTAACGTACCATGCATGCATACATGTTTTGGCATTGGTTGCCATCAGTGGGAATCAAACCCCTAACCGTTCATCCGTAGAGACGCAGGACCTTTTAGCAACAAACATAGAATTCAGTTCTCATGTGACCAGTGTGGTAGGAGTGGAAACAAAGTATGGTGCCTTCGTTTGGATTTGTCTCGTGACTGTACGGTGACATTTGCACACTTTGTATGCAGTTGATGGGCATTGACTTAAACTTTTGGTATGCTGTAAAATGTTGCCTCTTGATGCTATCAGTATGTTTTTTTGGGGGGAAAAAATGATGACTGACATTCGTGTAAAGTGGTTCTTGCTGTAATATTTTTGCTAGTTGGTGTACAATCCCAGTGGTTTACCAATGCAACCTGTAACAAGTGGTAACAACTGGTGATTGTTAAACAAAGGCCATTCTACTTCTTGACAGATATTTTAATGTTTTCAGGCTCTGCAGTAGACGTCGTATCAGCATTTTGATTTATCTTGTTGTAGATGGCTTATTTTGCTATTGAGGTCTCCAAGTCACAGTCATATCAACTTATTAGGTTTTCTAACTTGTTCTCTCAGGTGATTCCTCAGTGGCCCAGAATGTTCTCAATGAATGACGTTCAAATATGTGAAGCAATGTATTTCTTGTCATGTTTTTAAGGCAAATCGACATTTGTACTGTCTAAATATTAAAGAAAAAGATACACTGAAGAACGCCTGTTTGGTTGATTACTGGAAATGGTGTAATATTTTAAATCGGCAGCAGTTGTATCAGAATTTTCCTTATTTTCAGGTCTCTTGGATTCACAGGTTGTCCTTTTTAATTGATGGATGAACAGAAAAATAGTGAGCCTGGAATCTGGTTGTGTGAATGTCCATACAGGATATTTTCCTTATTTTCAGGTCTCTTGGATTCACAGGTTGTCCTTTTTAATTGATGGATGAACAGAAAAATAGTGAGCCTGGAATCTGGTTGTGTGAATGTCCATACAGGATATTTATAATCATGGTGGGAAATCACCACCAGCCACATGATGGTGAATTCCTGGCTGCTAAGTAGATTCAAACACCCACTGATTGAGCATTGAGCATTGCCACTTTTTCATTTCACTACACACCCTGTGTGTGTATGTGACAAATAAAGTTCTTGAATCTTGAAGCAAGTAACTAACTAAGATTAATTTCTGTATATTGACCTGGTGACATGATGTGCTGACTAGAGGTTTCAAATAAATGTTAACGGACAATGGCATTTCAAGTTTAAAATCGGCTAAAACAATAAGAGATGATCTTTTGATGGAAATAAATGTGATAACGTCTTTAATAATTTGGGGATAAATGTTATTTTCTGTTCCTGCTGCTGCTGTGGATGGAAATGAGAAAGCTGACAAAATGGCTAAAACAGCTTTAGCAACAATTACATTTTAGAGATGCTTTCAGAAGAGAGGCCAAGTCATGAACTAGTTAAGTTACAGGATGAGGATAGAGAGTAAGGGACTATTACATCTATTCTATAGATCTATTTTAGTCTTTTAAAGGAAAAGGCAGAAGAAGAAGTTCTGAACTTAGATTTGGATACACAGAGTTAGGAGACGTCACAAACAAAAGATAAAAATGGAACTTTCTGGCAAAAGGCCTCAATGCTGTGTGGAGGAGAAACAACACTGCATGCCAACAGCAGAAATTCGAACCCGCCGTGAAGCATGATGGGGGAACATCATGGTTTGGGGAAGAAGAAGAAAAAGACAATAGCTACCTGAAAACTGAGGAAATCCAGTTGGCAATTAAAATGTTAAACAGTTGCCACAAGTTGAGTTCTGTGTTGAGCCTGCCATCAGTCCCATGTCAACCGCTTCATTAGGTTGCATGTAACAGGTCTATTTTGGTGGCGTCCTCTCATCACGTCTGAGACCGGAGCCGATGCATTTAGCCCTGGCCTGCAGCGCTCAGGGCTTCAGTAAAGGACAAATACACCCTAAAACACTTCAGCGCTGTTAAAAAACAGCTAATGGCGTTGAACCTTAAACCTCTGGGCCCATTTTGCTGTTTGGTGGTGTGTTTTTCTTATTTCCACTGATAACTGCTGTTAAATTGCTGACAAATGTAGCAGACGTGAATGTTTTGGTGTCAAAGAGCAAGGGCTTCTTTCTAGACCGATGATCAGAAATCCATCGAAGAAGAGGAGAGTCCAATTTCTCCACCGACAGTGGGAGATAGACCAGAATGCAATGCAGTAGCCAGGATAGACCAGAATGCAATGCAGTAGCCAAGATAGACCAGGATGCAATGCTGTAGCCAGGATAGACCAGAAAGCAATGCAGTAGCCAGGATAGACCAGGATGCAATGCTGTAGCCAGGATAGACCAGAATGCAATGCATTTGTTTTGTTTGCCTCTGTGGCAAACAAAAGTTTATGATACTTACACGTTTTGTTCAGCAAGATAATCTTCACAAATGAACACCGCTTTATGATTTTTGAAGCGTAAATGCAATCGGCAGAAGTAAAAAGCTAACGTTAGGCTATAAACGAACTACACCACGGTCACATGACTTCAACGTCACCACCACTAAAAATACTATAAACTGATAAATCTACAAGTTGTAAAGTTTGAGTTAGAATAGTTTGGAAGAGCGTGAGCGTGATCGCTGTAAAGGCGGACTAGTGAGTCGATGAGTTACCGTGTTCGGCGTGATGCGTTTAATGTCCCCGACAACCTCTGTAGTCTCATTTTTGTTAGTAACCACCTTTTTAAGACACGTAAAAGCTTCAAAATTCACCAGTGGGGTATTTACTGATGTATTTTATGTCTTAGAACAAAACGTGAAAACCTCTTAAGCTTGTGTTAACCACAGACCTTATTTCAGGCATCTAACCAAAAACCCATTCAGAAAACCCATTGACTTCTAGACGAGGGAACCGGAAGTGCAAAAATGCTAACTCATTTCCTGGATTTAGGACTCATTCCTGCAGCACTCTATGCAGAAGCCAAGACAGACCAGAATGCAATGCAGTAGCCAGGATAGACCAGAATGCAATTCAGTAGCCAGGATAGACCAGGATGCAATGCAGTAGCCTCAATAGACCAGAATAGAGCCAATAGGCTCTCACTTTTTCTCAACAACAAAAACTCTCCCTTGCTCTTACCAAGCTATCACTATCACTGTCCACCTTCACATATAACCCCATAGCCCCTTCTCTGGGGGTTGTTGAAAGGCATTCTGGGAAATGTAGGAAATCACTAACTGAAGTAGAAGTAGACAAGGTAGGTTGAGGGAAAGTTACGGCAAAAAAATAAATGACAAAACTTGATCACAAAATAACCCCTGGAATGTATTGATCACTAATTGATGAGATCTAACAGTGGAACAGGATCTGAGGGGAATTTTTGCTTAAATATTTTAAATTGTTTGATTGTGGAAACCCTTTAAATGGAGTTTTGGATAGTTGCATACGACGGTACACAGTCTAGAGCGCGGTGAAGTTTAATAAAATTCACTGAAGACTCACAAAAGGGGAATGAGTCTTTAAATCAAAAATAAAACAAATCTTAAAGACATAATAATACATTTGGTACTGTCAGAGGCACCCAAATAAAATGTCTTGTATGTCTGTTTTAATGAATTAAGATGAATTATTAGATCAATTACTCCTTGGTCGGCAAAACAATAACACATGTACAGACTGGATCCTCTAGATTTTAGAAACATTGAACATCAGATAATGTTTTCTTGTCTTCACATTGACATCCTGTGTGTGATTGCTATTGACATCACACTATTTCTGGTATACTGCAATGGCCATGGTTGTGGTTGAAGGGATCCCTCGCCCTTTCACTTATTATTAGCATCTATATAGCTTCACATGCTGTGGTCTGTCTGTCACCAGCATCCATGGCTTCTCTATCCCCCCACCTTCACTTGCACCTCCCTTATAGACCAGTTTTCCTCCTTCTGACCCCCCAAAAGGAGTCTGAGCTTAGTAATAATAATTACTATATCTTAAATCTAATGGGTATTTTAACACATTTAACATTTTAACTCAATTCTAATGCATTAATTAATCAAACATTCATTACCTTAAATCAGTCAATCAATAAATCAACACTACACTTTTATTGTATTTTTATGTGTATCCTATTCTTCTGGCTTTGGCTCAATTTCCCCTTTTGTATCAAGAAAGTGAATCTAAACTATAACGCAGCAGAAATGTTTTTGTACCCTGCTGCAGGTGAGTTGATGACATCTTTTTCTTTTTTGAGTAACAAACATCAGTGCTAGATAGTTATTTTCTACTCATAACCTTTTTTAGTTGTAATTTTTCTCTATTTGAGATCATTTTCTGGTTGTTTGTAAGAACAACCGATGTGATCTTCTTCACTTCTCAGTTTCCCTCCTTGCTAGCCAGCACCTATTAACAGCTTCTTAAGGTCCATTAGTCTTAAATGACTTGGCTTAAAGAGCCACTGCTGTATTCAATACCATCCTCTCTATAGTCAAATCAAATCACATTTATTTGTAGAGCCCTTAATCACTGTTCCAGTCTCTAAGGGCTTCACAGTGACCAACATGTGAAACAATAAATGGCTAGTACACGACATCCCCCAGCCTTAGACCCTCACAGAGGACAAGGAAAAACTCCCACAAAACCTTTCAGGGAAAAAATGGAAGAAACTTCGGGAGGGGAGAGCGGGATCCCCTACCAGGACAGTCGGACTGCCACAGTTGCTGAGTTTGGGCAAGCAGTGTTGTTTTCCTCTTCTCTCAGCTGTTGTTCCCTCAACTTTCATCACTGTGGTTCCCTGGCTTCCTCGGCTCAAGCCGCCGTAGAGCTGCTGGCACAAAGCCCCGCCCGCCCTGCAGCAGTTTCCACCTAGTGAGACGTGTGTGTATGCTTTAATAAACTCTTTATCAAGTTAAAAATCTTGTTGACGTGCCACCACCTCCACCTCCACCTCCACCTCCGCCTCCTCACTCCACACCATGCCTCCCCGGGATTCACCCTCCAGGCTGACCGGCCTCCCGGTGCGTTCAGAGAGGAAGCATCAGACCGGCGCCCCCTTTCCCACAGGAAAGGGGGCGTGTTTTGTAAAATAATGGAGTAAGTATCACAATCTGGAAGGAAGGGTTATTTATAATGAACAGAGTTGAGGAGGAGGTGGTGGGTCAGATATAGTATTTCAGGTGCTGCTCCGCCTATTGGTCTGTGGGTAAATCTGCTTCCATAAAGAGAAATATGGGGTTTCCTCGGCCTTTGGGAATGCAATATAAACCAACTTATAATGCCATCAGTGAGCCACTACCCAAAACCTGTTGCTCCCTTCTCTGTCCTCGACTGATAGGTGAGATCTCTTATTCCATCCTGCCCTGCTGCTGACTTTCCTTTAGAAATAGCTGCTGTTTTTACGACAAAACATGATTTACTTCCATGCTTTGGCCTGCTGAGTTTTGTCATTGGCTCATTGTTGCGCAGTCCTCGATTGCCGGTGGATTTGGTTGTTATGACTTGGCGATTTTCTTTGCCTTTCTTGTACCTTTTCTTTTCTCTTGCTTGCTCTTGAAGCTTGTAGATATTGGGCACAGGAAACAACATGGATGTTGTTTTCAGATGCGTTGTAAACATTGCATATGTGGCGAGGGAAAATGTTCTGAGAAGATGAAGGTGATGATGTTGGCTGAATCAAGACTGAGGGCTAAATATGTTTGAGTTTGGATAAAGCAGTGGATACTCCAAGTGAGTGATCTAGCTGCTTTTGATGTGCAGTTTGATGAGGTGTGTTGGTGTAAATGGACCCTTGTGAGATGCGACTGGAAAGTGATCGTCCCAGTGTTTATCTTGGTTCCACCGCAAACTATTTGAATGGAATGAATGCCTCCGAGTGCAGAGCCCAGCTGGGACTCAGCGGTAACCTGGGGGCTAGGGTTAGAAAAACCTTCTTCGGCTTCTCCTTGATTCACTGATGCAACAATAATACAATACTTAATACTTGAATTGACCCTGATGGATCCATTTTGTTTATGTCATCACTGTATATGCTGTGAGAAATGTCTTTCACAAAGGTCTTGTACTGAAATGTCAATGGGCAATAAAAGACACAGCAGAAGTGATTTTCTATAACAATAATACAATAATAATAATAATTTAGTTCAGTATAAAACATAAAACAAGTAAATCCACTAAGATATTTAATGTTGATTAGCTGTTAAAAGATGTCTAAATGCTTTATAGCGTCTGGCTGGAATGAGGCTACACAGGGTTTGATAGTAGTAGTCTATGAAAACTAAAGCTTTATCTTGGACTTGTATGGACTTCTATGGTGAATATTTTTGATATTTACAGCTGTTTATTGTTTGAATATGTTCTGTATTTACTGCTTGATGTGAAACTCGGAAAGAGAGATCCTGGGAATATGAGGGATAAAGCGATCCAAATAGGTCTTCTTGATAAGCCACCTTGTTTTCAGTCCATAGTTGCTGTTCAAGTCTCTCCAGACGTTTTGATAAGATGGACAATCCCAGGGTGTTTATTTCCCTGCAGCGTTAAACCTGCAGTACTGGAGGCGGTGGTGGCTGAGTTGCATTGTTGTGCCTGGTCCCTATTTCAGAGCGGAGCGGTAACGTCTCGGTCATGTCAGGACTGTGTCAGGGGGTAAAGTGGGTACCAACAGAGGCGGTATCAGGTTTTTCTGATAATCTTCCAGAAGAAAGGTCTTCCATGACAGAGATGCCCAGGGGAGCAACTGGCCCCCAGATCCTCGTCCTAATTTAGCTGGTGGTTTTCCTCGGGGCAGATCGCTCCAGCTTGTGTCGGTGTCGTGTTCCCTCTAAGTGGAGTTATTATTCCTGAAACACCGGACTGAAGCATTCCAGGCTGATTCCTCCCGGCTTGACCTGGGCTTCACCTCTGGTCGCCCTGTGTGTGTTAGCTAGTTGTTTAGAGCTAAGTGGTCGGCGGGGGGGGGGGGGGGGTGGTGTCCCTAACTCACTGAGTCACTGAGTCACTGTCCATGTACATAGAACTGAATGGCAGCGCTGCCACTCACACACACTCACACACAGCAGCACTTTGTGACATTGTGACCATCAGACCTGGTTGTGTGAGGACAGCAGCTCCTAAAGGACTAAATGATCTCCACTAAATGATCTGGAGCTCTTAGATCAGTAGACGCCACAGTGCTAGAGACGTGGGTTTGATTCCCAACAGTTTTCTTCATATTTAGTTTGGATTTAAGTCCACTGCTAGAAAACAGGGTCTGACACTAACTAGGCATAGGAGAGGTCAACGAGGCCTGTTATTTTATATTTGTATGAAACTCTATATACTCTATAATGTGTGTATGATTTTTTTCAGTGAATCTCTTAGTGATTTATAGCAGGAGGCGATTTATCAAGTTCACTTTTGCCCTTTTATAAAACCCTTTATATAAATCCACCAATAAATCGGCACCACTAGTCATTTACAAGTTACCGGCCCAGGATCCGGCACCAACTAACATTACTAGTCTTGTTTTTCATTGTTCCTGTCAACCAGCTTCCTGCTAGATACTCACTGTTTTCTGTCTGTCTGTGTGACTTCATTCCTCTCATCTTGATATGGAAAATGCTTTTTTTTTTTTTTTTTTTTGCAGAGTGTGAAGCCAAACAAACGCCAAGATGTCAGAGTGAGTCATTTTTTATCAATAACTGGACCTCGCTTATCAACAACTACATGTGGTTTCCATGTTAAAGGGAGCTGTAACTCTAGAGCTAGTTATTCTGTTTTGTCTAATTTGGATGATATAATTTAAATAGAACTCTTTGATTTGCTAGAGAAGCAACTTGAACAATTTTGTGTATCTTTCTTGATAAATTGGTTAATTTGATCATGTTATTACAGTGAGGCTCCAATAAATCATAGTGTTATATCAAGTTCATATCATGTCAAGTCAGTTACTGACTTCATCATGAATGAAATTTTCCTCATAACAAGATACATTTTTTGTCCAATCCTGTAGGAAAAAGATGTCATCGAGTCGCAAGCACCACCTGAAGGTAAAGGTTTAGTTATTTTAGAATGTGGTCCTCTCTTGTAATCTGAATTGTGCTGCACTTCATAATAAATTACAAACTTGATTTGTTTATTTATTTAGTAATACGTGTATTGATTATACTACTGATTAAACGCTCACTGCAACAGGCAACAAAATCAATTAATCTATTTACTGGCAGCAAGATTTTCTTGTCTGACTGGATTTGAAGTAGCAATGGTGAGGCAACTGTTGCTCATAAGAGTTGCCCAACAAGTTGCGCTGTGTATCATGACCTCATCCTTTCCTTCTCTTCCAGAGCTTGATGCTCTCCATTGCCAAAGGTTTACTGGAGGAGGAAGAAAAGGAGCGTGAGGTGGAGAGGGCGAGGTACATGGAGGAGAACTGCCCTGCTCTGTCCATGCCCAGGTCCATGCAGGAGTTGCAGGTACGTCGCAAACCTCTGAACCAGAAACAGTCTGCCGTGTTTCTGGAGTGTAGAAACATGGACGAACAATAACTTTATGATTGGATGTTTTGCTTCAGGAGCTGTGTAGAGAGGTCCACCACAAGATCGAGGTGATGGATGAGGAGAGATACGACCTGGAGGTGAAGGTCAACAAACTCAACAAGGAGGTCTGTGCTCACATTTCAACCTGAGAATGTGGCGGGCGGATGAATCCCTCTGCAAAAAAAGTACTAATAATACCAAGAAGGCAGGTGTGGGTAAGGTTTTACCGGAGAACCTCCATGAATTTAATCCTGTCTGGAAAAATCGGCATCAGACGTTTTTAACTGGCTTTTCCAGGTCAACTTTCCATCCAAAATAATGACACACTAAAACAGAATTTGCTCAGTTTGAAGAAATTAAAAGCTTTTCTTCAAGGTACTATACTTGATTCAAGGATTCCATACAGCATCTGAATATTTATTTTAGGAATCCAGCAATTTTAACATTACAGTAGTCAGTATTGTAATTGGATGGATTCTGATACATTTACAGCCCAGTAAATATCACTTCACTTGAAATGGTTGTTAGACGGCTGAAAAACTGCTTGCAGCAACTCTACTTGTGAAAACATCTCCAATAAAACCTCTGTGTCATTTACGGTCCAGATTGAAGACATGAGCATCAAAGTTCAGGACCTGAAGGGCAAGTTCAAGAAGCCTGTCCTGAGGAAAGTGCGTATGTCTGCTGACGCCATGCTCAAAGCTCTGCTGGGCTCCAAGCACACAGTCAACATGGACCTGAGGGCCAACCTGAAACAAGTCAAGAAGGAGGTGAAAGAGGAGGTGAGGAACCATCGGATGGTACCAAAATGATCCGTAGCATTATTTAGCATGGACGCACGTGATAACAGGGTGGGACATGATCACCAGCCATCACACAAATGCCGCTAAATCTGCTATTGCTGGTGAGTTAGTATCTTTGGCAGGTAACCAGCCGTCATTTGAAGGTCCTATTCTACCCGACAAACATTTCTTACTGGTAAAATGGTAAAAGTGGCTGGAGAATTTAGTGATTTAGCAGCATGTCATATCACCATTTTTTCCAGGTCAAATCTCCATCCAAAATTACTCATGAAAGAAAATAATCTGCAGTCCGATTATCTAGTTACAAACTAAATTACAATCTAGAACTCTGAGGGTGGATTTTCCCCCGATGCTCATGTAGAAACCTGATTTGCATGTTAGATGAACATCCTATCACTGTTTGGTTGAATTACACCTACGACACCTCCAGAAGGACCAACAGGACGTTAAGGCGTCAGAGTAGCAATGCATCGTGCCATTACTCATGATTTGAACATGTGATCCAAACACCCTTTAACCCCACATGCCTTCAACATGTTATTTTTGAAGGTGTTGCTTTGTTTCCCCTGCTTCATTTGGCAGCTGTCAGCTATGGCGTCCATTATGTGCCAGAATCCCAAACAGGATAATCCAGCAGCTAACCCTAACCATTACAGACATTTAGATTTGTGTGGATTTGTTTTCTGTACTAATAATAGAAATAATTCAGTTTTATTTATTCTTTTCCTCACAAATGACAGCTTTAAGGAATTTATTATTTAATTAATTAATTAAGTTAATTGTATCATTACATTGAAATATTTAACTATTCACATGTGTGTTTAGGATATTTTATTACATTATTATATTATATTTATTAATTTATCTATTTAATATTAATGTTAAGGATTTTTTTTAAATCAAAATATAGCATATAAAGTTTTGCCAGACTAATGTTGCTAAACAGATTTATACATCAGGACTGTGAAGATGCTCTGCTATCTTCTGTAGCAGGACAGACAGACAGACAGACAGACAGAGAGACAGACAGACAGACCAAGAGACAGACAGACTGACAGACAGACAGACAGACAGACAGACAGACAGACAGACAGACAGACAGACAGACAGAGAGACAGACAGACAGACTGAGAGACAGACAGACAGACAGACAGACAGACAGACAGACAGACCGAGAGACAGACAGACAGACAGACAGACAGACTAAGACTGCCAGTAAGGCCATTTTTAAAAGCGTGAATTTGTCCCTCCTGGTACCCGAGCTCAGATTGTTCAGGTGTTAGGAACAGTTGTGTCATAGCTAAAATAATTCCTCCTTACATATATTCTTTATTTTCATTTTGGATCTTTTGCTAGAGAGTCTGTCAGTCTCAGTATTGAAGGCATTTCAAAATATGACAGAAAAGCGAGAGAGGAAGTATGATTGAGTATCTTTGACAGGAAATATTAATCAATGATTCAACATTATTGATAATATCGAAGAATAAAGCAGCCCTGTGCCTGAACCAGCTCTTTTTGCCTGTCTTGGTGTTCCAGGATAAGGAACTGCGAGACGTCGGCGACTGGCGTAAGAACATCGAGGACAAATCTGGCATGGACGGAAGGAAGAAGATGTTTGAGGCTGAGGCTTGAATCAGCGCTGCGTCTCTTATTAACAGTCTTCTATATTCCTGTGAACATTTAGCAAAAAATATTTTTTTGAGCCAATTTATCAGCTGCAGAAACTTGACATAATAAACAAGTAACACCTTAACAGGGAGCCTTTCTGTCATGCTTACAAACTGCACAAATATACATCATCTGTCAGACTGATTTTAATCGGAATTTACAACAGGAAACATCAACGGGATTGATGCACTACCATAGCAAGTCAGAAGTCGAAACACCTTGCCAAGTATGGTTGCTCCTTACTTCTGGCTAGCTGTGGTTGTCTGTCATCCCTTTGTTTACATTTTTTGTCTGTTCTGAAAAAACATAAATAATATCAATAACCACAGTGAACATTAGAGACTCATAGTGTCCAAGAGTGAGGCAACATCTAAATATGCCTTTAGTGGGTAAAAGGTCATAGAGAAGCAAATGCAATCCCTGTCCAACTTTATACTTCTAGCTGTAGCATTGACTTCCTTTTTTATTAGTTGTCAGTCACAATTACCCACTGATGGAACTTGACACAACATAGTCTACTAAACCCTAAGAAACCTTTGGCAAGAACTATCCAGCTTCTTGAGGTGTAAGTAGAGACTCATATAACATGTATGTTGTTGTTCTTATTTTGCTTACCACCTCTTCAGGGTAGTGAAAGGTGACCAGTAACTCGAGTAGAGTAATCTCTCATGATGGCTTCTGTAGGTCTTGAAGGAAGGTTTCATTCAAGTTTCATTCAGTCGGCTTACACGGTTCAGCAGAGACATGATGTGTCATTTTCAACACATCATGTCTTTGGTTTCTTTTCTAGTTACTTTTCACCACAAAATAACGGTAATATGTTATGTCTATATGTGTTGCTGTTAACATGGAACATAACAAGGTGTCAGGATAGATTTAACCTCCTCACATTTAGATGTCAAGATACATAATCCCTTTCAGCTTCGTCAGACCAATGATGTCTGAAACGTCTGATGGAGACTATTAGCATCAAGAACACAAATAATGTGTTATGATGAATGTTGGGCTGAAAGGTCATCTGTGATGAGGCTTTACAAGATAAAATAGATTTAAAGGTTCCATAATATAGGAATTCAATTTTTCCTCTATTCTTACATTTATTTATATACAATGACATTGTTAAAATGTTAGATTTAAAGTTATTACATTTTCAAAAATCCTCCCTTTTTTCCAGGCAGTTTCAAAACCAACTCCAGTAAATGCATCACAACTGGACTTGGTCCTGATTGGCTCCCTCAATAAAGACTTATCATGGACCAATCAGGGTCCAGGATTGTGAGGACTTCTTCACATTCATTCAGTTGAACTTTTAACTAAAATACATGAATTTGCAAAAGGATCAGAACATTGTTCTGATCCTGAGCCACAGGACGTTTCAAACCAAAATTTGACCTTTAATTTGATGGATTGTGGTTCTCTTCCATATAGTTGATTGGTGTAATTTTCTGGAGCTCTATTGATAAAGACAGACAGACAGATTGTGTCTGCCAAGGAGACGATTCAGCCCTTCCTTAGTAATGTCGATGCATTTGGTCCAAGAAGAGTAGATATGCGGTAAGTCTGGTAAGTCTATTTTTTTTAAATTTTATTTATTATGTTATAATCTGACAGACTGTCTGTTGTCCCTTTGAGTTGTTGTAACAATCATTTAGCTGCAAACGTATTTGGACAGAAACATTTTAATTAAAACATTTTAACACTTTAAACTTGATTTATTCCAGTGAATAAGCATAGCACCTACAGCATTAACCTATGAAAAACTATAATGTACTACCAATATTACTGTGTTAGTACTCACATTGTACTGCTACATCCTTGTAATTATGTACCTGGGAGATTTTATTTTATTAGGTTGAAACACAATATTAATGTGTATTTTCACTATTATCCCATTGGTTCATACACAGGTTTATACATTAGGAAGCATCATAATGCATTATAAAGTGTTAACCATATTTTTCGATTTTTCCATATGTTTTGGTCCAAGCTCCTTTTTCTTTGCGTTGCCACGGATACAGAGACATGAGGTTAAAGGTCACATAAATTAAAGTAAGGGCATTTGTACAGCGCTTATTGTACATGGTGCCCAACGTTCAAACGTCAAATATATTTGGAACGATTAACAGAAAGTCATTTAAAGTATGTCACCAACATTTATTAATATATAATAACTAATATAAATCTGCCATTTCAACAACACAAAGCTCTTGATCTTATTTTTAGATGTTCTTCCAATTATTCAACATTGCAGTTCAATGGATTCCTGTTAGAAGTGAGGTGTGAATTACTTTCTGCTCTAAATTAATCCTGTGCAGTCTGAACTCCACGGCCAGAGAAATAGTGGCACATAAACACAAGTCTCTTATATGTTATATATAGATACTTATATTTTTGGGTTGAAGCCGCTGACAGTTCTCTATCCAGTATCTTTAAAGTTGTCCTTGCCAACAAAATCCTAAAAACAAAGCCAATTCTCTACTAATCTGTCTTTGCTGTATCTTTCAGAGAAACGGCGACGAGGTTCCCGGTTCGTTCTTCAGACGTCAAACATCAGTCAACTCCGAAGGTACAGACACTTTAATCCCTCAACAAACAACATGTCAGCACGTTACACCACAAAATGAATCTGTATGATTTCCCTCTCCACTCTACTAACTGCTCCTTACTGAAGGCCTTTGGTTGATGACGTTTCTGTGTTCTCCATCTAATAGAAGCATGATAGCACAAGATAATAAGCATAACAATCTCCACTGGCGGGTTATTTATAATGAGGCGAGCTGAGGAAAGGGGGCAGATGACACTGTACTGTATTTCATGACCTTGCCAGCTCATTGGTTTGAGTAGTAATCCACTTCCATAAAGAGAAAGTGGAGGATTTAGAGGGCTATCAGAGAATGCAATATATACCTTCACAACAGTTGATCTGCCTGTGGCTCAGTCCGTCTCTTGACCTCTGACAACCAACAACTCTCTTCAGGTAGGGAGGAATTCACTTGTTTTGCTAGATATAGTATAAAACAGGACTTATTTTGGTATTTGATATGAAGGTTTCTCTGCATTGCTGTAGTTTTGGCACGACTGTATGGAATTTTATTTGCTCTGTTGGAATTAAATAACTGAATCTGTCAGTGGCAAATGATAAAAGATGTGTTTTAGTTAAAGTAAAGCTGTTCAAGTCTTTGGTATCACAACTTTTGTAGAATATCTGAGGCATGTTGGTGTGGATGAGACGATTTAGAGGGCTGGTGATTGGCTGCTGGCCTTTAACTCTCCGATAACTCTCCACTTATTGTAAAAGATGAAGGGTTTGTCTGGTTTGCTGTCGTTGCTCTTGTTCCGAGTTGAACTGAATCAAAATTAATTCTAGTAACCTAAACACCTGATACACTGCTATTAGGTGAATATTTGTTTAATAGTATATAACGTGAAATACTAAATACATATGGAAAGATGTAGAGTTTTAGATCTTCTTCCTTCATGTGTCCTAAACCCTGTTGCTGGATGTTAGCAGGTTATCGGAGTCATTTTGGTGTCTTTGGTTAGAAATGTCTCCCCGGTTGATGCATGGCGTGGTGATGTGGCTCGCTGAAATGCTACACCACTACAAGCCATGAACCTGAAAATGATCCATCAGTGCTTATCCTCCTGTCAACACCGAGGGTCTAATCTGCTCTGCCAAGTGACGACTGTTCTTCTTTTAACTTCAGTTATTGTCCAGTGTTTGTGGAATAATAAAACTACTTTTTAAAATGTTTGCCTCAACGGATGAAGTTTACCACAGAATTGGACGATCCTGACAGCTGCTATCAATACTTCTTATTTGGTAGAATTTCTTCATGCTTTGCTTTCGTTTATCAGTTGTTCATCGTTTATCAGTTTATCAACTTGAATCCTTTAACAATGTGTTTTAATTCATGTAACAGAAAGTGAAGTGCCCTCTGTACGGCTCGGGCTTCTTGTAGGTGCTGGGAAAATACAGGAGTAGCATAAAAAGGTTTGGTTTGCTTGTTTTTTAGGTTTGCTTTTTACTTGCAGCAAACCTAACCTATGGAATATTGTCTCATTTCACAGTCGACCAGGTGAAGCATACGTACATTTGAGGTCAGCAGAGAAGCGACAGTAGGTAGTTATTTTTGCGATATGCTCTAATGTCTCGGTCGGCTCTGGGATGTTCTGGAAGCCGAGGTGTGGTGTTGGGTTACCGCGAACCTTTCAGAGACGAGCCTACCATAACACAGACACTTAAGACAAAATCAGGCCCCAAATTTAGACCGCAGATAATATTCCATCTCCAGAGAAACATCTTGTCAAGTCAAGGGTGGAGGCTCAAGTGTCTCAAGACATGTGGCGGTCGTCCTGGAGATCACCCTCCCTGCTAGGCTTACAGACGACGACCATTTGTTCTTCACTGAGCAATGTGTTTTAAGATGCCGTCGATGTTTGTTAGACATCCTTCTTTAAAGATGAGCCTGCAGCTTTTTTCCATAATGAAGACATTAGGAAGCATGAGGAACAGCTGTGGGTCCAGGAATAGGATCCTAATCCTGCAGCATCGCAGCTCAGAGTTCTGCTCTACATACCTGGAACTGCCTCTGAGCTCAAAGGCCCTGAAATGACACCATAAAATAAAGTACTAGTAGTAGTAGCAGTAGTAGTAGTAGTAGTATCAGTATCAGTAGTAGTAGTAGTAGTAGTATCAGTAGTAGTAGTAGTAGTAGTAATAGTCGTATCAGTAGTAGTATCTTTAGTAGTAGTATCAGTAGTAGTAGTAATAGTAGTATTAGTAGTATCAGTAGTAGTAGTCGTAGTAGTAGTATCAGTAGTAGTAGTAGTATCAGTACTAGTCGTAACAACATTGCAGTCTAGTCCAATATTAAATCTAACCAATGTTTCCGTTACTTCCGTGTTTTTCCACAAACCAACATGATTTTAATGTGTTGTTTTTCTCCCATCACCAGGAAGCGTTTGGGTGTAGAAACCACAATGGCCACCGAGTAAGTACACTAATTATTATATTGGCCAGTTTGTCTGCCTTTCTGTTCCTCTGCCTGAGTATGAATTATCTCTTTTTATTATCTGTTTTTGTAGGAAGAAATTGTCCTCGAGCCGCAAGCATAACCTGAAAGTAAGGAATGTCATAATGGTTCCTCCATTTTCTACCATGTACATATTGATATTTGTGTATATGTTTATAAATACTTATTTTTATACATATACAGCAAATGTGTACATACATACATACATACATGCTGTTATCCATATATATTTACTTAGATGTAAATAACATTAGATATAACAAATGTTTCTTATCCTTGTCTTGTCTAGTCATGTCTTGTGTTGTCTTGTCTTGCTCTGTCTTGTCTTGTCTAGTCTTGTTTTGTCTTGTCTAGTCATGTCTTGTCTTGTCTAGTCTAGTCTTGTCTTGTCTTGTCTTGTCTTGTCTTGTCTAGTCTTGTCTTGTCTAGTCTAGTCTTGTCTTGTCTTGTTCTGTCTTGTCTTGTCTTGTCTAGTTATGTCTTGTCTAGTCACGTCATGTGTCTAGTCTTGTCTCTCTTGTCTCTCTTGTCTTGTCTTGTCTTTGTGCTATGATCCTTTCTTGGTGTTGGTAAAAGTCCTGATCTCTCCTGATGACTTGCTGTGATCCCCAGAGTTGTATGCTGGCTGTTGCAAAGGATTTACTTGAAGCTGAAGCGAATACAAAGGTTGATGTGAAGGAGCAGTATTTGGCAGAGAAATGCCCCCCTCTGGATCTGCCGTTCTCCAAGGATGAACTCCTGGTAAGTGTATATATGCATGTATTTAACTGTCACGGTTAATCAAGGCTATTTGGAGTAATTATTTTAGTTGGGAGTTTGGTTTGGCACCTGGCGCTGTATCGACTAGAGGACTGACATTTTCTGAGCTCATCGGCACCTTTTCCTAAAAGAAGTCATGGAGAAAAGTAATTTAATGTACATACTGAAGCGCATGTCATCTATATAGTCAGTAACTATACATGTCATATACTCTATTACTGTATTACAGAGGTTAAGAGGTGATGGACTGATTTGTATTTCTTTAATATTATGTATGACTAGAGTATGAAATATGATTTGCAATTTGATTTCTTATCCTGACACAGAGGAAACATCACATAATTTTATTTTTTCTCACCTGCTGCGATGTTTTATTATAATTTATGGCCAAACAAAACTCTGTTTTCTCTTAAGGATCTTTGCACAAAACTGCATGACCAAATTGACCTTGGTGAAGAAGAGAAGTACGGCATAGAGTTCAAACTGAACCTGGTTCTGAGTGAGGTAAGCAGCTTTCCACTGATTTCTCAACTTCCTGCTATTCACCATACTTCACCTGTGTATCCCAGCTAGGCTTAAAAAGCTGTGAGCTTGTGCCTCTTTCTCACCCCATGGTCGACTCTGAGGCTCCGCCCCTCAGCGTTCAGCCAATCACCATACCAAGTACTGTTGCCAAACTTGGCGACTCGTCAGAACCTTGAGTTTTTCAAACTCAACTAGCAATAAGTCTATCAACTTTTTCCGACCATGGGGGACGATGTTAATTGTTGACCCCCAAAACATTTTGCCGAATTTGTGCATTTTTTAGACAATCCATCGGCCTCAAAGAGTAGCTGAATTTGTTTGTGGCAGTTTTGTTTTTCTTGCAGATTTTGTCTGCCAGTCACTTTTCAAAGTAACCAGCCGTTATCTGGAGGTCCTAAAATCTAGTTGGGTGCTAAAATCATGTAAATGGCTGGTGGTGAATTTGAGTTGTACTAGGCATTTGTGGCCAGTGGACAAATAAGTTGTTTTCCTTCCCTGTTTGAAAAGACAAATTGATAAAATGAGACCTAACACACCGGCCTTCCATCTACTACTGAATCTATAATTGTTCTTTCTCTTCCAAACTCACCAACAGGTCAGGGACCTCAACATCAAGATTGTTGATCTGAGGGGAAAGTTCAAGAGGCCAAAGCTGAAGAAAGTGCGTATGTCTGCTGATGCCATGCTCAAAGCTCTGCTGGGCTCCAAGCACACAGTCAACATGGACCTGAGGTCCAGCCTGAAGCAAGTGAAGAAGGAGGTGAAGGAGGAGGTGAGTTCCTACCCAGTTCATCTACTCTTCAGGCTCAAACTCAGCGCCTTATCTGTTCATCTTGATTTTTTTTCTTTTACAATTCAGAGTCTGTAATTAGCCAATCAGGAGCCTGTTTGATACAGAGCCATATTTCTGCTTGATTGGCTGACGGTCAGAGAGAGTGTACAAGACATCAAGACATTCAAATGTTCTTGTCTCTAAAAGTTACTGGCCAGTGTGACGGTGACCCTTATTGGTTTATCCACCAAAGACATTTTACCGTCATTCGGTGTTTGGCGGTGGGAATGTCAGACCCTGGTCAAATGTTTCCATTAGGCCTTGTGTTTCTTTTCCCTCCTCCTTGTGTTTTGTGATTTGATATAGGCGATAACTAAACTAAATGAAACGTTCTCTGTGTTTGCAGGACAAGCAGCTGCGCGATGTGGGAGACTGGCGTAAGAACATTGAAGACAAGTCTGATAGAAAGAAGATGTTTGATAGTTAAATCTGATTGATTCATTGATTGTTGGCCGTAGAGTGATTGACAGGACGAGATTCTACTCTGATGTGTTTCTAATTGAAGAGTGCTATTTTTACAATGCTGCATATCCAGTTTGGAAAAAAATCATAACCGCAACATTTATCTTATTGATAATGAGGTCAACAGTAGAATCAGCTTCTAGATTGCCAAGCAACCAAGCTGCAGCATCCTGACAATAGTTGGAACCAAACTCTTCAACTGATCATGAGCTGCCTTCTGCTTCAGCCAGTATCACGCTGTATTGTGACGTACTGTATCATAATGTATTTGTATGTATTGAAGTTAATCAGCGGGCATGTGGAGGAGAAATCCCCCAGCATGCTCTAGTCCTGTAACTCTGCAGCACAAACTACACAACATCATGTCATCTTTTCTAAAGTGTCCAAAAGGAAATGTTGAGATGTATTTTGCTCTTCTTGACGCTCTCACATTAAATATGAATGCTTCATGCTCATCTGGCTTCGTACTCCTGTTGGTGTGAACATACGTGGCTGTCAGTGATATTTAAACAAATGGATATTTGCTTTCTCACAGGTTTACACGTGCAAATCACTGATACTCACATAGAACAAGCACATATATTTTCTGGTGTAGATTGAAGGGTTCAGTATGTCTGTTCATTCAGACTTCACAGGCTCAGCATTGAAGTCTTCATCATGTTATACACTCCTCAGAAAACAGGACAGCCGTTGGTATTGACAGTTGAAAGATTTGGTATAGTAAGACAGGGAGGACCTGAAACTTGAAGACAACCTATGAGAGTAACTCAATGAATCAGTTTATCAGTTAGTCAGTTAAGCTGCTTCTTTACAGCTGAATCCTCTGGATGTCCTCTGGACGGTGTTCCCTGAAGTCATTTTTCGGTCGGCCAAGCAGAGGTGAGTAATTAAGACAAGTTTCATTATTTATGGACTGAAAATGAATGTATTCTACAATCACTGAATATTCAGTCTTTTTTCTCTCTGTTTCTCACAGATGAACTGAAATGTTTTGTTTGCTGCAGTGGTAAGTTCACTGATGAGGAGGACAAGTCGCACTTCTCCTCCTGCTCCAGGCATACCTGCTCATCCCTGAGGTGCACCCATAGTACAGACTGGACCATACATTTGAAACCTGTCTTGCTTTTGACAGCCGGAGTTTCATCTTGCAGATCCATTTGGTCTGGGGTTGGTTTCCAACATAGAACACCATTATAACTCTTATTATATGTCAGCGTAGCAGGACCGAACATCATGTCCTGCTAGCTGCTCCCTCTTTTAGAAAGTAGGTGAGAAAAAACTCTAACCCGTGATTTCGAACCCTCAATGTGTTCTTGCCGTGATCTTGCATCAAAATGAGAATTAATGAATTCCATTGGCTCTTCTTTTTTTGGAATAGTCCTGTTTTTTTTTGTTAGAGGATGGTGTGCGGTTCCCACCTCGCTGTGGGCTGCATGACTGATTAGTGAAACTGATGAAACAAAACGAGGATTAAAGCGTTAAGGCAGATGAGCTTCTGAATTTCTGAGTTTTGGATCAGAGGAGGCAATGCAGACGGATCTTAATCCAATTTAAGAACTGCAATAATAAAGTCGATTTATTCTGATTGCCTTCTGAAAGATGCAACACCGACTGACATCAAGTGACTGGCATCAAAGTAAAAGTGATTATGGAATATTACTGAAGCTATTTGCTATTTAAAGCCTTTTCATACAAACTCAGATTTCTGATGGTGTAATCATCTTTTGTAATACTGGGTGTGTGAAAGTAAATTAGCACAGAATGCTAGTATTTATCATTCATCATTTTGTGTCTGGTTGTACTGATGCTGTGTGTTGTCGCGTGGCACAGACATGTGAAATGCGTGCCATGAACATGTGCCTGAGTGAGTGCTTACAGGCAATTTTCCACGAACAGGTGATAAATACACATCGTCTCAGGTAGTTGTGTTAAAATTGGCCTCTAACCTGCAGTTACAAACATAAGAATCTGGTTTTACATCCAACTATTAGAGGTTGAGATATACATTATCTACGTTGAGGTTGAAGAAACCTAACTATGAAGCGGAAAATCTTGAAATAAATTAGAAATTGATTTAAATTTCACCTGCTTTCAAATTGATAATTCCAGCGATCGTCTTTATTTGATGAGGCCTCGCTCGCTGCTCAGGACTTTGGCCAGATAGCTGATATGTGAGCTGTGGATATTTTGAAACCCTACTCCATCTGAAAGTTGACGCCCTTCGTCTCCTTTCCTGTCTGGAGACATAAATTATCCTGATTCAAACTCTCCTGACAACATTTACTCACATGCACATCCGAGTGCTAAGGATGTTGTGAGATGTTTCAAGTTCTTTTCCAACATCAACCCGTCTTCACCTAAACACAGCTTCCGTAATTCAACTTCTGAGGACCGCCCCTTCCTTAAATTGGCTTCCAGTTGAATTTAAAACTGATTTCAGGGTTTTCTTGATTAAATTTAAAGCCATAAATGGTTTGGCCATCTTATTATGTCTTATTATTAGATGATATTATCACTATTGTAGCTTATTACATTTTGATATGTTTTATTTTATTTATATTTTATATGATAGTGCACTTTTTTAAGAATGGTGCTATATAAATAAATAAATAAATAAATAAATAAATATATACAATTTAGTATGAAAACATCATAACTCCAATTTTGGTGATTTTCTCGTTTTTTGTGTGCAATAAAAAAAAATCTGATCTGTGACACATGTAGGCCAAAAAATGAATTTGGGCCACCTTCATCTGTAGTGTGAACGCAGCCATAGCTGCTGAATAAAACTGTAACATTTCAAAGACAAACCCTGAAATTTGAACAAGAAGGTGGGATGTTTCAGTAACATACTGAACCCTCAATATGCAAACAACCAATCAGTCACTGGTAATGATGCCTGTGAAGTCCTGACATGACTTGCTTGCTCGGGTGGAGGTTTTGCTGTGTGAGGCCGTTGGGTGGGGTAATGTTCTCAATGGGTGGTTGATAATCCGTATGGTACAGTGGGTTGGTCTACTGTCCATCGTCCTGTAAACTGTACCTCGTCTCTTTAGCCAGTTAACCCCTAACTCTGAAATACTTGACGGTCTGATTAATGTCTTGTTTGGCTTGAGTAGCACATGCCAAGGTTTCGATGACATGTGTGTCATATAAGAGCGATCCTGAGAAGACAGCTGCCTCTTTACTTAGACTCACCAGCCAAAATTAGAAATGAGAGAACAGAGTAGGAGTGTCTGGAAAAGAGCCATCACAGTAACACTGGAATAAAACTATTGTTTTAGTAGTGACCCATGTATTAACTGAAATCGAAAATACTGGAAAACAATAATACTGTGTAGGTCTTTAGGAAAACATCTCTCCTCTGCTTAAAGTTACAATCTGCAGCTTTTCTCCTTGAGACAGGAAGTGTGTTGTTAGCCCCGCCCTTCTGCCCCTCAGATGGTCATGTTCCCGCCCCAACACCTGTCACTCATCTTGATGAGCTGTCTACCTTCAAACAGGATCTATCCTGAGGCAAGCACTGATTAGTCAGCATTAATTGGAAATAAACTGAAAAAAATCATTTAAATTAAATATTCCAAATATTCCCACTGACCAACAATGGATGCAACCGTTCTCCAAGCATTGTTTTTGAGACATTTGTTCCTGTTGTCTTCCAAATAAAAGTTGTAGAGAACTGGGAATCTTTAAATGGCTGGAATCAACTTCTGGTCCATTTTGCACAATGGAACCTTTCAATTCAAGTAAGAAAGAGAAAAACCACCACATTTGCAGTTACGTGTTTTTCAGGCACCAGCAGCGATGTCCTCGTTTGAACCCCAACCTTCTGTCATCTGGTTTCCTGTTGACTTTGAGTGAAGCTCAGTGGTGTTTGTCATTTCACGCCTCTGCAGATCGATGACCTGAAGATCAAAGTTCAGGACCTGAAGGGCAAGTTCAAGAAGGCCATCCTGAGAAGAGTGTAAATGTCAACATGGACCTGAGGAACAACCTGAAACAAGTCAGTAAGGAGGTGAAAGAGGAGGTGAGTCCACTCTGTCAAAGGTGGGAAACATCAGACAGAGGCTGGTAAGTTAGTTTACTCAGCCAACCAACCATCGTCTAGAGGTCCAATGCAATCTAGAAATCATGTTTGGCTGGTCAGTTTTAAGTGGGGTGACACAGTGTCTCAGTGATTAGCACTGTCGCCTCACAGCAAGACGGTCCTGAAAATTTGGCCAAAGCAATCGTGAAAAAACTGTGAAGGAGTTATTAACTAATCAATGACCTCCATAGAATCAGTAGCAATTATAACATCAGAAAAAGCAATATTGAAACACATCCTTTCGCTTCCAATTGTCATTTGAGCCATAATCACTTTTTACATTTTCACTTGTGCTTTAATGTTCCAGACATAATCCAGACCTTTTTAACCCCAGTATCCTCAGACACATAACAAAACACATTCTGTTGACCACGTCACTGACCTTTGCCCTCTCTCACCCCTCTCTTAAAGGACAAGGAGTCGGCTGGAGACTGCCATACGAACACTGAAGAAAACAGGAGAGACAGAAGATGCTCTTAAGGCCTGCAGCACCGTGTGCACCATTTCCACTACTGCAAGGGAATTCAGTTTGCAGACAGGGTTTAAAATAAAACCACGCAAATCACCTCATTGGACCAAGACCAGAGCAGGAGTTATAAATTAATTAATAACCAAACTTTATTTCTATAGCATTTTTCACATAGAAGTTGCAGACAAATATTTTCTGATTGAGACAAATATATAAGTTACAGTAATGAGATAAAGATGAGATGGAGGCATGAATGACTTTCTCCAGGGCAGGAAAGAGATATTTCTTAATTGAACTGTTTGGATTTGCTTCTCATAATTTTAAGCAGAATCAAAAATGAACAGCCTGTTTCCAGGATGTTACTGAATTATATTAGCTGCATTTGAAGGGCCAAACACAAATTCTGAGACATCTAATGATGAATATCTGCTAGATAATCCTGAAGAACATTTAAGGCTACTGGTATCATCTTTTCATTAGGATTTACCTGTGCAAGTACAGCTGTGTATCATCAGCATAGTGATGAAAGGAAGTTTTAGTTCCATGCAGTGCAAAAAAAATATATAAGTGAAAAATCCCAGTTTTTACACATCATTCCATGCAATACAATCTATTTGCAGTTGGGATTAATGAGTCCCTGGTTCTCTCGTGACCTCGTCCTCGTCGAAAAACACCCATTGTTTTAACATCCATGAGGATTCAGTTTTATCTGCTAAACTGAATAAATTCTGTGAACATTTATATTTTGGCATACTAGTACTGCTTTCTCTTGCATGGTGGTATGATGTCAATCTAAGCCTGATGTCACTGTCAAACTGCAACATCATGTTCATGTACTTATCTATGCATGCCAGATAAGATTACATACAAACATGCACTTGCAGATTATGGTAATACATTTTTTTTCTCTCCTTTTCTTAGTGCTTTTACAGTGCACATGTCACCCTCTGGATGCTTGTCCTCTCTCCTCCAGGGTTCCTAAACAGGCCTGGAAAATTATTGAAAACTAATCAGATAATTTCTGATTCAGATAATTTTCTAATAATAATAATACTTAATGTTTTTTTTTTCAATTGCACGGAAAAAATATTCATAAAAATAAAATAACTTTTTTTTTTTTAGACCCACTATCACATCGCATATTGTGATATTAGTTCTAATGGAGAATAATGTTAATAATAAAAAAGAATAATGCAGAAGTTGAAAAAAATCTAGTTAGAAAAATGTTATTCATTACTATTATGATAGACATGTCTGGAATGCAAACATGCATGTGTGTGCCTCTCATCTCTGTCCTATTAGGAACAAAGTACTAGCTCGCTAGCAGGAACTATTTTGGGCCAGGAACTATCCAAGAGGAACCTTTTCCTCTTCAGTGTGGTTTGTATAGAGTGCAGTATCTTCAGCTAGCATGCCACAAGAAAACTGGATAAATGGTGACTGGGGGGGTTAAACAAGCAGGCAATATCGTAGGTTATTAATCCAATCCAATGTGCCACATAACCGGGGTCCGTGACAGACAGAGACATAGGCAGGTGGAGAGTTCAATGGCCAGCAGGCTGTTTTATTTGCTAACCCGCAACGTAACGGCCCGGGTCTTGACGGCAGCTGAACGTCGGCGCCGTCTCCTCCGCTGGCGCCCGCCCTGGTCAAGGTGGGCCAGCCGCGAAGCCCCAAGGCTGCCCCAGCCTGCCAGGTTTCCAGGACGCTTTTCAGCTCCAAGCCCGGCTGGTCAGCCCTTGCAGGCGGCTCCCAACTGGGCGCCGCGGCAGGAGACGGCCCGCTCCCGCTCCGTCTCTCCCGTTGCTGGCTCCATCTCAGCTCTCCATCCAGCCGACTGGATCCTCCATCCACGTCGGCTCCTCAAACACGCTACCAGTCTCTCACCCTGGCGCTCTCACCCGGCTCACACATTCACACACACGTTAAAAAGGGCCCGGCAGCAATCAGGCTTAATTGGCCGCAGCCGGTCCCGGATCCAGGGTCAATTCAACTCTCCCCTGGATCCACGTTAAGCCTCACCCCACCCTCCTCCCAGCTGCCACATCCAATACATGGAGCATTCTCACAAACTTATTACTGTCTTTACATAGTGAGGAAAGGGCACACTCCCAGGGCTTGTATTGGATGTCTGCGCCCCCCATCGGCCCAGCGGGAAACTGGTGGTGAGGGAGACTCTTGGCATCAGAAACCCTTGGCATTCCCGTGGATGCTGTGCACCCAGCAGGATTCAACCTTCATCATCACCAACGTCTGCACCTCAGACAGATCTGTCAACACCATTCCTGTCACCACACACTCCTATAGCCTGACCTGGTAATGCTAATAGCTTGGTTGATTCACAGTTATGTTTGCTGAAGTGGAGGTGAATAGGAAATCAATTAGTTGCATATTTTTGTGAATGCATTTATTGTTACATGATGTTATTAACTTTAGAGGCTCAATCATCCAGTTTGTGTCAGTATAGTGCAGACCTGGAGTCAGTTAGTTATTTTTGGAGTTATTTTATGTCCAAATGACAGCTTCAATCATTTTCTATACTTCTGATCAGTGCTGTTGATTTGCTGCTGTATTATATTGTTATCCCTCATATGGATCTCCATCTACAATTTAAGTTTTTATTCTAACATTTGATGTTGTCTAATAACTCCTTCACACTTAAAGGCCAGTCCACTTCCATTGAAACAAAAGATTTGTATACCCACATTGGCATTTCATCATCATTTTTTTGTTATATACTGTTTTTTGAAATTTTAAAAAGCCAAAAAGCAATACTGATGGGAATATTTCATTTCCACAAAAGAGTCATGAAAATGTAAAATATGACTCAAGCATTTCAGTTACAGTTATACTACTAGAGTACAATATATTACCTATAGGACCAATATATTTAGAAGTGTCTGAACATTCAGCATGACGCATTCCTGAGGAGGGATTCTAGTTCTAATTCTAATTCTAGTTATGGTTCTAGTTCTAATTCTAATTCTAGTTATGGTTCTAGTTCTAATTCTAATTCTAATTCTAATTCTAGTTCTAGTTGTAATTGTAATTCTAGTTCTAGTTCTAATTCTAATTCTAATTCCAATTCTAGTTGTAATTCTAGTTCTAGTTGTAATTGTAATTATAATTGTAATTGCAATTCTCTCTGAGGGGAATTAGGAGCAATTATTAAGAATGTATGTGTGACTCAGAAGTACTTCACCCAGAAGTAGGTCACGCTACCCAGTGGAAAATCTGTCTTGATAGGACTAGATGAAATAATCTTTTATAGCCGTGTTAATATGAGAGGCGGCTGCGCTGCCAATCCTGCAGCCAAAGCTAAAGAAAGTGCAAGAGGCGTTTCTGAAGGCAGATCCATCCATCTTAGATCAGCATTTCAGGATGAAACACAAACCACGCCAGCCACTGATTACATGATATTTATGGATGATTGAAATGGGAGCTTGTTAAATACTGATTTGGAGCAGTGGTCTTTTTATCAGTAGTTGCTCTTTTCTTTTGAAACTATTCTCTGTGTCACTAACCGGACTCTGGTGCCGGCCATGCGTTGGCTGTTTTGGACGGTGGAGGGAAACTGGTTCTGCCTTTTGTTAACTTATCAAATTGTGAACAAATGTTATCAAAAGACGCACAGGAGAGGCTGTCAGCTGTTGCAGGAACTTTGCGTGCATGGTAAGCTGTTCAAAGAATTTGTGTTGTTCTAGTCAGTCCTCCAAATGTGACATTAGTAGATAGGCAAACTTAGTTCAAGGAAATTAAAGTCATGTGTTTTATTTTTAGTCTCATGCGCCTTATGTGCAACAGCTGTGTAAAGTTCTCACCCAGTGGTGTCATAAGACTGTAATTGTTCCTTGTAAGTTCTTTCCAAAGCTCAAACAGCTCAAAACGTCTCACATCTCAGTGTTTCTTTGAGATTTCAGCTGTATAATTGATTCTGCTCTGCTATACTTGGTATACTCTAAATGTAGAACAATATAAAGTCTTTCTCAGCAACCAGGCTCGATGCTAGCGTGCCAGACCACTTTTACCCCCCCGCCCCCCCCGCCCCATGCTGAATGCTGCCAGGCTGCTTCAGAAGAGGCGTTTCTCTTGGCTAATTCTCCTCTGGGAAAACTAGATTGGAAGGCTGAAGTAACCATCTATAAGTGGAGAGGCAGCAGGGAGAAACTAGCTGTACACTCTTAAAGGATGTGTGTTTTCAACGTAACATGTTGGATCAATACGTGTTGTCACTAAGATATAATGTGACTAATTTTAACACATGGATGTGTTAAAACACGATCCTTTCAAGAGTGTTGGAAAGTAACACAAAGGAAGAGATCAACTGTCAGGTAATACCAATGGGTCATGAAATAAAAGTTGGTAAATGGGTATTTGACTGGCCAGAGCTGCTGTTTACTCGCAGGTCATTTGTCCAATCAATTAAAATGCTGGGCTCTTGACTGCCTCGACTATTTCTGGCATACTGGCAAAAAACAAACATACCCATAATCAGGAGCCAACAGCACTTGTCCCACATATCCTTTGTTCTTGAATCACAAATACACATCCTACCACACTGCAGATGGGAGGTAGAACTGAATCTGCTGTCCCAATACTTTGGACTGACTGTTGGTGTGTTTGAGGTCGATTCCCTGATGGTTTTATACTGTAATGAATCATCATCACTTTCCTCCCTTTTTTAGCGTCCAAGTGGCACCAGTTATAACGATACTCAACCAAGCTCCTCCTTGAAGATGGCTGGTATACAAGGTAAGTTGGCAGGGGATGATGATATTTCAGGCGCTTGCTGGCCTATTGGTCTGAAGACCCTTCATTTCCATAAACAGGAGCCCCAGATCCAAATCTGACCCCCATATATACCCAGTGTGATTTCCTTTCCCTGTGACTTGCCAGTGTGTCTCAGTCTCTCACCGAGGTTCTGCCGTCCTCCTCATCTTTCTCCGCTTAGGTGAGACCTTTTTCATTTCCCCCTGTCTGCGTTCTCGGTGGGTGAAACTAGTAAAACGTTATGGAGTTGTTGCACTCCTTAAGTTACAACTTAAGTGTTAAACTATATGTGTCTTTTGGGGAAATCTTTGGTGTGGTGCTAAAGTGATGAAAGTCTTGACCTCTGGGTTTGCTAACAAGCGAAGGTGGAGAGAAATGTGACCCTGCCGGTCGCGAAGGAGTTTGGGGCTTAAGTGTTTTAAAAAGCTTAAGTGGAGTTATTACTTGGTTTAAGGTTTAAAAAAAGTCACTTTAATCTGCTTTTGGTTTTTGCTGAAGATCTTCATTTGTGCACATTTGGTTGTAATTGCTGTATGGTCTCAATTCTGAAGTATTTGACTGTTTTGGAAATTTTAGAAATTGAAGTTTGAGTCATTTATTTAGATTTTGTTTAATAATCAAAGAGCCTGATCTCTGCTGTTTGGTTGTTCTGGAGCTTTTGTCTTCAGTTGTTGAAGAGCTTCATGTTGGGACAAAAGATGAATCGATTTTATTGTGTTCAGAGCATAAAGTGTTTATCTGTGTATTGTTGTCAGGAAGCACAGTAGGTATTGACAGAGGGAATGGTGGCTACGCACTTTGAAACCAGAGTTAAGGCTTGAATTCCTTCGGGAGAGAAAATCCGTCAAGGTTTATTTGTTTGAACATCTGTAATGTTACTTATCACAGGCGTCAGCTCAGATATTCGACCCTCTCCTCCAAACTTAGCTCTGTCACCACTCAGCTCTCCATCAACTGTTTACCAGATCACATTTCATAGGGTCTGGATAGCTCGGATATTTAATCGCACATTAACACATTAACCATATACTTTCCCATCTGGACTAATTTTCCTCTTTTTCACTCTAATCAGGTTGTGAAGCACAGAAACCGCCAAGATGTCCGAGTAAGTGTCCCGCTTCTTGATTGAAAGTAGAGTAGTAGATTTTCTTCTGTAGGTTCATCTACTTTAATTTGCTATTTCTGTCAAGATGCTAACAATGTTGTTTCTGACCCACCACCCATTAAAGCAAAAAGATGTCGTCAAGCCGCAAGCACCATCTAAAGGTATGACGTCACATAGCTGACCAGTACAACCACAGTCTTCTACTGTGAGCAGTTGGGGGTGTCTTGCTCAAGGACACTTCAGTGGTATTTGTTTCACTTTCCCTGCCCAGAATTTTGCAGCTGGTCTGGGATTTGAACTGGTGACCTTCTGATTACAAACCTGCTTCTTTAACTTCTAGACAGCTGCAGATATCAGCTTCCTCTGTATTGGCCAAATGCTAATATGCCACAATGGAAAACATTCACACATTGATATGGCTTTCCAATGTGACTTTGTTTTCCTGTTAAATCCGATCAGGCTTCAGGGTAAAAGTGTCAAAGCCTCCATTACTGTTGGCTGCAGACCCTCAAATTTGGTCAGTCAGCTCTGTCTCTGTCTGAGAGGGAGATGAATACTAAGCGCTGTTTGGCTTTCCCGAGGCTCTGCAGGGACATCTGGTGGTCGAGACTCTTAACTGTCAATCAGGGGTCTCAAACCATGTGGAGGGCCAAGGGTCTGCAGGTTCCTATTCCAACCAAACGCTACAATAAGCTGTTGTAAAGTCTGAGCAAAAGGTTCCTTGTCTCTGCTTGAAGGTGTGTTGATCAGTGAGTCACATCCTGACCCAACCAAACACCACAGCAGGTGAAATATACCTGCAAACCACAGTAGAGTCGGCCTCACAATCTGTCTCACAATTTTTGAAAATGCATTAATAACTTCAGAAAATGTCATAATTCAAATGATTCGACCGATGAATCGATTTCACTTCTCGCTAATGCAGTTGAGATCACTAACATTAGAAGCAACCAATAGTAAGGAGGTCAAGATTCAGAGGGCATGGTGCCCTGACAAAAATATTCCTGTGACCCCAGAATGATCATGATGAAAGAGAAGTGCTGGGAAAGAAATAAGAAGCAGGGAGAAAGGTTTAGGCTGGAGCAGAAACTGTGACTGTATCGTAGAAATAATGAAAGTAACTTTTTGTACAATTTGTCACATTCTTTGTCATTTATTTTCACAATTCTGTTTTGTTGTGATGGAACCCACCAACACAGGTTAATTTCACCTCTGACTCCCCTTTGTCCCCCAGAGTTTGATGCTCTCCATTGCGGCAAACATGATGGTGCAGGAGAAGAAGGAAATTGCAGCAGCCAAGGTGGTCTACATGTCTGAGAACTGTCCTGTCCCCAACGTCAGCGGAGACCAGGCAACTCTGATGGTGAGATCTGGATAAAGCTTCACTGGACTCACAGACTTCTGAAATACTGTGTGTGTGAGAGCTGGCTTCCAAAACCAGATCTTTACTCTCCACAAGGATGTTAGCTGGCGCCTCAGCGACTGCTAGTCTTCCTAAACGGCAACAGCGCAGTTGACCTCTTGTTCGAAATCCAAAAGTGATGGATTATAAGTGAATGTCATATTTGTTCCTACAGGACACATGCAAGAAGCTGGCTGCGCTCCTTGACAAAATTGATGAGGACAGGTACGACATAGAGGTCAAAGTGGGCAAGGCTGATAAAGAGGTACAGTGCATTTCTTCCTCTTGTGCAACAGCAGTTATACTCATTACATCACTACATCACATTACATCACTGCTCTGTGTATCACTTCAACATCATTACATCATTTAGAGCCATCAGTATAACTCCACCAATAGGAGCCTGTCAGCCTCTACCAGCCTCTACTCTTGCATTGGGTCTTCTGGGTCAATTTGGAGGGAAATCTGCTGGACTGCTTTATGGCACCAAACAGGAAGAGGGCGCTGTTCTTCCAGCATTAACGGAGCTAAAGCTAAAGAGTGTCTGGTAAAGGCAGATGGAGGAAGGAGAGAAAGGAAAGACAAAGATGCCGGGAGGGGGGGGGGGGGGGGGGGAGGGAGCAACAGGGCTTATGGGAAATGCAGTCTTAATGTGGAGAAACACTAGTAACAATACCACTGGTGAGATAGAGGCTACCAGTCGTCTCCACCATGGTCTCACTGGTTTACAGTCATTATACCAGACTAGTAATATGATATACTGATGTTAAAATGATACAGAGCAACTTTAACCTAAACCACTATGACTCTGTGGGCATTTGATATTTAACTGTTTGTGGTTTAACTTAGATTGATGACCTGAGGATCAAGGTGGTCGACCTGGCCGGAGTGAAGAAGCCGGCTCTGAAGAAAGTGCGTATGTCTGCTGACGCCATGCTCAAAGCTCTGCTGGGCTCCAAGCACACAGTCAACATGGACCTGAGGGCCAACCTGAAACAAGTCAAGAAGGAGGTGAAAGAGGAGGTGAGTACTTTACCAAAGGAGGAGGACAGGTAGAGACAGGTCTGCCAGGATGGAATTAAAAAATCTTAAGACTAGGAGAGTTGACAATCCTTGATGCCCGAATATCTTTCTGTCCTGCAGCCTGCAGAGGCAGTTGGTGACTGGCGTAAGAACATTGAAGACAAGGCTGACAGAAAGAAGATGTTTGAGACTTCCTAAAGATTTTAACTTCATTCTTGTACATGCTCTGGGCTGTTAGCACTTTTTCATGGAATTGCTGCAAAATTTTTCATTTTTCATTGAAGTGAAATGCCTTTTGTTTCATTAAATCTTTAAGTTTCAGCTTGGTCTTGTACTGTACATTTTTGTAGCGGGGGCAGGACGGGAACTGGCGCCTAGACGAGGTTTATTATGTGTGCTCAAGACGGAGCACACACCACACAGAGACATTGGTCTATTTTATTCTGAAGTGTTGCCGTTCCTTTTGTGGTGATGTTCACTTTTGACAACTTCCTACTATTAGTGCTTTGTAATAAATTTATTTTCTTTCATTCATTTGCTCTCATGGGATATTTTGTTTTTCGCTCAGTAACAACATGACACGCCTTCCTTACCTTAGGGATCTCAAACAAATATGACATTCACATTTAGCGCATTTATTGAACTTTTTTTGGCATCAAAGAAAGTTAATAGAAATACTTGTTGAAATACAAGTTCAGATTTTAAAAAGCTTCAGAGCTGCTTTATTGACAGTTAATGGGAAAGTGTTTGTTTAAAGACATATATATAGGGTTAGGGTTAAATATATAGACATAATATCCTGTGTTTGGCTTGGATTTTATCCCAAACTAGCTCCCTAATAGCAGAGGGTTGTGAAAAGTGAATAATAATACAGCAAGAAGAGCAAATGGAAGCTAAATGGATCAGTGGGAGCTTGGTGTCTTGCAACCGGCTGGTCAGCAGTTCTCTTTTAGGGACAACACTGTTCATTGGTTGAGCAGTTCTCAAGACAAGACCACCTCTAAGTGTCAATTTGCAATGGAAGATTTACGATGTAAGTGGGCAGAGGATGATGGTATTTCAGGAGCTCATGGGCCTGTTGGTGTGACAGGTCCTCACTACCATAAAGAGGAACCTCCAAACCCCAGTCCAAGTCCATATATATCCAGAGATTCCCCAGAGATTCCCCAGAGTCTCCCAGTCCTTCACTAAGTCTCTCCTGCCCTCCTCATCGTCTTCACAGGTGAGAAACTCTCTTCCTCTTTTACTTTCTGCATTTAGCAATGAAAGGAAAGACTAGACCCAATCTTAACAAGTTTAGGAGAATTAAAATAATCACATTTTAGGAGTTTAGGAGAACTTAAAATAACAGGGTTTCCATGTTCATGGAAAAAAGGCCTAGGACTTCGAGAATGTATTTTCCAGGCCAGGAAAAGTTATGGAAAATGCTTCATATCCAAAAGAAAAAACATAGAAAGACAGAAAAACATCAAAATGTTCCTGAGCTTTCAATATGCAACTGTTTGGTCCAGAAGTTGGAGATTAATCTTTTTATCTTCATTTTTTGTGTCTAGCGTAATGCAATAATAATAATAATAATAATAATAATAATAATAATAATAATAATAAACCTGGTGTAAGAAGTGATTTAAAAAACTGATATATTTAGCAAATTATTAATCAAATAAAATAATAACTGTACTGTATGGCTAACACGTTAACATTTCTTGCCAGCCACATTAGCCAAATGCCTAAATTAAAAGCTTGTCCAACTTTTGAAATGTTCTGTTTTTTTTTCCAGTCTGAATCTTCAAAACAGCCAAGATGTCTGAGTAAGTATTTACTTTAAAAAAAAATTCACATTCCTTTTTTAACCAATTACAAAAATAACCAAAGAATAGTTGCTATTTCACAACAATACAAAACCAGGACATTCCCACCACAGAAAGTACTATAATCTGTATTTGTTAAAGGGATGACAGTGGTGTTTAACAGCCAATTAACATTTCAGTCTGTGAAAAATTAACTTCTCTGTGGCAAAATAGACTTATATTAACATTATTTCAAGGTGAAAGAAATTAACAAAAAATTCTGTTGTCACTAATGTGTTGCTTTTATTAAAGGGGAAAGAGGATGACATCAAGCCGCAGGCATCATCTCAAGGTAAGACTTCATACAATAACATAATACTCTCGAAAATAAATTATACTCACAAATCCTTTTGATTGAGGGCTAACCCTAACGTAGAGTTAACAACTTATCAAAGTTGTAAAAGTACAAATAGTGGAGCAACACACGGTACCACATGTGTGATACTAAGCAACTTGAATCCATATAGCCATAAAAAACAATTTGTTTGAGAATGAAGTGAAGAATCTTATTTTCGTGTTGAAGCTACAATGGGGTTTCTTTCCTTTAGCCAAGCAAAACATGACAGAAAGAACATGACAGTTTACCCAACACAGCAATAAACTGTATTGATTTGTATGGGTGTCTAGCTATATCAAATGTTAAGGTCTTAACATTATGTCTCACAGTGTATACAATTAGACTGTTGTTTGCCTCTTACTCACTGTTCTGTGTTGATATTCAGCATATTAAGACAAATGATGAAATAAAAGTGATGATTCAGTTTTTCCACCTCTTGGTCCTGCAGAGTTTGATACTCCAGATTGCTGCAACCTGGCTGGAGCAGGAGGAGACTGAAAAGGCTGCAGTCAAGGAGGCTTATATGGCAGAGAAATGTCCTGGCCCTGGACCTCAACGCCGACCAGGCCGCCCTGATGGTAAGACCTGAATAAACCTTCACTCTGACTCTGTAGAGGCTTTCAGGTGACATAATGCAGTCTGTGGCGGGCCATGTTGGAGGCCCTCAGCTCTGTGGACTGCTGGTTGTGTTGGGATTGTTGTGGGAACTGATGATTTCACCACTGATACATCTGATTGATTTTGTGATTAGATAATGGCAGTGTTTCTGCAGCCCCCATGGTGAGATGGAAGCGTTACTGCGTCAATGTATTTTTTAAACAACAAGAGATCCAATGTGCACATCGGCAAAACCAAAACACTTCATTTCATGTTGAGTGCAAAAATGCTATTGAATTTTGCTTCTCAAATCATCAGTGCTAATAATCTTGAGTAATTGTGATCAAAATATATAGCAAAATAATCTGGATTATTATTTCAGCCATAGTTTACTATACATACACACAAATAGTAGATTCATTCTTTAAGGTGAAGTGGCTCATTGTGGCTCATTTCTGTCAACAGGAACTTTGCAAAAAGCTGCACCAGGCCCTCGATAAGATTGATGAGGAGAGGTATGACGCCGAGGCCAAGGTGGCAAAGGCTGACAAAGAGGTGGAGTCATTTTTTAAAATGATAAATTATAGATTTATGCTGTGAATAGTACCTTGTGTGTGTCAGCAGGTAGAGCAAGGAACTAACTCTGCTACGATGTCTGATTCTCTCTCGGACCACGCATGCTCATGGTACCATAGTCATGGTACTGTAAGGCACTTAGAGTAAAAGTACCTGAAGTTCCACATCATACTTCATGCTGTATTCTACTCCACGTGGGTCTTTAACCTTCTCTGTCTGCAGATTGAGGACCTGAAGCTCAAGGTGGTGGAGCTGGCCGGCGTGAAGAAGCCTGCCCTGAAGAAGGTGCGTATGTCTGCCGACTCCATGCTGCAGGCTCTGCTGGGTGGAAAACACAAGGTCACCATGGACTTGAGGTCCAACCTGAAGCAAGTGAAGAAGGAAGTGAAAGAGGAGGTGAGTGTCATGATGGTAGAAATGTTTCTCCTTGTCTAACTAACTTCTGATGCTGAATGAGTTTCTGTCCTCCAGGCTGTTGAAGCAGTTGGAGACTGGCGTAAAAATATTGAAGACAAAGCTGACAGGAAGAAGATGTTCGAGACTTCCTAAAGACTTTCAAAATATACTCCCTGTTTTCATATTCTCTCTTTCTGCAGTCACTAACCCTTTTTCATGGAATTGGAACAACCTGTTGTGCCATTAAATATTTTGAATGAGGAAATGCTGTGATACTGCACTTCTTTCAGATGATGGTAGCTAGTTTAGGGGTAAAAAGGGTCTTTTGGAGTTGTGATTCGCCTTGACAGCAGGATGTGCAACACAGTTTTATTTCTTCTGATGCTAAACCACAAGATGTCAGTAGAGAGCCTTTCTCTTTGTCCAACTCTTTCTTTCTCCGCCTCTCCGTCCTCCACAACTCAACTATTTTCAGTCCAGAACCATGGCCCCTTGCCAAATACCTTCACTAAATCACGGTTATGCAATTGGTATCTAGTCTCTTTAGTCTCTGGTAAATGTCATGAAGTTCAGCAGCATCATTAAGCTCTACAAAAGGTGAGTATCCTTCTTTTATTTCTATTATTTTATTGCAATAATGTTAAATTTTGCATAAATGTAAAATACAAAGTTTAGAAGTTTCCAAGTGCTGAAAATATTTATTTTACACCTGAAGCTTTCAGGAAATACTGGAGGTATTAGCTGAAGTTTTCTTTTTGATCACTGCTGCATTGATTTTGGTTTTCATCTGGTTTCATCCTGGATTGTTTCAAAAACCTTTTAACTGAATGACTTGACTGACTGGTTTGGTGTCGTTGAGTTGAGTGACGGCTCAACAGCAACATTATTAGACGAAGAATTTCATTTCATATGGAGAAATCCACCTTGTGAAAGATGCAGCACCTATGAAGTGACGAAGTGAAACTCAATATGAAACATTACTGCAGCTGTTTGTTACAGTGCAGTCATCTGGAATTCTGTAACGTGTGGTGATGAATAGATTATATTTCCCATCAGAATGTATTAATTCATGTTTTTATATGTAATAAGAAATAAAAGCATTTCATATTACATTACATTACTCTTAAATTAACACTCTGTAAGCTGCTGTTACAAAGGGATGAAACCTAAAATTAATCACGTGTCTCATGATCTCCTTGGTTATGTAATAATTTCTTCATCCTTTCACTTTTTGAGTCATACCGTGGAGGAGGAGGAACCCGATACCGGCCAGTGTCTGGGAGACAACTTCCTGCAGGAAATTTATGAGGTTAGTTGGAGAGGTATGGTGGTATTTCTGGAGCCTGCTGGCCTATTGGTCTGAACTGGCTGTGCTACCATAAAGAGGGCTGCGTTTCTGCTGAGCATGCACTTCACACCCTATATACCCTGTTTAATTTTTTCTGTTTGTGACTTGCCAGTGTCTCCCCTTCTTCCACCAAGTGTGTGTCCTGCCCTCCTCCTCTTCACTTGCAGTAGGTGAGCGTCTCCACGTCCAGTCTGGTAGGAACCGACAGCCAATAGAAAATAGACTCTTATGTTGTTGTGTTCACAGGGGTTAATTATTTAGTACAGATGAAGGTTATTATTTAGTATGTTTTGATCTAACCTCTACTGGTCTGATCCATGACCTCTGTGGTTGCATTCAGAGAGGGAGGGAATGGTTATATAATATCTGGGATTAATGAACGTTGAAGGACGCTGAAGGACCCTGGTTTGATTGGTTGATTTTGGAATTGAAGCTAACTTGTCATTTGTCATTTGATTCATATTTTAAGGCCACAAACTTGGCCTTAAAATATGGTGGTTGGATGCTTTGTTGTGATTCAATATTAGATCAGAGTCTTTAGTATGAAAACAGAAGATTGGACTAATTTTAAGTGCCGATATAAATTCGAACAGCTGAAAATCAAAGGTTTTGTTGATCTTGTGTTTCAATTTCTAATGATGCTTTATAACTATAGTGTTTCAGCATGTCATGGAAATAGGAGTTTGTACAAATGTTTTAATTGGTTAATGTTGTAATCATTTGCTGTTAATTAGCTGCAGTTCCTCGTTGGATTTGGATTTTGTTCAGCTGCATTTTTCCCAAAGATGTTTGTGAAACTTTGAACTTTAAAGCGTTTTGGCTTCTTCTTCACTGGTCTGGTTCTGGTTATTCTGATGCATGAGAAGCTCTGCACTGATATTGAAACCTGTTTGCAGACACACAACAGCGTCGTTTGCATGCCTGTAGGATGTTGAATTTGGTGTTAATGGTCCCTGCTGCGTGCTCGGCTCTACATTTTGTTCCTTTGCTGCGAGTATTCGTGTTGGGAGCCTCGGCTTGGTGTGAGAAGGCAAATTCCAGGCAGAATATCTGGAGCAGGGCAACTGCTAAGTGTAAGGCTTGGCATTTGACCCACCCTGTCCAAAATTAGCTGGTTTGTGGTTGCTGCAGCAGGTTTTCCATGATAGTAAAATGGATCATGTTTCCAGAGGTCAAGTGGTCATTGATCAATAGAGAAGCATGACATACCCAGTTCTGCCGTGGACGGTGTCCATGTGCTTCATGTAACTTGTCTGCTCATTGGCTTGGATTCTTTATTGATGATACTTTTCCATCTCAACAGGGTGTAAAGCACACAAACAGCCACAATGTCTGAGTAAGTACACCTTTTCCTCTTTGACTTTTATGTATCAAAAAGCTAAAGCAGAGTCTTGTCAACACACAGCCGACCTTGTCAGCTAGCCCAATGTTTTGACATGTTGTCCTCTGAGATTGTGATGAAGAATAAAATAAACTGTTGGCAAAGAATTTATGGAAGCAGCCAAGATATGCTATGCTCATTATTCTGCTTTTAATAATGTAATGTACCGTTCATGACAGGGGAAAGAAAATGACCTCCAGCCGCAGGCATCATCTGAAGGTAATTTTACTTTGTTTCTAATATTTATGGAAGTAAACACACAATCATGGAGTTTCCAGTATGTGAGTGTTAACAAAAGGCTTAATGTGCATATCTCAGTGATTAATGACCCAACAAACCAGCATAACATACAGCGCTAAGGGGTTATAACATAAGGGCTGGTAGTTGGTAGTTTCTCCTATATTCATTCAAATAATAAATGTTTTAACCTGGTTGTACTCCAGAGCTTGATGCTCCAGATCGCTGCAACCTGGCTGGAGAATGAGAAGAAGGAACTTGAAGAGATGAAGGAAGCCTACATGGCTGAGAACTGCCCTGCCCCGGACCTCAGCGGAGACCAGGCAGCCCTGATGGTGAGACATCAGCATCAGTAGTAGGGTTCGACCCATATGGGGTTTGAATGATGATGCCAAAACCAATATTTTGGTATTGAAGCTACTGAGAGACGGTTTCTTTTAGTTTGACCATTTTGAAGCCCAAAAAACTCAAAGTATTCAAAGTTTCTCAGGGGTTTTCTCATCAGGCTGAAAAGTCTCATTTAGACCATCATGGACACTAAAACTCACCATTAAAACCAATGAAATTCTTTAAGGGTTAGCAGCATAAAATGTCTAAAGAAAATGTCTAAGTTCATCATTCAAGTGTCAGTTTACCAACCAAAGACTTCAGTCACCCACCAGCCATTAATATGTAACAGAATTGTGTGCTGTCAATCATTTCATAAGAGTGTGTCTCACCTTTTTCAAATGAACAGCTCATAGTTTTGCATCTTCAGATGTTTCATCAGTTTGGATGAATGAGGTTAAACTGCTGTAAATGATCAATTATGACAGATACACAAACCACTTGGGTAATAATACTACCAGTGTGTCTCTCTACCTGCTGTTAGAAGTTGTTGAGATCCGTAATGCAAATTGAAATAAAATGAAATTGACTAACCTGGAGAAACCCTCAGACCGTACACCCGTCGGTAATCGTTGAATAAAAGTCCTAATACTCGTTATTCATTAAAACAGTGCATGGTGCTGGAAAAATTAAAGAAATGAAAAATCAAAACTAGAATCTGCACACTACACTGCTCCCATTGGCACATTTATTCATCAGTTAGCAGCTATGTGATGCTGTTCACTAGACAGCAGGTCAGAGGATCTGTCATCTCCTCCGCTACAGAAACGTATCCAATGTGTTAAAGGTGATTGTGTGTTGACAGGAAATGTGCAAAAAGCTGCATCAGATGATCGACCAGATTGACGAGCTGAGGTACGACGCTGAGGCCAAGGTGATGAAGACCGACAAAGAGGTACGGTAAGATCCAGCCGGGAGTTTCACCGTTTAAAGGTTTAGTCCTGAATCTACAAACAAACACAACAACACAACACATGAGGACGTAACTGAACTAATGTATCACATGTCGTTTTCCGAACGCAGGAACTATTTTGGACCCAAAAATAGTTTCTGCTAGCAAGGTAGTACTTTTCGGAGGACCAGGAACCATTGGGGCGGAGTTGCAGTACTGAACAATGCTAATTGGTCAATACAAGCTAAAAATCGTCAAGTCTGCCAACCGCCATTTTTAAATGCTAGCTTCAATACCGGCTTGTTCAATCTCTGGTGGATCTGCTTGAACTTCCTCCATGTTTACTGTGTTGAAATTGGTGCTGTTTTGGGGAACTAAAAAGGTTCCTGCTGAGAAGGTTCCTGCTCAAAAAAGTACCCAAAAGGTTCAGGTGCACCATGCTTCAAGTTGGTTTTTCCTGGTCCCACAAAATAAATTTGTTTGGTGCTGTGAGATAAAAAAAAAAAAAGTGCTGGTGGACAGAAAGCTCCTTATTCCCCAGACTAGTGTTTAGTCAACACTGGAGCTGCTCCAGAGGAAGAATTGTCTATGGATGGTCAATACTAGCAGCCTTTTCATCAAATGTTTTGTGTATTGGTGTAATGATCTCAGTCCTGAACCAGGAAACCATTGCTGTTGATTCTCTGTAAACCTCTGCATTCACTAGGATGCTTCAAGCTATAACAAACTCGTTCAGGAATTGAGGAGTTTAAAGTCTAAATCTCTGATCTCGTTTCCAGGCTGTGGCAGGAGGTGATGATGTTGTAGACTGAGCTGTGTTGAAGACGTAACATGAATGTTTCTCTGCAGATCGAGGACCTGAAGCTCAAGGTGGTGGAGCTGGCCGGCGTGAAGAAGCCTGCCCTGAAGAAGGTGCGCATGTCTGCTGATGCCATGCTGCAGGCTCTGCTGGGTGGAAAACACAAGGTCACCATGGACCTGAGGTCCAACCTGAAGCAAGTGAAGAAGGAGGTGAAAGAGGAGGTGAGGAAAACAAACAAACATACAAACACAAATACTGTTATCTGTTGTCCTGGACCATGTGTCAGTAGCTACTGTACTACTATGTTAGTCTGTTGTACGTCTGTTGTCCTGGACCATGTGTCAGTAGCTACTGTACTACTATGTTATTCTGTTAGAGGTCTGTTGTCCTGGACCATGTGCCAGTAGCTACTGTACTACTATGTTAGTCTGTTAGACGTCTGTTGTCCTGGACCATGTGCCAGTAGCTACTGTACTACTATGTTAGTCTGTTAGACGTCTGTTGTCCTGGACCATGTGTCAGTAACTACTGTACTACTGTGTTAGTCTGTTAGACGTCTGTTGTCCTGGACCATGTGTCAGTAGCTACTGTACTACTGTGTTAGTCTGTTAGAGGTCTGTTGTCCTGGACCATGTGTCAGTAGCTACTGTACTACTATGTCAGTCTGTTAGACGTCTGTTTTCTTGCTTGTCCTTATGTGCTTTTGCATTTATTCATTTTCTATCTCTTTTTCTCTCTATCTTGACTGTTTTGAACTATGAAGCATTTTGTAACTCTGATTTGATAAATGCTATAAAGTTATAATAATAATAATGACAATAATAATATTATTTATTTTTAGCTTTATCTTAATTACAGTTTTTTTTCGATTGCTTTGCTTTGCGTTTGTAGTAATAAGCATTTGAACATTGTTGTAATGTTAGGTGGCTGTACTTGCATTTAGAGTTTTGCACATTGAAATCATGTTGGCAAATTGAGTCAAAGCTATCGAAAAAAACGTAGTGGAATAACTAATGTCTAATATTCTAATATTCAATTATATTGCATATTGTTAAATAAAGTTATTCTATTATATATATTAAATGAAATTAAATGAAATTAATTAATTTAATAATTGAATGAATGAATAATGAATAATAAACGTTGTTAATCTTCCTCAAGAGGCGGTGGTGACTGCGTAAAAATCGAGGAAAAGGCGACAGATCAATGTTTGAGACTCCTACTCATGGTGGATCCTGGCTGCGAGGATATAGGGATAGATGTTTCTTAGGCTGTGTGTTGTTTATGTACAGACTACAAATATAGATTGTTTTTTTCAGAGATTATTGTATATGAAAGAAATCATACAGTAATGCAGTAAACTCAACTGAATTTTACAGTAAAAAAAACAACAGTAAAAGCAAATTACAATTACAAAAAACAAAACAAATGCATCTGAGGATGGAGCAGATGATTTAGAGTTTTGCACTTTGTATGTCAACATAGGATGTAGTGTCTTAGAGTATGAATTTTGAAAGTCAGTTTGGCAATTTGCATTTAGAGTTTTGCACATTGAAAATCTGTTGTGCAAATTGAGTCAAAGCTATCGAAAAAAAACTGTAGTGGAATAACTAATGTCTAATATTCTAATATTCATATTAGTATTGCATATTGTTAAATAAAGTTATTCTTATTAATAATTAGTTATTAAATGAAATTAAATGAAATTGAATTAATTTAATTTAATTGAATTGAATTGAATTGAATTGAATTGAATAATACGTTGTTTAATCTCTCCAGTCAACAGAGGCGGTTGGTGACTGGCGTAAGAACATCGAGGACAAGGCTGACAGGAAGAAAATGTTTGAGACTTCCTAAGCTCATGGTGGATCCTGGCTGGCGAGGACGATATAGGGAAGATGTTTCCGTGTGAGGTCTGAGTGGCTGAGTGTGTTTCTGTGTTCCAGGAGGCTGCAGGCGATGAGCTTCGGCCTTTTGGTTGTTTTTGTGATGCGGTTGCACGCAGCGAGAGACAAAGCAAAGCATTATTATCAGTCATCATGTACACAGTCTGGCAGAGGAACATATTTTCAAAATGTACAGGTTTCTTGGAATCATTCGAAATAAATGTTTTGAAGTAATATGTAATTTGTTTGCTACTTTTATCTGCACATCTAGTGGTTACTGATTTACAAGGTGCATCTTGACACATTGGAGCCACAGAGGTTAGAAGGCACAACTGTTGGGAATTGATCTTAGAGTGAAGGTATTTGGATGAACTGCACATTGCCAATCAGTGTGCTGGTCTAGTTCACCTTTTTGTTACTAAACATAGAATAACTTTGGATTGCCTAGAATATTCCAAGCCAAAATAAATTTCAGTCACAAAATTCAGTTTCACATTAGAAAGACACACGTATACATCTGATGATTGATTTTACAATATTTTGAAAGAGTTAAGGCCAATTAATATTATTAAGGATGTTTTAAGTCTAATCCATTAGATCTGTGTAACAGTTTTCTAAGGCAGATTTGGGGATAAATTGAGTTACTCCTGAAATAAATACAGAGAGTTATAATGTTGAAACATCTCTGAACTGAAAAACCTCAAGATGTCAGCATTGCACGTCTTTTCTTCTTCTATCTCTGCCTTGAAGACCTACAGTACTGTAGGTAACAGACTGACACTTTGGCCTCTGTGTTTAAGACACACTGAAGGAACTTCAGGAATTATTTAATGAAATGTATATATAGTGTTTTGGAAATGAGTCCTTTGATTTTACTTCTAAAGTAATTTTCCTGTTGTGTTTTCTTCTGCAAAAAAAGTGGAACTATGTGTCCCGGTCCTCTCAGGGGTGATGAGGCCATCTCTAATAATTACTCATTTTCAAGAATCTACCTTTCCTCAATGATAACACTTTATATTGAAGATGATTCATAGCAACACAAAATATCTATATTCAACAACATGTTTTTTACACTGAAATGTGGCTGATTGACTGTTGGCATTAAGTTAAACTCAAACTACACAAAAAAAACTTGTTTGCTTGTAATCTAATGTCTTTAGTACAAGATCATATTTTGAGGCTGGGATCATCACGTTATTTATTTTCTATTTATTATGTTTTGTACCTTGAACCTTAGCATGGCCACTTTATGTTCCTTGCTCTCCACACATGAACCTGCTGCTCCAGTAGGAACCTCAGATCAGCTTTTGCAAGTCGCTAGAAGGAAAGTTTAGGAGCGCAGGGTTGGGCTGGGTGTATTTCAGGAGCTCGCTGGCCTATTGGTCTGACTGGGAATCCACATCCATAAAGAGGATTTGGGCATTTGCTGAGGCATCACAACACACCATATATACCCTATTTCATTTTTCACTGTCTGTGGCTTGGCAGTGTCTCATTTTCCTCCACCAAGTGTGGCTTGTCCTCTTCTTCCTCCTCTCATAGGTGAGAAATCTTCCTTATTTTTCTTTTCCAGCCTGTTTTGAGGGTGGCATCTTTATTCTCACTGAGAATAAGATGCAGTGATGAATCAAACTAGACCCATTTCTACACATCGTTTAATAAGACTGGCGCAGCTGACCCGGCACTTAGAGAACAGCAGCATATTATTCCTTTGACCCATCCAGGGTTCGCTTTAGATGTTTGTTGGTGACATTTGACCTTTTCTTGACAGACCTAAATTTATGTGTTCCATTCACTTCAGTGTTTTATGGCCTGGCTGTTTGCGACCAGAGGTAGAAAGTGATTATGACCCTGTCAAGTGAAGGCTGCTGGATGGATGTGTGAAGTCTTCAACCTCAAGTGTCAATTGTGGAGGTTCTACTGTGATAATCTGCTGTGATGAAGTACACAATAGATACAGAATACAGAATGCTTTGAGAATTTTGAATGAGAATAGTCTGGGTGCTGGGTGTTACCCAAAAATGTACCAAAATATCTTTTGGAAGGATAACAATTATTTATATTTTAATTATGTGAACTGTTTCCAGTTACCTTGGATGTGAAAATGTTACTGGTTCTGATGCGTTGCCATCTAAGGGTGACATCCTGATTCCTAGTTTTGAGAGCTCAGTTAACTGTATTATCAGTAACCAGTAATCAGTAAATTTATCAGTAGGATTAAACAATTTGACCTACATTTGTCTCTCTTACTGAAGTTAAACTTGTGTAATGTTGTTAAGTACTTACACTGTAAAATCTCTGTGAGATGTCGTGTATAAGAGACCATCAAACATTTGTTTTATTCCACAACAAAATAAAATAACCTGACAAAATGATTGTTAGCACAAAATGAAATCAAATTATCTTACTTTTTAATATAATTTTTAACAAATTATCAGCACATGGAGGAAAATGCCGTCCTCGGCTGTCAAAATGAAAATTTTCCAGATTGGAACTTTTATATTTTAGAAATACTGATTCATAAACTTCAGATATTTCAAGTGGATACATAGCATTTTGGAATTGACCTCTTCATTTGATCTCATCATAAACGGTGAGAGGTGACACCTGACACTGCCGTCCCAGTTTAGTTCAGGCGACGTCTCAGAGCTTCAGCTGTGGACCAGGATCACATTACTGAAGAATCCACAGGCCAAATATTCCCATCCATCTCCATCAGTGTGGCAGAACATGCTGATCTCAAGCACTTCAGGTCACACCCATCCTCACCTGTCTTATCTATCTTATTCCCAATGTGTTTTATGTGTCTTCATGCAGATCGTGAACCGTAAAAACTGCCAAGATGTCTGAGTAAGTCAAACCGAGATCCTCTCATGTCTGAAAAACTCACTGAAACTGATTAGATCCATAATTACCTTCAGCCTGATTCAGCAACAGTGCAGAACAGAGCAGATTTAGCCACTTCATTGCTACAATGCAAAATTGTCTTAGCCTTGTTTTCTTGACATCTTAAAATCGTATTTTTCTCAAAACAAGAGAAAGAATTGACAATATAAGTGAGACATTCACTGTTTTCCAGTGCAAGGTTTTACTGCAAATCAACTAATATGAAACAAGTAGGGTGATCTGCCTTATTCCTAGATATCGTCACTTATATCTGTGATGTCTGACACGTCCAACTCTTTTCTCCCAACAGGAAAAAGATGACATCCAGCCGCAGGCATCACCTGAAGGTAAACCAACATTGGGGATAAAGACCAAAGGCGTCCAGGCCCCTGGGCTTTGGAAGCCCTGGCTGGAGAGATTAGGCTTGAAATATTAGCATCATATTTTAAATTCCGTCTTAAAACACATTTTTAAAGACTTATAATTAGTTTTTAGCTGTTTTAGTTTCATCGTATTTCTCTGATTCATTCTTCTGTAATGCTGTTTTTGATTCATAGCTGCTAATTTTACTGTTTATATTAATGGCTTATATTGCTGTCTTATTGGTTCTGGGGGACATATTAATTTTGTAATAATATACTACTACTACTACTACCATTATTATTAGTATTGGTCCTGTATTTTAAAAAGTGTATCCATGTTATTTGTCTTCCAGAGCCTGATTCTCTCGATTGCAAATAACTGGTTGCAGCAGGAGAAGAAGGACCTTGTAGCAACAAAGGCAGCCTACCTGGCCGAAACCTGTCCTCCCCCAGACACGGCCGGAGACCAGGCAACCCTGATGGTGAGGGCCTGTACAACTTATGACATATCACTTTATAAAGCAGGATATCATTAAAAATGATTTCTTGTTGCATTAGAAAAGTCTGAAACAGCAACAAGGATGTAACAACATCCTATTTGTGACATGAAGCAGTGGGGCTTATGGGTCTTAATTTAATAATTTAATTTAATAATATAAAATTATATATATATATATATATATATAGTATAATGTTAAAAACAGCTATTGGTGATGTACATTGTATTTAAACATAAACGATGTGACGTCACGTTGAGATATTACCAGTATGATATCACAAAATGTTTCATTGATCTAAACCATCAACGGTAACCGTCAGGTTTTGGTGTCAGCCAATCAGAATCAAAGAGCAAGGGCTTCTTTCTAGACCGACCATCAACAATCATACGGGAGAAATCCATTGGAGGAGAGGAGAGAGACCAATTTCTCCACCAACAGTAGCAGAGAGAGACCAGAATGCAATGCAGTAGCCGAGATAGACCAGAATGTAATGCAGGCACAAGACAGATTCAGTGGAGTAAAGGGAGTGGCCACAATTATAGACACGCCCCAATGTTGAAAACTATGTGGCTAGCTTTGATTGAAAGCAACAAGTTTGTGTCCCTTCTCTGGGGGTTGTTGAATAGCATTCTGGGAAATGTAGGAAATCACTAACTGAAGTAGACGAGGCAGGTTGATGGAAAGTGGGTTCACCAATGAAAGTATCACCAAATAACTCCTGAATGTGTTGAACATCACTGATGATCTAATACTGGTAGAGGATCTGAGGGCTATTTCCTTGGGTTATTGCAGTCCTCTGTTGTTGGCTTCGGTTTTGTAAACACATTAAAATGCATCTATAATGGATTAATGAAACATGAGAATGGTATGTATGTTTGTATGTCAACAGGAGGCCTGCAAAAAGCTGAATGCACTTATTGAAAAGATTGATGAGGACAGGTACGACGCCGAGGCCAAAGTGCTGAAGGCCGACAAAGAGGTAAACCACTGAGCTCCAACACCTTCATGTAATCAATGAATGAAGAATGAGTCAGTCAGGTTGTGACACTTTGTCCTCTCACAGATTGAAGACCTGAAGATCAAGGTGGTGGATCTGGTAGGCGTGAAGAAGCCTGCTCTGAAGAAGGTGCGTATGTCTGCCGACTCCATGCTGCAGGCTCTGCTGGGATCCAAACACAAGGTCACCATGGATCTGAGGTCCAACCTGAAGCAAGTGAAGAAGGAGGTCAAAGAGGAGGTTAGTTACATTCCTGTTTTTCTATTAACATTTTAGTTTGGGTGGGTGTGGAGAGTCTTGCGCGTGGACATTTGCTTTACGAGCAACCAACAGTAAGGAGGTCAAGGGTCAGAGATCACAGCATGGTCATGGATGATAGAGACAGAGACAGACAGGTAGATTTTTGTCCATGTGGGATCATTCTCCACTTGATCTGTTCCAGTAGAATAGATGATACGACGTTGAAAACCCCAAAAATGAAAGTTGATTTTTCCATCGCTGCTTCCTGCATCGTTTCGTGAAATCAGGACCTAAATATCTCTTTGATATCAGTTCAAAACACTTTCCAAAGCTGTTTTTTAATATGATTCTTTACTGTGTCATAAAAATGTGTTTGTGTGGGTTGACGTTCAAACTCCAGCATGCTTGCTGGGTTTCACTTCCTTGGATGTACATTTTGCTCTAAAATGGCTCACGTCTGTCTTCTTCAGGCAACAGAGGCGGTCGGCGACTGGCGTAAGAACATCGAGGACAAGGCTGACAGGAAGAAGATGTTCGAGACTTCCTAAATGCCTCCGCTCACCTCTCACAGTGCTGTTTGTCTTTCTGTGTATATGAACTCCACTTGTCTTATCTGTTGGTACCAGATGTTGGTTGAGTCAGGCGTGGTCGTACAGCAGTATAGCGCGTATGACCTCGCTGTACGGAGATGATTGTCTTACGTTGGAGGATTAAAAGGTTTTTTTTGCACTTTGTTTGGCTGTTCCAGTGAGGAGGAAAGGGGAGAGTCAGGGGTTTTGCAGGTTCACCCGCCAACACATCTCAGCTTCACGTTTTCGACTTTCGGGAAAAAATAAAAGTCAAACGTGGAAGAAAAAAGTGTCAATTTGTCTGTTTTTTGTTGTAGTTTATTTTCTTTTCAGTTCAGATTCATAATAAGAATCAATATCATGTCACTGGTCCACTAGCACACCACAGATGTAAAAGAAGTGTTAGATAGTAAATACTGCAGTGAAGATTTCTAACTATCCAGTATTTTTAGTTTCTTTGAAATGAGTTATACAGTAGGTATATGTGTTTGTGATTAAATGAGAGAGTGTAATAAACCTGGGTCAAATATTTTTGGGCTACGTTTCATAGATGTACAAACAGGACCGGAAAATCAACCCTAAATGGAAAATCAACAATGCTTGGGCGGCTGTGCGGCCCAGTACTAGTAGCCAAAAGGCTGGAGGTTCGATTCCGACTACAACCGTTTTTTCCTGTTGAAGTTTCCTTGAGCAGGACACTGCACCCCTACCTGCTCACTCATTGTAAAGCACTAAATTCCTGCAATGTAAATGAAACCTGTTAACAAGACAGACATCAGTTGTTCAGTAATGGAACAAACATTTATCTGAACATAGAATCTGTTGGGTTTATTAAATACATTTTCTCTCCATTTAATATTTTAGCTCGCCATAAACTAGAGCTCCACAATCTACAGTTGGCCGAGACGAGGAGTGAATTAGCTAGACAGCTTAGACCATGCAAATTTAATTAACTGTTTAACGGATCACTTTCTCTAAAAAAAACAAAAATGTTTATCCTAGGACGGCATAAAAACAATGCATCAACAAAAAACAAAAAAGTTACGCGGGGCATCTGTTAAATAGTTAAATTGTGTAATAAATGTAATATTTATTGTGTAATAAATAGCGGGATTATATTAAATGTCTCCGTTTCTCTTTCCCTCGCCAAATTACAGATTGTCACGCACGTCACGTTCTCTCTTTATATTTCCAACAGACAGTAAACGCCTCATCTCTCTGGTTCCCATCCAGCAGCATCCTGACCATCCATCCAGACCAGGATGTTTCTGTCCAGGGTGGCTGGTTGTTCTGGGTGTGACAGTTTATTTCTGTCTCTGCAGCTCCAGTATGGGGATTGGAGGCACGATGCATTTACTTTGTTGGTAATGAGGCCAAATGACCTCTGACCTCCAGAGGTGGTTTGGATAATCTTCAGTATATTGGGTGTCTTTACACCTGGATTTGATGCATTTTGCACAATCCAATCACAATCTGAACACCCACGTTATCAACCCTAACCCTAATTTGACTCAATCTCAGTCTTGCACTGCTGACATCGTTCCTCTTTCACAGAATTTTGAAACTTGTATCTGTTTGATCTGAAGCAGGAGCAAAGTTGATGACTCTGATGTCCAAAGAGGAGGGGAGGCATACTTCCTGAAAGCTTCACAGCAGAGCAATCAAATGTGGTGGATAGGTTTGAAATCTCCTCCACTACTGAGGCAGCAAAAAAACCCTGATCAGCCAGATGGTGGCACTATATCAAGCACGTTCACACATTGGTCCTGAACTGTAAAGCCTAGAGTATTTTTTCACGCATTGTGAATCAGTTGCATGTACTGGTTCCATTCCTACCTGCTAGGCTTATGCTATTTTGGGTTTAATGCAAAACCTTTTTTACTCCCTCAAAGTTGATCCAGCCTCAACAAAATGTTGTGCACAGTATATTATTATTATTATTATTATTATTATTATTATATTATTATTATTATTATTGTTGTTGTTATTGTTATTATTATTATTATTATTATTATTATAACAGTATATTATTATTATTATTATTATTACATATTATCACAGTATATTATTGTTATTATTGTTATTGTTATATATAATCACAGTATATTTTGACTTCCTAGATTACAGACCTTTGACATTTTTTTAATTCCAAAGTGACACACCAAGTTGAAGACGTATAAACAGGAAGTGAGGCATCATTTCTATAAGCAACCAAAAAAATCAAAAATCAATTTGGACAATATCTTCATTAAACAAGTTTGATTATATGTGTGTATAAATAGAGGTTCCTATAATATGGGACCTTTAACTCATCAGTTTGGATGGATGCTCGACAGGAACAGGAACACACTTCTGGGTCCCTTTGGGATCAGTAGAGTCTGAAGTCTGAAATGTATTTCTGTCTTTATTTTATGCTGTAGGGTTAGGGTTAGGGTTATGCTTTGTATGACATCCTCTATAGAAATAAAATTTGATTTTTTTCATTGATTGATTAAAATATTTTGGGATATGTTTCATAAATGAACAATCCTTAATCAAGAAGAAGTTTTTTTGGCATTGGTCCACTTGGCTCCTTATTCCCGTTCAGTTAACTAATCAGTTTTTGGACGTCTTCAGTTTGGCTTCATCCAATCCACAGTTATTCTGTCTGCATGTCCAGAATATCAGCAGGGTTAAGCGTGTAAATGCGGAGGCTCAGATCAGATATTTCACCCCGTCACTCCTCCCAGCAGCCCGCAGACACCTCAACACTCCTTGTATGGTCACCGTGGCCTCTATCTAACGGCCCCAGTGAGGCCGGTAGCCCCGGGGCCTCTAATGTTACCTCCAAGGAGCTCAAATGCTCAGCATGGGGGGGTCCTGCTAAGTTTATCCTCCAGGCCTCCTGGAGAATGTGAGGAGATGCCACAGTTATTTTGGAGGACATGACTTCACTGAGACTGCTGGACTTTAAAAGACTTTAAAAGATTTTTCAGGAGGCTGATGATCCGATGGGACCCCAGCAAGGCTTCATAAGGGTGCCATGCTAATATCACACTGCAGTCATAGAAAACCTGGAAAAGTCATGGAATTTAAAAACTGTTATGTGCATTATGGTTTTGGAAACATCTTGTAAATGTGTTGCTGATCTTTTCCTCCAACCAGTGAAATGTTGAAGGTTCCAGCTTGGCTGCTTGTTGATCCACTTCCTTTTTGAGGAATAAAAACCCAGATCAGAAATGTCCTGACAGTATCAGTCTCTTAGGACTGATACTGTCAGGACATTTCTGATTGTTGGAGCAGAAATAAGACCTGGACATTCACACCACATGTTCAACGGAGAACAGAGATTCTGATGGATACTGGTCCTGGAGATGCTGCTGTAGGTCCTGGAAAAGTCTTGGAAAAGTCCTGGAATCTGACTAGCAAAAAGGAGTAGGAACCATGATACTGTCTCCTTCCTTGACAGAGTTTAATTGAGCCCCATGAGGCTGTTGAGGTTGTTGAGATTGTTGAGATTGTTGAGGCTGTTGAGGTTAGGGTTAGTTACATTAATACTGCAGCATGTAGAATAAGACGATAACATCCAGAGAACAACAACGGTGCTGATAAACCAGGAATTCCAGAAACACGTCGCTCTGGGCCTGTTGCACTCGGACGGCGTAGACTGATGCTGATGATGTTTCGTCGGTGATGTCATGGCGAGTCGAGGTTCTCTGTTTTATTTCAACACGTGGCACCGGCTGGCTGGTGACGTCCGTGAAGAATAACTTGAGCTTCAGTACATTAAAATGCATGAGGCCAGGAATGTTTTCACAGGTACAGATGGCAAATCTACACTGACACCTGAATGATGTTTGGCAAGTCGCTTTTACATTTTACTGGTCGTTTTTCTGCCGTTCATCTGAAATCTGACGAAGAAGGGTTTGTTGGCGTTCTTGTATCACTCTCTCTACATCCAGGCCACATGCACACAGCCCAAAGCATCACCATCTACGGCCGGTGTTCTTATAATTTAAAGGTAAAGTTCACCTCATCATCATCCCCCCGATGTCAGACCACCAAATGCACAGCGAGTTACTGCAGCTCCATCTCAGCCTCCTAACAAACTGTTGAAGTTAAGAGTTCTGTCTGTTACAGGCTCCAAAAAGCATAAAGCATCCATCAGGTTTCTCCCAACAGCTCGTGCAGCATAATCCAAGTGTTTTGGAGCCAAACGATTTCACTGTGCGTCCAAAAGTCAATTTTTCCGTCTGATTTTCCTCACTGGCGACACTCCGGTCGTCCTACAGCACTCTGGAGGAAAACCTAGGAGATAATGAGGTAAATATTGAACTTTTGGACCCACGTGCAATCATTTGACTACAAAACACTTGGATTATGCTGCACGAGCCGTTTGATGGACATTTTATGCTTTTTGGAGCCATAAAAAGACGACCTGTTAAATTTAATAGATTGTCAGAAGGCTGAGACGGAGCTACGGTAACTCACTCTGTGTTTGGTGTCCGACCAACTGCTGTGGAGTTTCCACTGACATGGAGGGAGGAGATGATGACTGGATTTACATTTTGGGGTGAAAAATTCCTTAAAACGTTTTAAGCATCATATTTTTTATATTTTAACATTGAGTATAATGAACTTCTATTTTTACTTAACACAGGGAATGAATGAGCTGAGAGAGCGGAGACACATCTACCTTTTACATCCCAGGGGGTTGAGGGGGCAGGGGTCGGCGTTCACACCTCCGGGACAAGAGACAGGGTTCCCACTAGGGTTCGATCCGATATGGGCTTTTGAAAACCGATACAGATATTTTTGTGTTGAAGCTGCTCATACACGATATTTTGTGTTGAGATTCAATTTCTTTTAATTTGACCATTTTCATGCCAAATGTCCCCAAAAATATGTTATTAATTGTTATTATCATTGTTGTTGTTGTTGTTGTTATTATCATTAGAATCTCTCATGCAGACGACGGTTGATGTTACACCCTGTAATCCAGGCTGAGCGTTCACACAGAAACCCAGTTCAGATGTCAAAACAATAATAACTAACTCACAAATGGTGACTAAAACCCATTTAAGCCCAGGATGATGAATACTACTACTGATCAATAATACTGAACAATAATAAAACATATTCATCATACTGATCCAAATGTCTCATTACAGTTCAGGCTCAGTTCTTCCCATAGACTATCAGTATTGATCAGCTCTACAATAAATATGTAATCAATCAAACTGCATCATATCATCATAACAGACGGGGCCAGATGTGATTTTTATAAAAGGACAATAGTTTCTCTGCTTCACTGTCATCAAGACTAATTCCTGTCTCAACAGATGCTGCTCTGCTGTTTGAATCCAGTGTGGGTGGTATTTCAGCGGAGCGTCAGTAGGGGGCGTGTTCGCTCTGTTTGAACTGAACACTGTCATATTGGCTGTGTGGGCACTTTACCATGAAACCGAACCCACTGGGCAGCTGGCTGAGGACACCAGAGCCCCTTTAAAATTGTTTCAACTAACAGGTCAGGTGAAGAGAAATAAACCTTTAACTCTGTCGAAGAATGTTTGTCATCTTCATTTTCTTCTTCTTCTTCTTCTTCTTCTTCTTCTGGTGAGATATAGTCGGCAGCCGTTTGGAGTTTCTTCTTCTGTCTAACCTCCACTTCTCTATTTCCCCCCATTTTTTTGATTATTAGCATCTGCAGATAAACGAGTCTCACACCAGGTCTGCACATTTACAGCTGTTCTGCATGGTAAAAAAACAAACATTCCATCCATTTCCCATGTCCTTCCTCTGCTGAATCAAATATCACTGTACAATACTTCCACCGCTCTGTCTGCCCACAGGCCCCGTGACTGTAACCCAAGCAGATCCTAATGACTGACCCAGGCTGTAAAGTCATTTAGGGTTATTACGTCCAGCCTGTCGAGGTCATCGTAAAAGTTCAAGGAGCGCCATTACATTTAGTGCCTGCTCAAAATCTCATTAAGTTTTCCTATTTGCCCCTCAGTCGACGTCCCATATGGTTTCACTTTCTCCACATCGGAGCCCACAAACCGGGAGGCAGGGGTTCATTTTTTTTTCCTGTTTCCTCCCAGGCAGGATAATTGTTGAACTTCAGAGCTTGTTGTCATTTCTGGAGGGATTGGTGATTTATTTCTTTTTGGATTCGGCCTTCCATCAGACGTCCTGTAATCCAGTTACTTGGAGCCTGGCAGGATCTTGAACGCAGCCCATCTGGTTCCTGTGTGTGTTGAGTGTCACTCAGAGTGGAGATCAGGTCGACCTGTCGCCTTTCAAACAGACATGTTTCCTTTTTTAATTCCAGACATTTGGACATGCAGGTGACCAGACCCAAAAAACCATAAATTATTATTATTATTGATCCTATTAGTTGATTATTAGTTTTAGTATTTGATTGTTCTGATTTATTTGTCACAGCGTCTTCTTGTTTTTATTGTTGACATTTCTGTCTGTCTGTTATTTTCACCGTTATAATTCCAACCGTGACAGACAGGCTCTGTGTTAGCGCCACCTGGTGGGGGGCTAACGGACCCAAATTCCCCCCCGCCCCAACACACACACACACACACACACACACACACACACACACACACACACACACACACACACACACTCCTACCCACTACCTTCTCAACTGGGCTTCTGTCTTTTGCTTAGTGCCACGCCAGAGGCTTCACTGTCCAACAGGTTCTCCAATAGGTCCAGAGCCTGGCACTTTCTATCAAAGATATTTTAACTTATTTTATTTCCTTTACTTGTTTTACTGTTTTACATTTTAGTCATTTAAAATAAATAAAAACATCCAGATAAACTCAATATAAAACCACAGTCTTCTACTGTACTCTACTTCTACCCAAACTTCACTAGATCTGTTGTGTGTTCAATTTCTTGCTCAAGGACCCTTCGGTGGCTCCTCATCTCGTAGAGACGACACGCTGCTGACTGAAAAACGTCTTCCTGTTTTAACAGAGTCTGACACAGCATTACGTTTTTTTTTAAATTACATTTTAAAAACACAAACATACTCTAACCAATAAATACTCTTTAAGGTAAGTAAAGAGTATACATACTATACATTTGCTATCAACTTCCAATTTTCCCACAAGGATCATTAAAGTTTCATCTTGTTTTATTTCCTCAGTGTCACCAGGAATGCATCCCTGCCCTGCTGGTTGATTGATTGATTGATTGATTGATTGATTGATTGATTGATTGATTGATTGATTGATTGATTGATTGATTGAGTGATTGATTGATTGATTGATTGACTTTATTTCAGACATGTGAGAACAACACATATGAAACAATACAAATATTCAATAAAACAAATATATATAATAATAATAATATAAACAAAACAAAACAAAATGAAAAAATAAATCCAATCAAATTCATTGTAGTAAATAAATAAATAAATAAATCCCGTGCCTGAAAACAGGAAGAAGAACACTTATTTATTCCGACCCATTTTATATACTCCTTAATTTCATATTTATTCAAGTGTTTTTAATGCAGATATAAATTAATAGACTATAGATAACAATAATAAAGTTACCTATTATGATTCTTATTGAAACAGAGCCATGTCTTCTATATCAGTTTGGTAGTCAAAATCCTTGTTGCTGTTCCTGTTCTGCTGCCCTGTTTAATGACCCTGCATTCCTCTGAGGAGGAATTAGAGGTGCATTACTCAGTACGCACTCAGGCTGCATGCTACACCCCTCGGGGGGGGGGGGCTGTAAAATAACAACCCGCCATAAAACCAATCCTGGCTAACTCGTAAAAACCTGAGGGGGCTCCGAGTGTGGAGGCACAACAACCGAGTGGGAAAACTACGCAAACGGTTTCTGGTTCCTGCCCCTGCCAGCGGTTTCAGCCATGTCGTCCATACTTCTTGTGGAGAATGTTCATCCCGAGTTATTCTGGAGAGAAAGAATTTGATGCAAGAACATGAGATCAGATCTTTACAGTCTGAGATGGACTGAAGAACAGAGAGCACTGGTCTGATTTTGACGGAACCTGGAGGGGTGATGCGTTTTGGTGTTCCTTCATTTAAAAATGAGGCTAATTGGCCTGATGGGGGCGCTTTAGTTTAGAGACCATTTTTCATTTTGAAAGACCCTGCTACTCCTGCACTGTAAATCCCATTGGCACGAAACTTGCTACAGCTAATTACACTGACTGGCCTAAGGAGGCTGCTCGAATTAAAGATCAATATTTTCAACCTAATATTGTCAGACACAAGCGTGGGGATGATGGAACTTGTTACTGACTGGGCCACGGGGTGCTGCATGTTAAATTATTGTTATTCTGATGGTAAAACTGTTGCATATTGCAGCGCCGGTGGCTCCAGGAAACCTGGAGAACCTGCTGGTTCTTATTTCTGTGTGAAGCGTTTTAAGTCCGGTGTGTTTGTGGCCACAGCTCACTGGTGGTCCTGACCGCCTGCTGGATTACCAGCATCACTTCTCCTCAGGCAAACAAACACCTCGTTCAGCTCTTGATTAAATACGTGCATTTTTTTGCGGTTTCGGATGTAAACGTGAGTTTCATCCAAGTCTTTCATCCTAGTCGGGACCGATGTGTCGGAACGAGTCCCTCTAGGTTCCTCTGGAGCGCATCGAATGCTGATTAAAGTTTATAGATTATTGAAAGGTGTGATTTGCAGATGGAAAAATCACATTTTGTATGTGTGTGCGTGTTATAGCATTCCCTCCTTCTTATGTTTACTGTGTGGAGAGAGAGAGAGAGAGAGAGAGAGAGAGAGAGATAGAGAGAGAGACAGACAGACAGACAGAGAGAGAGAGAGAGAGAGAGAGAGACAGACAGACAGAGAGAGAGAGAGAGAGAGAGAGACAGACAGACAGAGAGAGAGAGAGAGAGAGAGAGAGACAGACAGACAGAGAGAGAGAGAGAGAGAGAGACAGACAGACAGACAGACAGACAGACAGACAGACAGACAGACAGACAGACAGAGAGAGAGAGAGAGAGATGGACAAACAGACAGAGAGAGAGAGACAGACAGACAGAGAGAGAGAGAGAGAGAGAGAGAGAGAGACAGACAGAGAGAGAGAGAGAGAGAGACAGACAGACAGACAGACAGAGAGACAGACAGACAGACAGACAGACAGACAGACAGACAGACAGACAGACAGAGAGAGAGAGAGGGAGATGGACAAACAGACAGACAGAGAGAGAGAGAGAGAGAGAGAGAGAGAGAGATCTACCAGTCATTCATTCCAGATCAAGTACTACATCATGGCCAAATGTGCTTAAGTCAGATTTTGTTACTGGGCGGATTATGACCGTTTCTTTACTGAAGCCATAAACATCCACGGCTGAAAAACTCTGACATGATTGACGTGGAGAGGTTTCAACTTTATTCATCACAACTTTCTTTCATTGTCTATTACCTCATACATTCATCTGAAGGTGTGTGTGTGTGTGTGTGTGTGTGTGTGTGTGTGTGTGTGTGTGAGAGTGTGAGTGTGTATCACCATCACCATTGTTGGACAAACAGCATGCTTACTTTCAGGCAGAACCTGAATCTGAATCTAAAGGCTTCTTCTGCACAACAGAACAGAATCACCTCTTGTTGCAGCAAAGCAGCTAAACATCATCAGCATCATCATCCAGATTTGGGGTCATAATATAGGAAATAATACAAAATCTAGAGTAGGTGATAAGCCATGGAGACTTTGCACAATCAATCAATCAAACAATCATGGTAGTCAGAGGCTCACTCTTGCCCTTGTTCTTTCTCTCACCCTCTCTCTATTTGAGGCCCCAACAGATCCTAAATAGGGCCTGACTGATGTTAGATTTTTGGCTCCGATACCATATTTGATATCTTAAGGTATTACGATGTTCATATTAATGTGCTGATGTGCTGAATGCGAAGAAAACTCAAAGGAGGAAGAGGAGAGGGCGGAAGAAAGACAAAGGGTAGAGGAGGAGGAGAAAGAGGAGGAGTAGAAGGGGGAACAGGAGGAGATTGAGGGGAAAAAAGGAGGGGGGAGGAAGAGGACACAGAGGAAAAGGAGAAGAGAAGAGGAAGAGCGGGAGGAAGAGGAGGAGGTGGCGAGGGAGGAAATCACACCATCACCACCCATACCCAGACTACCACTACCACCACCAGCATTACCACCACCTGTACTACCACCAATACTTTCACCACCACCCTGCCATCATCATCATGAAAATGTATCAAAATGAATCCATTCACTTGTCAGTCTAAAGTCAGTTTAGTTACTGACCACTTTTTGACTTTACTTAACTTTACTTACTTAAGTCCGCAAACCAACCAAAGCCAATTATTCAACATACATGTATTGACTAGAACACATTCATATGAATTATAAAATACAATCTATGAAATGTGTTCAGATAAAAAAAAAAAAGTTTATATTTATTTATTGTTATTATTATCCAATCAAGTGGGGCACCGCCCCTAGCATCCCTATAGACAAGCCGCCACTGAGTCTGCAGCCTGGTGTTCCTTCCAGCTGGTGCCATCGAGATACTCACTCAAAATATCAGAAAGTGTAGCCTCCTCTCTGAGGCTACATCCACACTAATATGTTTTCGTTTTAAAATGGAGTTTAGAAACTAAAACGATCTCGGTCCACACAAGCGCTATAGCACCGTTTCAGAAATTATCTCCGTCCATAAAAACATATATATCAAGTTACCATTCACCATTCACCTACACTGTGCATGCGCGCTGCTCTGCTTGGTTGCAGAAAATGCCGTTAATGAAGAACAGCAATGGCAAAAAGTGAGAACAGAGATATCTTTCTTTGGACGGACGACGAGGTGGAACTGTTACTGAAAGTAGCAAACAAGTATAAGGTGGTAAACGCGGTGGAGAGTATAGATTGGGAGTCGTCACAAAGCAAATACAGCCATATTTCCACAGTACAAGGAGCACTATCCATAGGTCTGACTGATAAGACCCAATCAGAAAGAGGACGTGGCTCTCCCACACCAGCCAGCTAGGGCAGAAGCAACAGGTGAGATTGACAGCAAACAGAGATGTAGCAGCAGGGCAGAGCAAGCTTCATTTCTATTCTTCTGTTCCTGTATATATTTTGTTATGTGTTTGACACAACGTGAAGCAATTGAGCTGTATATATTATTTGTCACAAAGTACTTGGCAATTAAATATTTACAGTGGAGCACCTTATATAGCCTATAGTATTATTTAATAATTAATTTAAGAAAGTGTGGGTGCCCCCCAACCAGTCAGCGACCACCACAAATAATCAAATTCTGTGGGAAACACTGTGTACATTATGTGTTGTTGAAGTTATCTGGTTCATTGTGAAATGTCTTAAATAAATAATTAATAAACAATAATTATTATGAGGTGAATCATTTTTTCCCGCTGCAGCGCTACACCGGATCTTAGCGTTTCCCCACCTGCCAAATCTCAATACCCAGTGGTCACTAAGGTGTACCAGCTGGTGGATAGGGTGTCCTAGGTGGTTGCTAGGCTGTTGCTAGGGTGTCCTAGGCCATTGCTAGAGTGTTGCTAGGGTATCCTGTGCTGTTGCTAGGGTGTCCTGGGCCGTTGCAAGGGTGTCGTGGCCCATTGCTAGGGTGTTGCATGGGTGTCCTGGGCCGTTGCTATGGTGTTGCTAGGGTGTCCTGGGCTATTGCTAGGGTGTCCTGGGTCATTGCAAGGGTGTCCTGGGCCATTGCTAGGGTGTCCTAGGCCATTGCGTGGATGTTGCTAGGGTGTCCTAGGCTGTTGCTAGGGTGTTGCTAGGGTATCCTAGGCCTTTGTTAGGGTGTTGCTAGGGTGTCCTGGGCCGTTGCTAGGGTGTTGCTAGGGTGTCCTGGGCTGTTGCCAGGGTGTCCTGGGCCATTGCTAGGGTGTCGTAGGCCATTTCTAAAGTGTTGTAGGCCATTGCTAGGGTGTTGCTAGGGTGTCCTGGGCTGTTGCTAGGGTGTCTTAGGCCGTTGCTAGGGTGTCCTGGGCCATTGCTAGGGTATAAATTACAAATACATTGACATCTATGTGATTGCTAAAGTGTACTATCTGGACCTAAAATGGCCACCTGGATCCAAAATGGCCGCCTGGATCCAAAATGGCGGCATTTGTAGTAGTACTAGCAGTAGTACTTGAAAGTTGAATGATGTTCAATACAGTTGCATTACAAATACATTGATGTCTATGTGATTGCTAAGGTGGTCTAGCTACATCTAAAATGGTGGTCTGGATCCAAAATGGCCACCAAGATCCAAAATGGCAGCATTGTAGTAGTACTAGTAGTCGTAGTAAACAACCCTTCAGGGTAAAGCTCATAGACTTCGGTTTAGCCATCCCCAGGTCGAGAGCTCGGGTGGGCTCCACCGTTCAGCCCATTGCATACAGGTGAGTTCTGTACAGCCCTGGATTGCTACCCCACTACGTCTGTTTGCATTTTCATACTTGTTGTCAGTCGGTGTGACATCTTGACACAGATGTTGTTGCTGCCATGCCCCATGTTGTATTCTTAGTCCTAATATTTCCCATGTGGTTTGCTGTTCTTCTCCCCTCAGGGCTCCAGAAATCATCTTGGGCCTCCCATTTTGTGAGGCTATAGATATGTGGTCCCTGGGCTGCACTATGGCGCAACTGTTTCTGGGCTATTCACTCTGCTATGTCAAGTGTGAATACGAAACGGTCAGTCACCTGCTACCCGTGGTCTCTGCTTCTTTTTTACACTATTCCAAATAGATCTAGTCCCGCTACTTCCAAATATATACTCTTCCTCAAAGAGTATCACAGCAAATCTCCAAAACCTCTTGGGGTCTTGATGTATATTCTAGACTAATGTGGTCATGTGTCGTCTTTGCAGTTGCGATTCATCATCCACACCCAGGGTGAACCAGGGGACGAGCTTCTCAACGCTGGTCTGAAAACTGAGCACTATTTCACCAGAAACCACGTCAATGCAGGCCACAAACTCTGGAGGCTCAAGGTACCTCAACTCCCCTGCTGACCAAACAACATCTTGTTTGCCTGTGGATTTATAGAAATATAAAACAGTAAATGGGTGAATGTGACCAAGAGGTGTCTCGGGTATGTTCTATGTCATTTTAGACACCAGAGGAGTACACGGCAGATACAGGTGTCCAGTCCAGAGAAAACGGAGAGTACAACTTAAATTCTCTGGATGACCTGAAAGCGGTAGGTGGTCTGTTGTAAAGGTCCAGACTAAATTGATTAAATTCACCTTTGTTCTTCTCCATAATCAAGTTGTTAGTCTGGTTTCCTGTTGGACATTGCTTTGTTATTTCCAAATGTAGTTCCCCCTGAATGTTCTGAACCGGGCAGAGATTGACGACAGGCTCAGGTTTGTAGAGCTGATGAAGCGACTGCTTCAAGTGGATGCTGGCATGCGGATTACTCCTGGAGAAGTCCTCGCCCATCCTTTTATAACCATGAGCCACCTCAGTGACAGCAAGGACTGCTCCCAGTAAGTGTGTGTGTGTGTGTGTGTGTGTGTGTGTGTGTGTGTGTGTGTGTGTGTGTGTGTGTGTGTGTGTGGATAGACGCTTGATGGCTGGATGGATGATTGATTGAACAATTGATTGATTGATTGGCTGAAATAATGAATCATTAATGAATTGATTGATTCAGTCCATCATTAATTGATTGTATTAATTGATTGATAGATTTGTTTACATTTTTAATTGATAGATAGATAGCTTGATTAATTGCTTCATTACATTATCCAGGGAGAAGGCCTCATTCTTGTTCACCTATACACTGGAGAACTTTAGAGCGCCGTCCAGTCCCCTGTTTGACGATAGTGATATGTCCACTGCCCGGTCTGACGGTAGTGATACTTACACTGCCCGGTCTGACGGTAGTGATACGTCCACTGCCCAGTCTGACGGTAGTGATACGTCCACTGCTCGGTCTGACGGTAGTGCTACTTACACTGCCCAGTCTGACGGTAGTGCTACTTCCACTGCCTGGACTGACGGTAGTACTTCCACTGCCTGGACTGATGGTAGTACTTCCACTGCCTGGTCTGACGGTAGTACTACTTCCACTGCCTGGACTGACAGTAGTACTTCCACTGCCTGGTCTGACGGAAGTACTTCCACTGCCTCGTCTGACGGTAGTGCTTCTTCCACTGCCTGGACTGATGGTAGTACTACTTCCACTGCCCGGTCTGACAGAAGTACTTCCATTGCCCGGTCTGACGGTAGTGCTCCGTCCACTGCCCGGTCCACTGCCTGGTCTGACGGTAGTGCTCCGTCCACTGCCCGGTCCACTGCCTGGTCTGACGGTAGTGCTCCGTCCACTGCCCGGTCCACTGCCCGGTCTGACGGAAGTACTTCCATTGCCCGGTCTGACGGTAGTGCTCCGTCCACTGCCCGGTCCACTGCCCGGTCTGACGGTAGTGCTCCGTCCACTGCCCGATATGACATTGGAGCTACATCCATTGATGACAGATCCTTGTCCACCACCGTCCCAGCAGCTCAAAAAAAGGAGAAAAGTAAGAAACAAAGCCAAACTTTATCTGTACAAGTGTATTATTTCTGCTTCATATCATAATTGTTCCTACTATTGCGTGAGCGTGATCATTTTATGTCATTTTCAGAGGTCAACCCAATGAAAAGGTTGCAGGAATTTTTCTCCAAATTGATGAAGGGTCTATGTTGCTGTTGTGCTGTTGAGGAATGAAGATCCAACATCGACCAGACCCATAACCCTAACCCATAACAAACCTAACCCAAAACCCTAACCCTAGATTTTATTTTTCCTAACTTTAAACCTAAGAATTTGTTTTGTGTTTTTTAGCTTAATCCCTTTTAACCTTCCCTTACATAAATCCAACTCCCTAACCCTAATGCTAACCCTTTAGATGATTCCCCTACCCCTATAATCTAACCCTTACCTTAACCTGTCCCTACCCCTTATCCTCACCTTAACCCTTCCTTGTTACTTAATGGATTAACCTTAATTTAGACTCCCTTCCCTTCATATCCTATCCTCTCTACCCCTACCCTTCCTTACCTACCTCCAACTCATTTCCCCCTCCCTTTTCCCTTTTTTTTACAATAAAATAATCAATTAAATGAATGATTATGGAATCTACTATATAATATAAATACTGTACTGCAGTGTGTGTGTGTGTGTGTGTGTGTGTGTGTGTGTGTGTGTGTGTGCGCGTGTGTGAGTCATAAAGCTACTCTAACTCTGTGCCCATTGATTCTGCTTCATGTTTGCCATTGCGTTGGTTATGATGTTCAGTCTCCAGGGAGGGAAGTTTATTTTTCTTCTGTCTTTCTGCAGATATTTTCATCTCCCTCGGGGGGTTGAGTTCAGATCCAGTAGGGCCACTGAGTACAGAAGGTTCTGTAATTCATCGAACCATTCCTCACTGTATGTTAGCTCAGAGAACCGTCTCGTAACAAAATGCTGTTTAAAGCGTTCAGGGCTCACTTGTGCACGTTCACGTGCACTGTGGGAAGTATCTTTGACCTGAATCATAACTGACTACCTGCAGCGCTCCTCCTGGATGTCCTCTTAGCAGCAGTGTTGGTGCTGACTCTTTTCTATAAACAACGTCGATACGTCAATACAAGAAAATCTTTCATTGTTTTGTTTTTTAATCCGTCTCAGTCCGTTTTCATGTGAGGACGTCCAAGAACACAGACATACTTTCTCCAGTATGACTGGAGAAACCCAGAATGCATCAGTCCAATGCTGCTGAAATCAGGATTCCTCTAGTCTTATTCTCTTCACATTTGTAGCGATATTCTGCTTAAAAAAGTTAAAAATCACCTGAGCTTCATCATTCAACATGTCAAACATACAGAGGGTCCACTCTGTTCCAGACTGCTGCATCTGAAGGAAACTGGATTTATTTGAGTTTTTCCAAGGAAACTATTTCATTGTTTTCACATTATGAATAGTGTGTCACCAGATCTGGGCTGGCTTGACAACAAGTCTTTCATGCACCACCACAAGCAGAAATAGAGCGATTATATTCACCAAGAAAAGCCCTCGAGCACCTCGAGGAACGGCCTGTGTGAAACCGACGTTGCCGTCCGTGTTTACAGGCGTTTCCTTTGTCGTCTTCAGTCTCGCAGCTTTCTCTGGATCGTCTTTCCACCTGTCAGCTTCACTTGATCCATGTGTTTCCCATGTTTGATCATGTGAAGGATCTGACGCGACCTGCCCGGAGGCGATGCATAACAAGACCATGTGGTTGGTGACTGTGTTGCTCAATAGGCAGAGCAAGGCACTAACGCTGTCTGGGTTAGGGGCTCGATTCCCCTCCATGCTGATACTGGATCCACTCACGGTACTGGTAGCCGTGTTAATGTGATGTAACGTTGAGCATGGAGACGTTTTGGACACAAATCGCATCTTCATGTACCCATTCTGACCATGTTGTACTGGAGTAAACCTTTTATAACTCACAACATATGTTGTATATGTTATAAGTTATATAGTCAGTTAATAAGTGGCTTCATAATAGGAGTGATGAAGTGCTAAACTAACCAATATCTTCTGAACTTTAAAAGCTGTTTCATCATACTGGGAGAATGTGGTGTTCCTTTGGGTTGAACCCGTACCGATCTGGCCTCCTCCTGCAGGTCGCTGTCCGTCAAATGCCTGCTGGGTAATTCCCTTATCTTGAATGAGTAGTGACTGATCTGGGGTCTGAAACCTCAGCGTTTGCTCTGCTATCTCCGTCTCCGCTGAGCTGTGATCCGTGCTGCGCGAACGTCAGAGGAGCTGCTGAGTGGGAGGTGATGAGAGCAGCCTTGGCATCGGATAGGCGAGGCTGAAACACATTCTGGGTCGCAGGTCAACACTCCCTCCGCTGGCAGGATCCACCGGGCTAATGGATCAACAGCACGACAACCAGGGAGGGGAAGGAAGGGATCTGCAGGAATGAGCTGCTCTTTTGTTCAGGAGCTTTAATCCTGATTTAGTGGAAAAGCAAAATCCATTTCCTCGTCTGGGAAAACCTGCTGAGACTCGGTGGGGCAGTTTAGCCACGGCAACTTACAGGGTTATGCTTTCTTTTTAAAGGGAAGGGTTGGGGTCAGCTAGCCGTCGATTTATGAGGTAAATATAATTACACACTACTCCTTAGTGTGATTTTGAAAATCCATCAGAACTGGGTCTGTGTCTGAGGTGTCCACACTACAGGTGAAAGTGACACAGAACACAAAAACACAACAGTACATGGGATCTGATCTATTCAATCCTGATTTGGGGCCACATTCATATCTGGTCCTAGATCTGACCCAGAGTCTGACCGGTCAGATTGGAGTTCACGTGGTATTTACCCACACCCACACATCTCTCTTTCTTCGGAAAGCTGAAGCCACGCCCCCTTTTTCTGCCTCCTTCACCAGCTGATCCGTCCTCCACAGCAAATATGCCGTAAGATTAGCGCCTGGAACTCAATGTCACTGGCTTCCATGACAGACTGTCTGGTAAATGTGACGTCATGTGTTGTTGTTCATTGTTTCAGGTTAGATGACGGATACAAGTCATGCTCATGTTGGATACGAGTCATTTCCAAACATGAATGGGTTTTGAGCTTAAAGGCCTGTAGTGTTTTTCCTAAGAAACGTCACAGAGACATGTGTCGACGAATGGAGTTTACCACTGATCCCTGGCGTCACCAGATAACCTCTACCAACATATAACCACCAATCACACAGGACAGGCCATCTGCTCTGGGCTGCCAGTGTTTATTCTCCAGCCTGGACGGTGGAGGAGATAAGACAGCGGGGTCTGTCCCTCTCAACGCCTCACCAGGCTCTCACTGAGGTCCTCAGTATATGGTTGGATATATTGACACTGTCGATACCTCTCCTCCTGATCGCCACTGACGGGAAGGAAATGCAAGCTGAGGATTAATATATATAAGACATTGAGATGTAGAGGATGAGGGATGCAGAGAAGAATCCAGCTGAGAAACAGGAAAGGAATGTATGACAGTACATGTGCTGATTCAGGAGGGTTTCTCCTTGATCCCGACTATCATGTGCTGTGTAATGCAGCTTTTGACTGCATCATAACTGATACTATGGACTATTCCTCTTGGAGCACCAGCGCTGCTCTGGACAGCTGCATGCTTCAAGTCACATCAATACCCAATTGACTTTTTACGAGGAAAATATCTCGTTGTTTTGCAGCGTTTTAAATCTGCATCAGTCAGTTTTAATAAGAGTCGGGCTTTGAGAAGATGCCAGAGTTATGTCTGGACATCCAAAGTGCTGTAAATCATTCAGATTCTGGGGCTGCTGCGGTTGAGAAAAGCCCAACTGTCCTGCTGTCGTATCAAAGCATCCAGCCTCATGCTAGCTGCCTGTCTGCGGGTAAGATGAAGTTTCAAGGAGTCAGACAAACACACATCACCGCCACGCTACGCTGCAGCCTCACACATCACAGCCCACAAGGCGTTATTAGACTCCGCCACAACGCTCGGAGAAATAAGACGCCTTTTGATTGAGACTGAAGAGGAAACCCACTGCCGATGCAATTGAATTCCTATTCCAATGTGCTTCACTGTATTGCAGCCTGAGAGCGGAGCCAAGTCAGTTCAGCTCATAACAGCTGCTCTCAGGCTATCAGGGTCAGACTGACATACGGGGCCGGATATTTATTAATATATAGATTAGTCATGAGGTCTCAGATCTGATGGGGGTTTCTCCTGACCACAGATAGAGAAAAACACTGCAAGATTCATGATATCTGAATGTCTTTTATTCATTTAATTGTTCAATAACAATGATTCATTTTCCATGTAAACTCAGTAATGTCTCCCAGACTCTCCCTCCCTGGGGGGGGGGGGGTCACCCTGCCTTAAAGAGCTGCTGACACTAAAAGAGTTTCGTCAGTCTGGTTTCAGTGGAGAGTTTTAGTGTCCATGATGGTCTGAATGTTTCAGAGGCTTTTCACCCTGAGGAGAAACTCTGGAAAAACTGAAAACTTATTGAGCTACTGGCAGCTTCAGTACAAAAATACCAGTATCAAACACTGTCCACACACACACACACACACACACACACACACTGTGCCTGATGATCCTCCTCCATGTCTTGATGATGATGATGCTGCTGCAGGATTAAGTGTCAGAGGAATGAACAGCGACGGAGCAGCTGTAGAGAAACACACGACCCTCCAGACACCCCAGGGTGGCCACGGGGCCACGGGGCCTGCTGGGAGCGTCTGATTCAAGGCCTTGAAAACGTTGTTACTTTGTCCACTCTTCGATGAATCAGATCAGGTCAGCAGTTGAATCTGCATCCTGTCTGCTTTACTGAACACAGTTGGACTTCATGTAACTTAACTGTTCATTTCCTGGTTTCCTATTTTTTATTCTGCCCATTTATAGTTTCACAACTTCCATTAATGATGTTCAATCAGAATTAAAATCAATTCCAGGTATCATTAAATTAACATTTCTGAAACTTGCAGACATCTAGACTGACAACCGCGTAACTACAGCGCCAAAATGACAACGTCGTCACGTTACTGCTTCCTGCATCCTTTTGTGTCCCAAACAGTTTCCAAAGCGGTTTTAATGTTCATTTTTACCATCACATCATATTCATGTTGACGTTGAGCTTGGCTCCTCCTGCACGTCATCGCCCGTCGGATGCTTGCTGGTCTTAGTCACTTATTTAAGCTGGAACAGTTTCTACCAATGTTGCGTCAATAGCACTGCTTTTATTTTTTTTTCTTTCCTTGACTTGAACTGGAAGAGGATGTGGGAATGTGCAGTATGTGTTGAGTTGAAATGTGATTGTATAATTGCAGAACTACAAAACAAGCATTCCTGACTTCATTCCTAAATCACTGTGCAGCTTCTTGGTTTTCTCCTGACAACAGGAGCAGCGGGAGTCCTGCTTCATCAGTTGGGTGCACGTCGGTTTGGAAGATAAAAAAAAAACCAAAACATTAATGCTGATGTGATGGAAAGAAATGACACAGTAATTTGTGAATGTGGAGTGGGAAAAAGCTGGTCAGCTCTAATAAACCGGCCGGCCTCGCTGTCTTACTCACTAGACTGTTTGTTTTAGAGCGTCTGGGTTACCGGGCTGCGCTCAGGTCAGCTAGTGTTCGCCATAAAGCCTGGCTCCTTTTTATTTGCCCTGGATTGTTGTTGCATGTTGTAGAGCTCCACCCCCCCCCGCTGTGTTAGCAGCTTCTCTGAGACAGGAGGAGGAGGAGGAGGAGGAGGAGGAGGAGGAGGGTTTCACATCGCCTGAACGCCTTTTTGTCCGACGTGCCACCGAGCAAGACCCTACCAACGCTCCAGGAGTGAATGGTGATGAACGCGTTGCCATAGCGACGGCGGCGTGTTGAATGTGTGTGTGAAGGGTAATGGGAGGGGTGGGCGAAGACAAAGAGGGAGAGTGTGTTTGTCAGGCTGGAGAGCTTCGCAACGTCTCACTTCTCGGCAAACACTCCAAAGACGAAATCCGGTCAGTCGTAAATCGTTTCTGTTCACGATCACTCTGACTTTCGTGAAGTTACGTCGATAGAAACGACAGAATAAAGTTAGTATGTTTTTTAAATAATTTTTACGTCACAAAGCTACGACGGCGCGTTCGGCAGCTGACCGCAAAAAAAAGGTTTAAATCTGAGATCTGGACAGCAACACTGCCATCGTGCTAACAGACTAGTAGAGAAGGGACAGTGAACAGCAGCGACTCGGATCTTAAAGGGGAGGTACCTATTAACAATGAATCACTTGTCGCTGATTGGACGAAATGTCTGTCAGTTTCCATGGTTTCCTTGTGAAGTTCTGGTGTCATAAACAACTTGTTCGCTCTTCCTCTACCGCTTCCCTTCCTCCCAAACAGACAGACAGTTCGTCCAATCAGCGACAGGGAATCGTTGTTCAGTAGGAACCTCCCCGTTCCGGTTTGGTGTCCGTCTGTCGGCTCATTTCCAATTTGGCTCCTGGAACCAGTTGATCAACCGGTTCAGGTGGACTGGGATCCAGTTCAAGACGTGCTGGATTTGTTTGAACCAGTTTGTCAACCAGGCAATTGACGCTCTGTCCAGTCCAATCCTCTTTCTTCTTCTTCTATTCCAATCGGCACGTGTCGCCCTCTAGTGGTGACGTTGAAATGTTGAATTTCAGTTTGCAGAACATTTGGCGAAAGAGTTCAGGGAGCCCGTAGTTCAGTCTTTCACAGCGGTATTAAAGTAGAATTGAAATCTGGGTTACCGTGACACCACTATCATGCAGCAAAAAGCTCCATCTGATGTCTGATCATCATCTGCTCCAGCCGGCATCACTTGTCTGGCCGGAAAAAAAACATTATTTTCCGTCTTGCCTCCCGACGCCGACGGCCTGTTGAGAGACCCATGTGACGTACGGGGTGGGAGAAGGGACACGCCGAGTCGTTTGGCGTGTAACGTGTTCAGTGTTCATGGGATTAGACTCAACGTTCATTTGACGGTTTGAGCTCAAATATTCTGTCCAGTCAAACGCAGAACTCTTCTTCACGGTGCGGTTTGGTTCAGGTACACCAAACATTTTAAGGATTTGAATATAAAGAATCCAGTTTGAACACTATTACTTCTACCCATAGGTGCCGATTTATGTTTTTGCCAGTGGGTGCTCAAATTAAGTGAATACCACCAAGGTGAAGATTGTCACAAAATCACTTTTATTGCGCTACCGTCATCTGTCGGACGTAGACACACACGGAAACGAAATGCAACACTGCTCAAGCTACAAATTCATCATTGGTGGTGGATGCCTCACTTCTGTCTTTACACTTGGTATCTTTCTCTGTTTTTTGATTACAAATTCGTAAGTTTTTACCCGATCATCACCCGTGTTTCACACTTGCTGTGTCGCTAGCTAGCAGCTACGTGATGGAACAACGTTGGTTTAGCCGACTCTAACGTTACATTGGCAGTTGGCTACACACGCACAGAGCTGTAACAAGTTTAATTGGATAATGCGATTTGGAGTTAAAACGTTCACCGATAATAATAAGTAATAATAGAATAAATAGATGCGTTTTTTTTTAAAAGATGCAATTTTTTAATACATTTATTTATTCATTTATTTTTTAATCGGCCTTCCCCGTGCTCAACCTTTTCGGTGGGTGCTCGAGCACTGGAGCACCCACGTAAGATACTACTCAAGACTTCAGCAGGGAGAAAATGACGCCAGAGAAAAAGAACAACAAATTTATGTCTAAAGCTCTTTATCACAAACAGCCTCAAAGGGCTTCACAGGTCGAACTAGGTCAGATTAAGTCCGATTAATGATAGAATCAGTTATCAATTATCGATCAAATCATGACAATTATGATGGTTACAGAATATCAGAACAAAAGCATGAAACCAGGAACAAATGGACGAGCCCAGTGCAGCCCAGTAAAGTCAGACCAACTATTTCAGAAGTATTTATCTGCAGATTAATAACCCAGAAAAACCACACCAGTGTCAGTTTCCTGCAGGGAGCAGCACCATTAGTCTGATAACACTGTTGTTGTGACAATCTCCCTCCCTCTTTCTGCTAATCTGCTGTTTTGGCAATCTGAAAGAGATTGAAATGTTTGGGGGGGGGGGGGGGGTAGAAGTGGGGTAGGAGGGTAGGAGGGCGGATCATCTTTCATTCCCCCCAGGGAAGACCACATGACCCAGCATAATGCAGAAAGGCAGCAAAAAAAAAGAAAAGAGAGATGTCGGGCCGCTCTGAGCTCTCAATGAAAACCACATGTAGGACAGGGGGGGGGTGGGGGGGGTAGGAGGAGGAGGGGCGGGGGCGGGGGAGTGTGTGTGTGGTGGGGGGGGTGACTAAAACCCAGCCTCCAGGAGAGGAGAGAGAGTGTTGCTCTGAGCTGCTGACAGTCTCAGAGAGGACGACTAGCAGTGTGTTGGTCTGACGGTGTGTGTGTGTTGGTCTGACGGTGTGTGTGTTGGTCTGACGGTCTGTGTGTTGGTCTGACGGTGTGTGTGTGTGTGTGTGTGTGTGTGAAACCAGAGGAGTGTTCACACAGTATCACACACACTGGCCTCACGGCTGCAGGACAGAGAGCCTCTGTTGTTGAAGCGGAAAGAAGAAGAAGAAGAAGAAGAAGAAGAAGAAGAAGAAGAAGAAGTTGAAGTGGAGGAGGAGGAGGAGGAACTATCAACGCTGCGATCGGTTTCCATTCTGCCAGAGGGACAGGAGAGGAGACGCAACATGTCAGGCGCCATCCTGAGAAGAAGCTCCAGCAAGCAGGGATTACAGAACCTCATGAGGTAGGCAGGGAGAACCCAGAGCGAGGTAGTGGTTACTGAGGAGTCTCTCTCTCGCTCTCTCTCTCTCTCTCTCTCTCTCTCTCTCTCTCACCTCCAGCTGGTTAGTTCAGTGTCATCCGTTCATTTGGGGATGAATCGTTTTGGCTCAGAGGAGAAAATGTAACTTGAAAAAAAAAGTTCTGCATGCATTTTTCTGAGATTTGGAAAATCAGAGGTTTGTGTGTGTGTGTGTGTGTGAATTCCCTGAAAATCATTGCTTCAAGGAGTCAGTGGTGTGTATCTGTGTTTTGATATTGTAAGTGTGTGTGTGTGTGTGTGTGTGTGTGTGTGTGTGTGTGTGTGTGTGTGTGTGTGTCCAGCTCTAGCTGACCTCCTTGTCTGTCTGATGAGCTGGAGGATTACTGTGTGTGTTTTGAGTCAGACGGGGATTCGGCTTCATTGAGAGTTTTCTGTCTCCGTTACCGGGAATACTGGGATCCAGTGGGATCCAACGGGATCTAGCAGGATCCGGCAGGATCCAGCAGGATCTAGCGGGCGGTGCTGTGGGTCGTCCCTGTGTGAAGCTCTCTTCCTCTGTAGTGATGTGAGTTTAGTTTTGTAGGAGACTGGAAGAGTCTGAGACTGGAAGAGTGTATTACTATTAATGTATTAATATTACTACTGCTACTGTTACTACTACTGCCTATACTAATACTAGTACTACTGCTGCTACTACTATTACTGCTACCTCTCAGAGTTACCTCTCAGAACACAGTTACAAAACACTTTACAAAAGAGAAGAAAAACGACAAATGAACGTAAAGATCATTTCATAAAATCAAGCTCATGAAGAGATCTGAACGCTGGAAGAGATCCAAAGTTCAGGATCTCTGATGGTCTTCAGATCCAGACTGGAGGAAGGAGAGAGAGAGAGAGAGAGAGAGGCTTCTCTGTTTCAACCAGAGGGAAGTTGGGCCGGTGACCTGTGTCAGAGGTCAAAGGTCACATGAGTTGCTCTTTTGTTTTGTGGCTGCTTACGGGTGGCGGCTCGTCCTGCCGTCTCTAAAACCCCACTGGTCCCTTTCCTCCCGACTCCCGCTACGACCCCTCACTCCTCCATCTTCTGTGTATTTGATCTTCTTATCTTCTGCTACGTTGGGGAGGAAAGCGTCAGATAGACGATTACAGAGGAAATAGAAATGCTGAGGCTCGGCTCCTATATCCTCCCCTTCACTTCTCCATCAGGGTCACAGGAATATTGGTACCATCTATCATCAGAGTGCTGTGACCTCTGACCTTTGACCACCCCGCTATTGTTTCGCTGGATGTGAAGCTGATTCTACCGGCGTCTCTCTGGATATGAGCGTCTCTAATATGAATGGTTTTCCAGTGTTTCTCAGCGTGTGGGCGAGCTGTTCTGAGATCAGTGGAAGAGTCCGGTAACCTGATACTCTCCACTCAAGAGCAGGACCAGGAATCACTCAACATGAGGGCTGGGGTAAAACCCTCAAGAAAAACACATCATCCATCTCCCCCGACCAGAGCAGCCGGCACGTCCCACAATTCACCAGGAAATTTCACTTTCGCCACTTCAGCAACCAGGCTGGATGTTGAGACTAGAACAGGACGTGACGGTTGGTTACCTGGAGGAGACCAACTAACCAATGATGTGATGCTTCATTTCTTTTTCTTGCCCTCCTCCACAGGGAGGTCAGAGGTCAGGGTCTGGAGCTGGTAGGGATTAAGGCCGTCGTAGCACCAGAGGTAGTGCAGCCAGAAACCCCACACTGTTATTAATGTGATGTCATCTCTTTGTCAGACCGTCAGGGGGCGGGGCCTGGGTGTTCGAGGTGAAGTGGGTGTGGTTTCTCAACCAGGATCGACCTCCCAGATCTCTGCTGACACCTAATCCTCCTTTTCTCTCGCTCAATAGTCTTACATTTTTCACTTGAATGCCTCGCATTCATCACTTTAATGCTCTGCTGGCTGCACGGGCATGTCTGAATAGAATAGAGTAGAATAGAATAGAATAGAACTTTATAGGCCATGTTTCACAAGGTAATTGTAATTGATCATTTTGCACGCCTCCTACACACGCTCCAACAGGTCTCTGATCAAAGAGATCCAGTCTTACTTTTCGAAGTAATTTGTTGCTTTTCTTCATTACTTAAAGAGTAGTTTTGTTATAATGTTACTCTTTATTAAAAGTAACTAATTGGAGTACTTGTATGTTGCTGTAGCAACATTGGCTGGCCAAGTGTGATGTCATTATTGTTTTAAAGTGAAATGCAGACTGGAAAAGGAAGACAATCTCATTTAGATCAAGTAGATTTAGACTAGAGGTTGTTTTTTTTTCAAATCAGCAGCATGTTGTCTGCACCAGATGCTGCTGGGTTTTTTAAATTTGCAATAACACCACAAAAAAGTAATCAGAGTACTCTAGCACTGTAACATGTGGCCCCCAGCCCTGGAGAGGCCAGGAAGCAGGGTCACCACAGTGCAGCACCTCTGGAGCCACTGGAGATCCAGTACTCGGGTTTGGTACTGAGATATCTTCAGACACTTTCAGGGCCTCCTGAGTTGTGAGGAAGCGGAAGCTCCCAGTCTGAATCTCTGAGTGAGTTTGAGTTTTTGGTGTGAGTCACAGAGAGTTGTACAGTTGAAGATAACAGCTGGAGAGGTTAGCATTTTAGCAGACGGCATCACTCTGGAGGATGACATCACCGGCAGACACTCCTCCATCCCGTCTCTCCAGCATGACTCGCAGCACGTCAACGTCTTGTTTGTCATTGTTTCAGATTTATCATCCTGTGAGTCAGAGGTGAGGGGAGCCGGATCTGAGTCATGATTCATTCGACATTTGTCAATTGTCAAACGCCCAATTAGTCTGATTGGAGTGAAGTAATCAGATTAAGCGTAATCCAGTTAACACACCCAGATTTCTGATCAATCTGGCTATTTGTCTGCATGTGAACGTACTCAGCGGCTGTCGCGGGGATCGAACGTGTGACCTTCCGGATACAGGATTGTTCCCTCAACCACCCTGAGGATAACAAACTCTCCGATAGTTAATGAATTGATAATGGAAAAGCTTTCATGAAGCGTCTCGAGGTTGGATCACTGTTGTGTTGCACAACTTCACCTTGCAGCACACAGGGAAACTTCACTAACTAAACACAACACCATTAGAATCTCTGCCCCCCCCCCCCCCCCCCCCACCCCCCCCGACCTCCCCCGTCAGCTGGAGTCCACAACATGTTTTTATCAGATCCTCTGCCATTCATCCCCGGCGGGTCAAGGCAGGTATGCAGGGCCGGTCTGTTTTTAATCAGCCATGTGAGAGAGAGGGAGATCTGTTCCCCCCCCCGCTGACGCCGCCCGGCTCACGATGATGATGTCATTTGGGAGGCATCCAGGTAGGCAGCAGTGTGGGAAGCGCCGGGCGTTCCGCTCCGCTACCCTGCATCAAAAACACACTCCTGTAGCGCCGCGACCCCCGAGTCCCCCCTACACCCCCCCACACCTGAGTGGGTGCACTCTGTTTACAATACAGGCAGATAAGGCCTGAGGTATGCCAGGGGGGGGTCAAGCTGCCTGAGTGAAGGGAGCGCTGACCCCCCCACCACCACCACCCCCCCCACCCCTCTTCCCTCCCACCTCGGGTTTTTACCAAAGGTTGTCTGCATTAGGAGGACAGGGGAAAGTAAACAGAGCGAGGTTTCCTGTTTCCAGGGGTCATTTCACTGATTGCAGAGCAGCAGGGGAGGAATGAACTGTCTGTTATCTCTCTCACCTTGGACCGTTAACGTCAGCTCCGATAGGATAATGGGACATGAGGACCGAAGTGAAGCCAGAGAGCTTCTATCTCTCTAACCAGCTCCCATCATCCCAGCAGTCCCTCTCTCATGATGGTCTCATGAGGAGTACGACATTTTGGCATTTTTGCCTTTATTGATAGTAGTGAATAATCAAAAATAATATTATTAGTTTATTATTAGAGTAATTAGTTACTATTCATTCTATTACTTTTCGGTTCGAGTTAGGTTAGGTCAGGGTTAGGATAGGGATAGGGTTAGGTTAGGTTAGGTTAGGGTTAGGTCTGCCATTTCTCATCAAAGCAGCTCAGTGTGAGTGAATGACAACTCGTTATGATGAAAGCGAATCAGGGAGATGGGTTGTGATTTAATTAATTCAACTTCAATCACCCGAGAGGGTGATGATGAAACTAAAAACGTATTTTTGATCGGTAACTGTACTGCTGCAATGTAATTCATTACACCACTCTTTCCTGGGAAAGGTGTTTACACTGCATGGCACAATGTGAGCCGAGGAGGTTCTTCTAGGTCGTCTTAAATCTAGACAGGAGAACACAAAGACAGGATCAGCGTTACAAGCTTGTTTTCAGATGCCAGTGCAGGTTGTCAGCAGGTTTGGCGACTCTGGGACTGTTTTCTGGGAAGTGGTGTCTTTTTGCTGTTGTGTCTGAGTGATTCAGTGTCCTCCGCTGCCCCGACTTGTTTCAACACAACAATGACTTCATCTCATAAACGTCTTCCCACCGTCTCCTCCTCGGTGTCTTTTTACCCAGCCGTCGGGAAACCGTGTTATTATCGTGTCATTCAACCAGCCGCCCGGCCAATGACAGCGTGTATTCTTACAAAGAAGGTTTAATACTTTGAACCTTCATCCTCCTGACAGTGAATCCCTCTTTCACTGTCTTTCCGGTGAAACGTTGCCGGACAGCAATAAAATGAAGCCTGAACAAGTGCAGACAGACAGAGACGAAAACAGTATGTGGTTTTGTGACTCGGATGGCAGGTGGTAGTGGTAACGGTTATCTGGTCTGTGGGGATGTGTACTGCTGTTGGCTGCTTGTACTGTTGGTGATCTAGGAAGCTTATTCTACTGTAAAGGCTTTGAAGTTTACTATCTAAACCAAATAGCTGGGGTGTGTCTGTAGATCCATTCACTAACGTTCTCAGTAAAAGTGAACAGTGTGATCAGGTAGATTTGTCTCCAAATGTAGGTCACTGTCATGGTAACTGTCTTGTCTTTAGCCCTAGTCTCTACTCCAAAACACTCTGAGTTGGAGCTGGAGAAGAGTCAGCTCAGTTAACCTGAACAAACTGGTAGCTAGCTGACTAGCCAGCAGGCTAGTTTAATTACTGTTAACATGGGACTACTAGCCACTGCTAACGCTAGCTTCTACTAGCTATGTTAGCTAGTGTGCTAATCAGATGTGTTAACAAGGCAGTGGTGGTTATCTGACCAGATACTATGGTTAGCTAGCGAACAAGCTACATGATCTAAACACTAAATCAATCAGATGTATCAGTGATGAAATAATCAGTTCAGTCAGAAACAGACAGAAGTTAACCATGAAGATTCAATTCTGTTTAGATGGACAGAAACACAATGTTCACAAAGCTGAGGACCTCCAACATGGCCGCCAGAGGGGGCGGAGTTGCGTCGCCTAAAAGCCTCTATTTTCCTCATTTAACATGCTCTGGATAAGGATGTCAGCCTAAAATGTTGAATGTGATGTTAATGTGTGTGTGTGTGTGTGTGTGTGTGTGTGTGTGTGTGTGTGTGTGTGTGTGTGTGTGTTGTACATGGACTACTAGAGGTGAAGGCCACCAAACAGAAGGTATGACTCTATCTATGTCTGAGCAAAAATTTCCCTTGTGGCAGGAAACCAGCTGGGCCCTCTGCCTCAGACGTGTCGCTGGGGTCAGAGGTCATGTGTTTCCTGTTTTCCCTCCCATGATCCCTTGCTGTGCAGTCTTGCTCTTTAACACCCAGGTGGTGAAGTTAACAAGGGAGTCCCGCCCCAGTAATTGGATCAGCATTCAACACCTCCACAGGTTGGAGATCATTTTCAACTGTAAAAGTTGACAAGGTAGAAAATGATGATGATGTGATTCCACTTCACTGGTGAAATACATTTTTATACATTATTCTGCTAAATGGAGCCCAACCAGAAATGTAAAAAATCACCAGCCACTTTCACTGTTTGACTGGCCAGGTTGGTTTGTACCTGGTTAACTGCCAAGGTGGCTGGTAGAGAAGACTTAACCTGATTTTCCATCCTGGGTGCATCAGTCTGAAGAGGCAAACCCCCCTGGGAGTCACACTCACTTGAGATGCCGGCACTGACCTCCGGGACTCAAGGGAACTCTGTCAGTCGTCTGCTGGGAAGAGCTCAGGAAGGCAACGTGCTCAGGCTTGTCTTTGGTGTGAATAGAGTAACAACACAGGACCCTACAACGCCTCCCAGCCCTTCCTCTGCAGGTCTGAACCCCTGTAGCGTTGGACCGCCACTCACAGGAAGTTAAGGCGTGCGCGTTGTTGCAGTTGTCAGGAGAAGCAACATTATCCCGATGCAAACCAGATTGGCTGGCGCGTCTCGTCCCACTACTGTGAGGAGGATTTGGAGGAGGAAAAGGAAAAGATTTCTTCCCTGTTGCAACAAAAGATGACATGAGGGAGAGAAAGTGATCTGGTTTGATCTGCGATACAGATTATATACAAGACTGAACAATGAAGACAAAGAGGAAAAGCGAAGCCATTTGTAATCCTGATCATTTAAAATCACTATGAATCAGACAGTTGACTTGTTCCAAGGATGAGATAATCCTACACTCCTGATTAAAGAAAGAAAAACTAATGAGAGGGCAAAAGTTTAAGTTTGCTGAAGTAGCCTTGGTCTTGATTGGTTCCCTCCCTCCCTCCCTCCCGGATGGTGTCCCGGCTGCTGGGAAGGTGCAACAAACCACTGACCCAGAACCAGTTATATTCATCAGTGACATTAAAAGTTAATCTTTATCCGCCATGGTTCTGATACTATTTCCAAATCATTATTTTACTTTTTACAATCAATATGGGTTTTTGAAGGCTGATACCGATGCCAATATTTTTGCATTAAAGTCGCCAATAGCTGATATTTTGTGCCAATATGTATTATCTTAATTTGTTTTCCATTTTCATGTCAAAACTTTATAAATATTCAGAGTTTGCTCCAGAATTTTCAATATTATAAAACTGGCAGAAACCACCAACTCTGGATTATTAAGTATTATCTTCTTATGTAGATAATGCTAGTTGCCTATGAGCTCTTAACATACTGTTTGCTAATGTGTTAAGAGATGATTTTAGTGGTTCTCCTATCCTAACGTGGAAAAGGGAAATTGACCAATGAGACAATTTCCCCAAAAGTCAGTGTTGTACTGTATGGCAGGGTGAGGTGTATCCCATATTTAATAAAAGGCCAATATTGGCTCTAATATATCAGTCAAGCTCTAGTTTTAACATGCCCGTGTCCATGCCTGTACCACATAGGGCAATGAGCGACAGAAATGTTTAGCAGTTTAAAAGTCAAATTTGCTTTTTCTGAAATGAACCTCCTACCTGATACTCTCTGGTCCAGTAAACACCTCCTATCTGGTGCTCCCAGAGGTTTAAAACAAACACTATAAATGACGTGTGACATGCATACAAGCCTATCTGCCCCTCTGTCCATCACCCAGTATCATTGTTTCTAGTGTCACATCAGCTGATTGTCCAGGCAACGCACAGCTAACCAGTGACCCACATCCAGCTGCATGCCGACCTCTTCACCTCCATCCCTTCCTTTGCTTCCTCTGTCCTCATCCCCACCTACTTACAGTGACGCTAGCCGCTGATCTAATCCTGCCATGAGAGCACAGGAAAGAGTAGCCGGTCGAGGAGGAGCAGGAGGGCATCCACATGATGCCGGAAATATGAGGTTTTAAGTGTGAGGTGACACCAGTACTGCAGTGGTAAATATAAAAGTGGGTAAACTCTGACCAGTTGCAAAACCACCACTATGAACAAAAAAATAGTTAATTTAAGCTTTATTCCCTTTAGAACCCCTATATTCATGTTGCATACATGATTGAAGATGAGGATGAGGATGAGGATGAGGATTTTGAAATTACATGAAAAGATTTTTATGATTTACATGCAGATATTAGTTTTATGTCAGCCCATAAAATGTGGTAAAATCTATTTGGCAACAGCAAAGGTGGGCGAGTTCAGCTGGGTTTACCGTCCTCTACTTCCCCGAGTGACACAAAAGTTGAGCAACAGAACAAAGACGCTTCAGTTTCCAGTTTGTTCTCATCGCAACTGGTGAGGTCATTCTCCGATGAGAGAGCAGGAAACCGAGTAGAAGGGGAGAGGAGGTGATGCCGCTCGTAACTGCACATCACTGGCCTGAACCATTGGCCAGGATTAAAGGTTTGTAGGTGCTGATGTTCGGGGTCAGAGGTCACGGGCCATCCCACCTACGTTGATCCGTTTAGAGCCCGCTGTAAAGAAAATGGAGAGTGGGTGAAACAGATGTGAGAGGTGGTAACACTCGGTCTGGGAGCCATTAGGGATCTATTAGTGACCCGGGCTGCTTTAATTGGCCTAGAAGCCAAATGTGAGTGTAGTAACCCGACACCTCAACGCCCACATGGAACCCATTGACCAGTTAGCCCCACCCCCCTACCCCCATCTTGCCTAGCGCAGCTTTAATGTATTTATCTGAAACTAGAGCGAGTAGGTAGGGATTCAGTTGGCTGTTGCAAGGATTGAACCTGTGACCATTTAGATACAGGGTGGCCTCTCACCACCTCTATGTTCAAATGTCAAAATCAGAGAAGGAGGGGAAAAAACGCATCTCCAGCGTTCCTCTGAGCCTCAGTGTGGTGAGGTTCCCGGTTCAAATCCAAGACCAGCCGGGGAAAATCTGGGGAAGTGAAAGCGAACAAGAAGCACTCTCCCTGAGGTGCCCTTGAGCAAGGCTCTTAACCCCCAAGCCCCTGGGCCTGTGCTGCTGCGAATGCGTGGAACTGTATGAATGAGAAGGCAGGGCGTTGTTGAAGAAGAACGTGCGTGCTTAGGAAACCTTCCCTGGTCAAAAAGGTTAAACAGTGGTTTTACGTGTTTGTAATAAATACAGTTGTGTAAAGCTGACATGGGGAGAAGTCTTCGTGAATGCACGGTGTGTTTATCATGGGGATAAACACAGGGGAGGATGCTGCAAGGCCTTCTGTGCTCAGCCTGGGCTTCATCTCTCATCGTGGCGAGGCAGATGTTCCTCTGGCCGGATCTCAGCGGCATCATGAACTAACCGCCTCGTTGTTTGGAAGAACGACTTCTTGGAAGAGACGATGAGTCAGGGAATGTTTGAAGACACGACTCTTCATGAAAACTATTCCTTGTGTTTTGTCTTTTTGAAACCGTGGTGTGTCTCCTTCCTGACTCCCTAGGGTGACGGCCCAGAGGAGCATTGAGGACGCTGAGGAGGTGGAGAGGGAGCGCCGGCGACGAGCCCGCGAGGCTTTCCGCCGGATGGACTGCAGCTCGGCGCCCGGAGAGTCTTCCCACGAAAACGGGACCCCGGCCGAAGACACCCAGTAAGTACCACCAGATTCTAGAAGTTCATCAACCACTTTCACTATTTCACCGCCTAGATATGATTATTAGGATAGAAAGGAACCTGCAGAGTAGACCCGCCACTTCCACTAGTTAACCACTAGTTAACCACTTCAATACCTTCATATAGTTTAACTACATGTATGCAGACCTTGGGTGTACAAGACAATGTGGCACCAATGTACGGAGGTTCTTTGCTGTTCTGTTGCCTCTGTACTTTGTGCAAAGGAAACTATAGGACGCATAGTTGAAGGAAATATATAATCAGGGTGAGAAAATTACTTTTTGGCAAAAGGCCACAGTGACTGATAAAGTATTCTCCAGTCACTTTCCCTATTTTTGCAGCCAACCAGATGTCCAAATGATGCTTGGTTACCTGTAGAGGACGAACTCCCCAGCATTTGGTGATTTCCTCTCCTGGTACAGCCTCCAGCCTCTAGATAATGAGGCTGTTAAGTTTAGAAACCCCCGTCCACCATGCTGCAGATCCTGCTAACTTTATGACTGCATGTTTTGTCTCGTGATAATGCGGCGCTTAAAGCATTTAAAGCGTTTAAAGCGTTCCTTGTCATGTTTCCCAGCTGTGAAAGTCGGAGCTCGCCATGCTGTGACAGTTTCCGTCCTCCTGCCATCCACTCGCTAGTTTACGGGGTTGCGGCGCTCTTAGCTCATGGACGCATGGTAACATAAAACAAATGTTTCCATTGGGAAAAGCTGCAACCCCCTCCATGTGAAGAAGGACACGCAGCTGCCTTGTCATTACACCATCTCCCAAGAATGTTTACTACAAAGTGTCTCGGGGAAAATACCACTATGTCGTAGCCCGTAGCGTTCGCTGACTCTTTTTAATTTCAGACTCTTAATTATGGAGTGCTTCTCCAACACCTTCTCCTTGTGCGTAACGACCAAACCAAACCCATCCTCCATCACATCAGAGGCTCCTCTGACTCGACATGAGGTAGTGCTGCTGCAGCCTGTAATTGAAGGGTTTCATTCCAAGACGTAATAATAATGTCATCGTCTTTTAATTCACATATGTACGTGTGCTGTATGCCTCCCCCCTCCAGGGAGGTCAGGTCATGAACAGCACTTCACTGGCTTGCTCAAAGACACTTGAGCAGGGGGGATGGTTGCCAACACAGGGTTTGAACCCACATTTTCTGGTTTTCTTTAACCACTATTCCACCCTGCTGCCCAATAAGGGGCTTCACTAGCTTCACACAGATCCTGGGCAGTATGAGAGATTAAACAGAGATGCCACGTTGAAAAGATGTGAAGTGATCCGTGAGCTGTTATCTGTTGCAGACACACTTCCTGGTTTAGACTGAGAAGATGGTTGGAGGTTAAAATCAAGTGCAGCTTTAACTTTCACAGTGACCTGTAATGTGCTTTGTTGTCAGAGTAGGGTTCATTTTTTTTAAATGGTGAAGATCTAATGTTTGGATGAAACTCTTGCTGGTATCAGAATAAAAGAATTGGTCTTGGGAAAATATTTGGAATATCCTTAATGTTCCCCTCAGCAGCCCCGGGGGAGTGAACAGGCTCGGAGGATCAAAGTTTGGAGGATCAAACAACCGTCGTCGCCTCAGTTAGGGGTGGCAGTTATTCAGTCTGTGTGTCGCTGACGTCTACTCTCTGTCAACAACGTTACATTAGCATGAACATTTCTAGGACTTTAACTGGTACTTTTATCCAGAGACGCAAAACGGCGGAGCAAGCTTCAACCCCTAGATCGGCATTTACAAGCAAAGTTGGTGGACTGTTGAAAATAAGTAGAAAATAAAATTAGATTAGATTACATGAGGTGTGCATGTTCTGGCCGTGTCTGCGTGTCCAAAGACATGCAAGTCAGGTGGATTGGAGACTCTAAATTGACCATAGTTGTGAACTTATTTGTCTATCTAGTGACTTCTGCCAAATTCATGCTGGGAAAGGCTCCAACCCCCTTGTGACCCTGAACAGGAATACGTGGGTAAAGAAGAATGAAACTTTGGTTGCGAAACTGTGTTGAAATTGGGTCAGCAGCAAATAATAATACAGCAAAGGGACAATTACAACACTATGACACACTGAAACTATGTGCAGAATGACAGCAGTAGAACATACTGAGGGAAATAAAAAATGACTAAAATATACGTATCAAAATAAAATAAGACCAAAGGAAGGAGGTTGAGGCGTAGACCAATCAGTGAGGATCGGTGAGGGGATGTGGTTCAGGAGGGGGAGAGTGACAAACCGAGTTGAGTTGTTATTCCAGCCCAACATGTCAGAACCACAACTGAAACATTCCTCTCAGGCTTCCAGGTGTCGTTTTTTACAGCCGTGACGTGGAAACAGGCGTAGAGCCGCACGGCAGCAGAATTAGTCCTCGTTACCGCCAATTAGCCGCTCAGGGATTAGCAGACTCTGGATCTGCAGAGGCCAACGGATCTGCTTAATCAGCCTTGGAATGCTGATCGGATTCCTCCTGGGAAGAGGAAACACACTTCCATTACTTTGAAAGGAATGGTCAGAGATGCTGCAGCAATAGTTAATAAAAGTGTTCAATCAATAAAAAATAATTAATTAATAATAATAATAATATTAATAATAATAATAAAATACTACTACTACTACTACTAATAATAATAATAATAATAATAATAAAAATAATAAAATAATAATAATAATTGTACTTAGGTAAGGCATTTCACAAAAAATAGTAATAAACCTTTCATAACGTGCTTTACATAGAATTAATTAAAATAAAACACGTAAAAGCAAATATAAACACATCACTGAAATAAAAACAAGCAAATAAAACAATAGAGACAAAATAAATTAAAAGTAAAACCCAAGATTACAAAAATGGGTTTTGAGATTTAAATGCATGTAGGAGGTTGAACTATTGGTTAAAACGCTTCAGCTGATCATACGAGGATACAGGTTCAATGATATAGGAAGGGCCAAGTCATTCACTGCTTTAGAAGTAATCAAAAAAATCTTGAAAACAATTCTAAAGCGAACAGGGAGCCGCAGGCGAGAGAGACCAGAACGCTGTGATAGTCAATGTGGGACTTTGTCTGAAAAGGATAAAACAAAACTGATCCTTGATTTGTTTCTTAGAGACTGAACAACACTGTGGACTTGTTAACAACTCAGTTGACAGGTTAACAACTGGTTTAAAACACTGGAATAAAGCCACTGTAAAATAAAGCCCTGCCTTGTGTGGTTTCTCAGACCAGATGGAGAGAAAGTGTGTTGCTGAAGTGTCCGGGGGGGGGGGAGCAGGTGGTTGGACTAGAGCTGAACAGGGTTAGCGGTGATGGATGGTCACTCAACATGTCCTCTGTCTGGACCACAGCAGGGTCAATATTGACCCACCAAGGGAGCTGCACAGGCCTCGCTCTGGTTTAGCTTCTAGTAATGTGCACATTTTTCACACTCGAAGCAGTCGGTGACTCTGGGCTTCACAGCAGCTTTATTCTTGTGTTTTGTCCTGTGTTTTAACCTGGAAGAGTATTTTAGTACACGATAATACTGTAATAATAAATAATCTACTTACAAAGAAAAGTACAAACATTACTATTGTACACACGGTACTTAAATTGTATTATTACACCTTTGTAAGTACATTATGTATTTGGGAAATTTTAGTACCTACACAGTATTATTATGTTCTTGTAATACATTTCCGTAGGTGAAGACACAGGAGTGAGGCCACTGTAAAACACTGACATAACACACGTACACACAGGATATCATCATGAAGATGTTTATCACCATGACAAATATTGGAATAATAATACTCTGGCATTTGCTTTTTTTGGCTTGAGAACAAAATATTTTGTGACGCCAGTCGGCTGCTCGTAGGCCGTCCTCCATCTTTGAGCAGCTGAAAATGCCAGTTGGGGGCTTGTTCCAAACAAAACACAGTAGAGGCCAGAGAGTGGATTTTAAAGCCACAAACCATCACTTATTCTATTCTGAACTCCTATAGCTCTTGGCTAGTGAAATAGTGAAAAGGGCTAGTAAGTTAGCTTACTGTAGCAGCCACTTTGCTAGGTAACCAACCATCATTTGGAGTCCTAGTTGGCTGGTAAATATTGGGATTCATCAGCCTGTCTGGAATCAAAGAGAAACTGAAAAAGGCAGTAAAGAACGGTCAGTGGGATTTGAACCCACGCCTCCATTCAGACCACCCTATCTGGTGTTACTTACCCCTGTGGACCAGATGTTTCAGCCAGCGTAGTGCTAGTCTGCTGCCCTGCCTAAATCAGGTCCTAACGTTCATCTCCTCCGTCAGTCTGAGCCTGTTTGCTCTGGACCGTTTGACGGACAGGGAGCTCCAGCGCTGCTTCTACTGTCGTCAGCAGCACCATTTCTCAAGTGACTTAGTTCAGGACTTTGCAGAATGATCCTGTCCCTTTTGATTTTGTGGCATTTTTGCCTTTTTTATTAGCGAGAGGAGAAAGGAGAGGAGGAGCTGAAATCAGCTGCTGTAGTGGTTGGGATGGGAACATGGCTGCCCATCCCTGCTGGAGGGTAGACTGCTTCAAATCACCCTCTGTGTTGGCTTGTTACTCAAAAACTGTACTGTCTTCCTCTTTATTTGTAACTCATTTTAAAAGTAACAGCAGTAATTTATGAAATATTGGATGGAACCCTCCTTGAGACCTTGAATACCTCCTGTCACAGTCGATAAGACATCTCGTCTCCTTGGCGTTCCTCCTCAGGTACGACGGCGGCCTGAAGCCCGGCTCCTCCCCGTCCCTGGAGGAGGACGAGGGCTTCAGCGACTGGACTCAACGCAGGGAGAAGCGAAGGCAGCAGCGACTGCAGGAGCTCGGCCAGGGAGCAGAGGAGGACGAGGAGGACGAGGAGAAGGACACCAACACAACGAACGGAGAAAAGACCGCCTTGGCGTCGGTCGCCTCCTCTTCCTCCTCCTCCTTCTCCTCCTCCTCCTCCAGTCGCCTCCAGAGGCAGCAGAAGGAGCACGAGGAGGAGGAGCGAGGAGCCGATCGAGCGAGGAGGGAGAAGGGGAGGGAGGAGGAGGAGGAGCAGAAGAAGAGAGGGGAACAGATGAAGATGGCCAAGACGAGGGAGGAGCTCCAGAGGCCAGATGAGGTGAGCGACACGATCATTTAATACTTACTCACATAATAACAGTGGAGCTCCTTTTTATTGCTGTTTATTTTGATTGAACCTTCTTTTTGTATCGGATTGTATTATTATTTTCACTCATTTTTCTCTCTGTTCTGCTGTTATTTTGAACCCTCAAACGCTTTAATTCATATATTTCAACTTAATAATTAAGTATTTCTACTTAGTTGTGTAACGTTCGTTTAATACCCCCAACTCTATTCTTATTTATTTAGATTCTATTTTATTTGCTGCAATCTGATAGCCGACGTTTATTTATTTAAAGGTAAATCAACACAGTTTTAGGAAAGATTCACTTTTACTCAAGTTAAAGTGTCTACTTCTACTTTTACTCGAGTAAGCTTTATTTAGACCTTTGTCCTTTACAGTACAACAGCCGGTCAAGCACCAGCTCTGCCAGGGTTGGGGGTTCACTTCCTATTTGGGGGCGACCCGTACTAAAACTGCGTGGTTCTGTGAGGAGCTTTGGGTGAACGTTGCTGTCAAACGGCGGATGTTGTGTTCATTCAGATCTATTGTTTCTATTCACGTTTCCTGTCCAGGTGGAGAAAAAAAGAGATGTGAAAGTCTCATATACGTCCAAGGTTTTCCTTCACCAGGAAGCAAAACACGGCAACGCCAATGGAGATGCAGCCGAGGAGGAAGTGACATCATACATCAATAACAAAACAAAGAGGTCTACCAGGTTCGTCTGGTTCATGATAATAGTGACACTAACGGGTATAGGAGAAACTTCCAATATTAGCGTTACTTCTAATAGTAATAGTAATAGTAATAGTAATAGTTACATCACCTGAGAGCCCTCTATAACTAAACCCTCTCTAGTCTGGGTCGGAGAGCTTCGGACCCAGACGAGGCGGAGGCCATCCTGGAGACGGAGCGGCGCCTGGAGAAGATCCGGCGGAGCCACCAGGAGAAGGAGAGCCAGGAGCTGGAGCAGCTCCGACACCGGCAGGCAGAGGCCGAGCAGGAGCTGGAGGACCTGAAGAGGAGGAGAGAGGAGAGACGCAGAGTCCGGGAGGACGAGGAGCGCCGCAGGGAGGAGGAGGAGCAGCAACGCTTGGCCAAAGAGGAGGTGATCAGTTATTACACCGTTATAACCAGGTTGGGAAATGACCACCAGAAAAACACTGGTTGGTTTTAGCTAGTTCGTTTAGTTTTATAGTTTCCTGCCCTGATTATAACCCTCAAAGCAACTCATCACATCATCACAAACTCTCCATACAAAAACATTAAAGTAGCAAAAAGAGCATGAGCTTCACATGAGCAGCATGCAGATACAATACATGGCCAAACGTATGTGGACGCCTGCTCGTCGAACATCTCCTTCCATTACTATAGACTTGGTCTCTTTGCTGCTCTAACAGCCTGCACTCTTCTGGGAGGCTTTCCGCTAGATGCTGGATCATCATCTGCTTCCATTCAGCCTCAAGAGCATTAGTGAGGTCGGTACTGATGTTGGGCGATGAGGTCTGGCTCACAGTCGGAGGTCCAGTTCATTCCAAAGGTGTTGGATGGGTTGAGGTCAGGGCTCTGCAGGCCAGTCAGGTTCTATCGAGACCATTGTTCCATTATATACATTAGAAGGCGTGTCCACATACTTTTGGCCATGTAGTGTAGTTGTAGATAGATGCTGATAGATGATTATAGATGATGACAGATCAGTGTGTCTGAATTCCCAGGAGGAGAAGAGACGGATGAAGGAGGACATTGAGAGGAGGAGGATGGAGGCAGCAGAGAGGATGAAGAGCCTGAGCACCTCCAGTGTGGATGGAGACGAGATGTTGAGCCCCTTCAGTCCAAAAGCTCCCACCCATAAGGTAACACTGGTTCTCTTTCTGGTCCTCAACCTGGTTTGGAAGCTGCTGGCTGGTCAAACGTACGTTTCCAGTTCAGTCTTTTAGCTCCCATCAAGACCTAGCGACTATCACAGCAGAACAAACTTAATTTCCTCGGTTTACTTGGTTAGTTGACCAGTATGTTGACTTGTAGACCGTTGTCACTTTTTCAACCACAATGACATAATTCTGCATTGTCTTTACAGCCGATGAGTTCAGGTTCAGCGTGTAAGTTGCATGTTTGTGTTCATGTGTGTTTGGAACGCCGGCGTGTTCTGGCTCCACCAGGAAGCATGTTGAGTTATCAGGTGACTCACTCATGAATGGACTTTTTTTGGCGTGGACGTTTGGAGTCAACCACGCAACCCCAACACCTGGAGTTACGCCGCTGCCGTAGCCAAGAGTTTGGTTCCAAAATGAGATATGATGAGATACAGAAGATAGATATGAAAAAAAGCACAAAATCAAAGCAAATGATGGTGCAGTAGTTAGGTAGGTAAATCCTTGGTTGACTAAATGAGACAGTTTTCCAGACTGGCTGAGATATAGAATATATAGATTATATAAGTCACTATATATATTATATATATGGATCTTTGCCATATTGGATATATAGCATTTTGGAAATGAACTCTTCAGTTGTAAACAGTAAAGAATACCTCCTACCAATTTATAGGAAAACAAACCATTCATGGATTGCTTATGACTTGTCGTCCTTTACTGTTTGAAGGTGTGTTAGTACTGCAGGGATGTTTCACAGAGATGGTTCGGTCATGTCGCCACAGCTTGACTTGTGCATGGCACTGCATGCTCTGCAGCTCCATATCACTGCTGTCGGGTAAAAATACCACAACTCCAAGTTTGGGTGTTTTCTTTTTCTTCCTTGAACGTAAAGTTTACACAATCACTCGTTTGTTGATTGAGTTTACCTCATTGTATACATTGGCAGCAATGAGGATTTACCCAACCTTTTCTAAATTCCTGAAAAACGGACTGTTAGCTGTTAGGTGGTTTTCATCCGACAACAGTGACACATCAAATTAAACTTCATATCAAAATGATCTGCTCTTTAGAAGATGGCTGTCTGCTCCATTCATGTGAATGATGAAAGGGTAGGATAAGGAAATAGACTTTTCTCTTGCCCCTCCACATGGAGGTCAAGGGTCAGGGTCAGCTACAGAACAGCACCCCGGAGCTGGGAGGGATTCAGTGGGTTGCTCATGGACACTTCAGCAGGGCAGATGCTTGCTGATATGGGAGGTTTGAACCCGAGTCCTCTGGTTGAGAGATGGTCTCCCAGCTCGCTACGCCACCCTGCTGCCATTGAAATGTCATTTGGATGAATAATCCCATTAAAAGGTTGGGAGAGAGGATTGTTTGATAGGAAACATTTATATCTGCATGGCTTTCTGAACAACACAACAGCAAAACTGGAGAGAATAGTAAAATATGTCACTCAGGTAAAAGTACTGCTACTCTGATTGACAGGTGATCTCTGAGAAGAACATTGAGAAACACCACAGTGAGAAACACCACAGTGAGGAACACCACAGTGAGGAACACCACCGTGAGACTGAGAGACAAAAATGGATAAAAACTGGATAAAAACATGAGGATTTTGAAGATTACCACTTATTATTTTAAGTAAAGTAACTAGAGTAGTAGTAGTAACGAGAGTAGTTAGTAGTAGTCGTTACTTTCCAAAAACTGTTGTAACCCCACATGTTAGATACGTAAAATGTCAAGATTTCTAGTTTAGTAAAAGTTCAAAATTTGCCGCAGTAGTTGTTGTACCAGAAGAAACGCTTCATGGGTGCAGTGAATATTTCCTAAAAGTAAAACGATAAAACTGTGGTGGTGTGGCAGGGCGATTCTAGTCTAGATAAATAAGAATGGAGCAAACGGGGGATATCAAACATGATGCCGATGCCGTGCAGGATGAGGCCAAATTCAACTTCTACCCATGAACGCACTATTTCTACCATATGATATTACGACATGGAAAAAATATTAAAACAGCTTTGGAAAGTGTTTTGAACTGATATCAGAAGAATATTTAGGTCCTGATTTCACAAAACGATGCAGCTTGCGGCTTCAGACGACTACGACATCGTCTAAACCTCCATTTACAAGGTTTTCAACATTTGGTGCAACTTCAGTTCCGTATCGAAGTGTTTGTTTGCTGCGCGTGTGTGTGTGTGTGTGTGTGCAGAAAGCGTCTTGGCATGCACACGTGTTCACCTAGCGGCTATCACACATTCCTCTCTCTGTTAGACCCGCTGTGCCTTGGGGGTTTTGCTGTGGTGGTTTGTGTCCTGGGTGAGATCATCAGCTTCTCTGCTTGTGTGTTGATTTCAGAAAGCGAACGAAGAAGGTTTGACAGCAGAAAATACGTTCCTGGTGAGTCGGGTCGAAAAGGCTGCGAGGCTCTGAGATTCAGGTCCAGGGTTTAAGCCGTCACACAAGGGGTTCTTTTGTGTGTGTGTGTGTGTGTGTGTGTGTGTGTGTGTGTGTGTGTGTGTGTGTTGATGGGAGCGGGGGGGAATACAAAAGCCTTAAAGCATGCTGTGGCTACTTTGATGTTTGAGCCCTTAGGCAACCGAGGGCAGAGAAAATATTGACCCTGTCCTAAACCATATGTCCTCTGTAAGACACAGAATTAAAAGCAGTTGTTTTGCTCTTTGCTTTGAGAGACAAATACATGATCCTGAACACACACATGTTCTCCCTCTAGACTGTAGTGATGCTCGGCGTGTGACGACTGAAACAGAAGTCTCCCAGCATCCTCTAGTGAAGCCAATTGTCGCCTCGAAATGAACAGGAAAGCCTGAAGCTGCTGAAGCTGATGTCAAGATCCAAAATCCAAGAAAGAGACAAAAAAAAAACATTCATAAAAATCACATCATATGTCAAACGGCAGAATAGGGACATGCATGATAAAAACCAACTGCACACACATCCAATACAGTTCTCCTTTTAGACTGGAGTGACTCAGCGTAATGGCTGCGGCTGAAATAGAAGTCCTCCACCAATCAATAGTCCAAACCAATAGTCGCCTTGGACTGAGTCGGTAGCTTGAAGCTGAAGTGATGAGAGCAGACAGTTCAGTTACGGGTGTTTGGGTTGGAAACGTTCTCGCGGTCTGCGGCCAAAAAACAGAGTTTGTAATTAACACACATCAGACGCTGCCCTGGTCTGAACCGAGGCAGGAACATGGAAAACGTTTTTCCTTTCCAAGAAGAAATAACCTCCGACGTCTTCCTCTCTTTCAGATCACAGAGAGAACGGAGTCCCTGAACCGGTCGCTGAAGAAAAGGTGAATTGATCGACGTGGAAGGAATCCTAGCAGCTCAGTGTAACACATTTACTAAGCGGTTGCGGTGGTGGTGTTAAAGCAGTTGCATGTGTAGAAATTGTGATCTACTAACCTGTGCACTCACGCATTTTGCACGTGGAAGAGACTTTTAACATGTTTGATCCAATTAACATGTGTTTGAGTGGCGAAGATAGGACGCGTATATGGAGTTTATGGAGATAGATCACTCCCATCGATTTACTTCCATCGATTCGATCTTAACTTCTCACCCTGAGAAAGGCGAGGATGCTGGTTATTTGTTCAAAGGCATATAGAGAAAATAAGAAATAGAGTTAGAGTAGAGTATAGATTGATAAATCGTATTATATTATCACTGCTTGATGAAATAAAACTGAACTGGAAGTTCAAAAATGAAACCCTTCGTCTGCTGACCTCTGATCAGCTACAGTGGGAATCACAGTCTGTCTGCTGCTGTGAGAGCGTTGCTGCAGCGTGCCGGACGATGGTTGGACCTCAGTTTCAGATTGATTCAGTAGTAAAGAGCACACCTCTTAGTGAATCCGGCCCTCGGTGAGACTCCTGAATGCCCTGTGGCTCCTGAGGTTTACCAAAGTCCACCGGGGGCCTTTCTGTGGCCGCCGAGAGGCAGATCGCCGGTTGAGTGGCGGCCGTCTGAAAGTAAACTCTGACTAAGAGGGCCAGAGGCGACCTTTCCACCTCTCTCAGTGCATCACCTTTCTCAGGCATGATTTATGGCTCCGGGTAACTCCAACCAGATGCAGGGGGCTGTGTTTTCTCTGGTGGCCGGTGAAGTATAGCCGTGAGACACCGTATGGCTCCAGGCAGTCTACAGTAGTAACTTATCAGCGCTAAGGAGCTCTCAGCAGTCTCCTATAGCGCAGCTTATGCCTTCTGGTGGACGCTTTTATCCAAAATGCATTGCAGTACCAGGGCGCGTGAGGATTCAGGCCTCAACCCTGGCAGCGTTGTTGCCTTGCTCAGTCACACAGCACGCAGGTTATTAAACACCTTCGAAACATCTCGCACCCAGGGTGAGATCAGTGACGCATCTGATGTCATTTCAGGTGTAAACTTCCCGTAATGTTGCCGTTGCTCCCCCTTCGCTGCCCAGACATGCCGAGGCACATGGAGGCGTTCTCAAATCACGAATGATGAATGAGAGTTCTGCCCTGTTTTACTTTTACCATTTCCCCCTCATAGAGAAGACATGACATCATTCACCAGGCGTCATATCTCTCAGTGAAACCCCCAAATAAAGCTATGTGGGTCACCATTATCACATTAAAACAGTCTGGCCATGCCTGAAGGAGCTAGCTAACCTCCCAGGACTCTTTCTAATGACTCACACATGCCGTTCATCAGCCGAGCCATCTAATGCAAATAAAATGAAGTGAGAGAATGTCAAAACACGGGAATCGGGGTCAGCCTTTCCAGATAGTTTGTTTTTGTGTTTAGGGAAGATGGCGGAGATTAGGCTGCCATGCGTTTGGACAGCTGGAGGAGGCCTGATCTTCTGATCTGGATCTCTGGATCCCATACGCTCCGCGAACACCGGCCCGGGAACCAAGCGACTCATTCACGCTCTCGTTCTCATTCGTAGTGTTTCTCTTTTCATCTCGTTGAAACAGTAACAGCTTCAAGAAGACGCAGCCTCCCTTCCTGCTGTCCAAGATTGACGACAAGCTGGAGCAGTATGCCCATGCTGTGGAGGTCAGAGGTCACACACACACACACACACACACACACACACACACACTGATAAATGCTTTCATCATGGTGTCTATCCCTCCAGTACAACTTAGGGTTCCTACACCTTTTTGATGACTTCTCCAAGACTATTCCAGGACATAAAGCACAATGACCAGTATCCATCAGAGTCTCTGTTCTCCGTTGAACATTTCCAACTATCTCTTAGAACCGATACTATCAGGACATTTCTGATCCAGATTTCCATGACATTTCCAAAACTATCTGACCATGTGAATGACTCCCATGACTATTCCAGGTTTTTCACGGCTGTAGGAACTGAGTCTTCTACTGGTGGCCACTGAGCAGCTCCACTCAGTTTAGTTTAGATTTGCTGGGGAATCAAACTGGCAACCTTCTAGTCACATGCTTCTCTAACCTCCAGGCTGCAACAGAGTTCTGTATTCTGGACCAAAGAACCTTTTGAGAACCTAATGTGGTTCTTCTAATACTGCTGTGTTGGAACATTTCATACATCCTTACAGGGTTCTTTACAGAATCATGAATGTTCTTCGTAGAACCATGTGAGTATGGTGCTATAGAGAACGCCATAAAGGGTTCTGCTGTGATACTATACAGAACCTTTTTCATGCAGAGTGTGCTGTAGTTATAAATCTCTCCAGCGCCCAGAGAATTACATCATCCATGTTGTTTTTATATGTGTGTTTTGGGCAGATATACTGCAGCAATACACAACTTTCAGAGCACTTTAGCCTTCAGTTCCCTCTTTTCACACTTTTTTCACACCCATGATGATTAACGGCACCGTGTACGACCTTGAGTCAAGCCAAGTCAAATTTACTACTTGTGACAAAACAGGTTTGTCACAGGTTTGAGCAATAAAGGATGCTGCAAATGTTTAAGAGATGAGGCGAACGCTTGTGTCTACATGTGTGCTCGTTTGTACATTTGTGAGTCGCGGTGTCAGTTGGGTAAAGCAGAGTATGGCACTCTCCAGATCGTGGCGTGAATGAGTCCAGATCGACGGAGAGCAGAGATGAAGCCTAAAGAGCCAGAAATCTATTTGGAAGCCATTTTAAAGAAAGAAATCTCAAAACCAGGGAGCATCAGCACCAATGTTCCCTCTAAGATGATAGTTTGGTGACCTACAACGAATAATTTATCACACTGACCAAATAATAATATGTAGTCAGTCATCAGTCAGCAGGTCTGGAGGTTTTGGTGGTATTGATATCAGGTGCTGGGACTTTGCCATGGGACTAACCGAGGCTTCATGGTCTCCAGAACTCCCAGGAGGCGAAGGCAGCCAAGCAGGCGCTGATGGACCTTCCCAGCGCTCCTGAAGCCGTGGCCTCCAAGAAGAACCTGTTTGAAGGCGGAGAAACCTGGAGTCCTATCAAGGGAACGCCATGCAAGGTAAGGAAACGCTGACACACATTCCTACCTGTTGGCTTCTGCATCACAGACCTCCTACCAACCAGGTCTGATCCATCATGGATGCATTGGGGAATTTTTTGTTAGTTAATAATGTCTAAATATATAAGAAGTTGTATGTTTAGGAACACAATCACGTCGTGAACATGTCACATGCCACTTAATTAATTAATCTTTGTGGAGTCAATTCATTTGAATTGACTCCCCAACTTCAGTCACCAGAAATACAACATTAACTTCAGAGGGAAAAGCTGGCGCCCTGAATTTTAGTTGTGCTCTTTAATGATCGAGGCTCTATAACGTCTGAAATGTCACGGAGAGGACTTGCATTGCATAGGACAATTTACTGCACTTTACAGCACTTAACTACACTTACTGTACCTGCACTCTTCTGTCAACATTATGGTCAAGTAAATTAAATCATTTCAGAGATCTCAACTCTGGGCCTTCAGCTGAGAGACTATCTTTAGATCTTTGGCATTTGGTCGACTTATGATGAGCGAGCAGGCAGGCTGTTGCAGGGGATTGAACCTGTGGCTTTTCAGTTACGAGCTGGTCTCTTGAATCACTAGGCCACACCGGTCTTTAGTTAAAACTTGGATAACAAACTATCAGTCCTTTGGTGTTACCAGTTTGACCTACAGACTAGACTAGACTAGTCATTCTTGGGTCACGGAAATATATCTTATATAGCTGAGACCTCTGACCCTTGACCTCTTTACTATTGGTTACTTTTAAAGCTGGTGATCTAGAAATTGAAGTTTGTTCTACTGTTGCACTGTGAAGTGTTCTGGATATGAGTTGGCTAAATGCCTGCTATGTAAAAACGTGAACCTGGCAGGCACAACTGGCCAAGCTGCCAACATCCTGGCCGTTAGCCACGGTGATTATTAAACACTACATACATGTATGTCCAGCGCCTCTTTCAAATTCTGCGGGGATCATATTTGATCATATTTTACCCACCTCGGCGCTTCGACCTCACACCTCTATTTAAAACCTCCAGTCTTGGCAGCAACCTGAATCTCTCTCCCATGTGTTTAATTGCTTAATCTGTTTCATTGGGGTTCTTTGAGGTAACCAAATAGGCACGAGTCCGACGGGGCTGAGAGCCGCAACAATGAGCTACGAGCTGAGAGAACTGAGGCTTTCCTGGCATCAGTTGATATTAATGGGTGGTTTTCCCTCTCTGGGCTCTCGGTTGGATCCCACAGCATGTAGCGCTCCGGCAAACCTGCCCTCCCAAGGCGAAAAAAACAAGACTCCGAGCTTTAACTTTGGGTGTAGTTTAGTTGCACACACTAATGATAAAACACTGTACAGAGAGAGGTACAAACTGTGTGGGTGAGACAAAGAAACACCAAGGGGCTTATTGCAACATCTCAACCCACGAGGAAAAAGAAAGAAAGTAAGATGACAAACAGAGGTTCGGACGCTTCAGAAAACAAGAGCAGAGGACGTTGCAGCGATGGAGGACGTTGTTTAATTCTGCTGATTTGACTGTAAACGTGATGCTGCAACAGAGCAGTGTCCCACCCCCACTAACTGAGACTGTAGATTCCCCCTATTGGTTGCGCTGGAAGCTCCCAATGGGAACATGTGGAACTGTATGAGTATGAAGCAGGGAAATACCCAGAAAAAACAAAATGTCTCAAACTTTTCGTCTTCTCTAAATCAGGACGCCGAGGGGCTGAAAGTGGGCGTGGCCGACCTCATCACTCACTGGGTGAAGGGCAGCTCTGACGGCAGCAAGCAGTCGACCGCTAAACCCACGGTAGGTCAATGGTCATAAAACGGCAGTCAGACTTCTCCAACACTGTGCATGAAGCTATGCGTGGTTCACTTTCTTTAGCCCTGGCATGTTAACTTGACTCCTGGCAGCTGTTATTGAAGCAACTCTTCATTTATTCCTCTCATTTCTGAAACGTTCTCATCAGTCCAAACCCAAGCCAAAGTTGTGATTCATGAAAAACTGATCTGGATGCCAAAGCCAGTGGGTTGCCATGATTTTCTTTTACTTATGAAAAGTTAAAGCTGTGTGTATCATTAGTCAAGTTATGAATTCCATTTTGTTTTGTATTATTATTCCTTCCTTTGTATTAGTATTTCCTTTAAAAGGTTCAGAGGATAGAAGGCTTTAGGTTCTTGAGATGAACTGTAATGAAAAAAACTGCTGCAATGAAAAACCTCATTCAGTCTCACCGAGCGCATAGAAACTCATATTAGAGAAAGTGATATCGGTGATAGTGTGGCTGGAGAGTTTGAGCCTTATGTCAGGTTTCCCCCTTGTGGACGACCAAGAGAGGCCAACTGTTGAAATTAGTTTCCTCTAGTACTTAGTGAGGTTTTCACACCATCAGAGGGGAACGATAGCAGAAATGACAACAAATCATTATGATTTTTAAAGGACAGCAGCTAATGTAAGTCCTTGGTTGACAACATGAAAACACAGATTGGGTCTATATGTGAAAATTATGTCATGACCACCCGCCCCCCCCCATATTATTTGGTATGAATTTGTCAGGATCTGAAACCTGGAGATGTGATGCAGAAGAGGAACATGTGGGAGATCATTGGAGACACATCTGGGAGATCTGGGCAAAGGGCAAGGGTGAGTACACACACACACACACACACACACACACACACACACACACACAGATATACAGATATACAGAGTAAAACTGTTGAAATTTTCAAAGAGGCTTAAAACACCTTTTCAACATATGGGAGCATACATTTTACTACTTTTATTCATTTTATTTTCCCTTTTTTATCTTTTGATTGTATAGTTTTACTTTCTCACATTCATTTTGCTTTTATTGTTAGGTATATTGTATTACATTGAAATGTATGAAATGTGGTTGAATAAATGCAAAAGTCCTATTTTTCACTGCATGCTTGCTAAACTACTGCTGCACTTTTGCTGCATCGCCAAGAGGAACTGTTTGGAAAAATCAGCCATGGGAAGTTACAATGACTAGTCTGGTAACTAGCTGGTTGAGAGACAAAGAGTTGTGTTTTAAAATATCCAGTTTAGGTTCTGCTGTATAACATTAAAGAAAAAACTGTCTGCAGTACTAATGCAGGATAGATGCAGGATAAATGAAGGACTTCTACAATAACTACCATTGTATACACAACACAGGTTTAAGTGATTTCACTTTTCTGTCATCTTTTCTCAGGGTATGGCCTCTGGCAAAAAGTACAAATTTGTTGTAACTGGCCATGGTAAATATGAGAAGATGTCTGTTGAAGATGGCGATGGAGATGAATTCTCTAATGAAAAATCTGGTAAGACTACTGCCAGTAAGGATTTCTTATTGAAATATTCTCTATTACATTTGTAAACTAACCTTACAGTAAGATATTGGCATGCTTAATGTTTTAAGATATATGAAAATATTCCTGTTGAATGTGTGCAAGATCAACATATTAATGTAAATTGACAGATTGTATGTTCAGTTCATCATTTTCAGGATCATGTGTAGCTTAATAGGTAGAGCAAGGCACTAACACAGCCAAGTGTTTTCGATTTTCCACATTTTATGTTACTGGATATATATATATGTCATTTGTTATTAGTAGAGTAGTCCAATAAATGATGAGTCAGAATTTGTAGGCAAATGCCAACTTTTTATTTTGCTGGTCCAGTTCATCAAGAACAGATATTGGCTTTAAAATCAAGTTAAAAGCTGCAATTAATAACATAATATGACAACTTGGTATGACTACCCAGCTGATTATCATCTTATTATAATCAATTCTCCACTCCAATTCTTTTGCTCAACTGAATTTTTATCCAACAAAATGACCAGTGTCCTATTAATGCTTTTTTTTTATTATCAAAAAATAGAAAAGAACACTTCCTTTAATGGTCTCACAGCATTTGAGCACATATCTAAAAAGACAGACTTATCTAAGAACATGCAAGAAAACATGAAGCAGCCAGAGAGAAGCCGACAGTCCTGAAAAGCCTGCAGGTTTTCATTGTGAACAAGTTCCAGAAGTCACTGCCAGGGCTCGATCCGTTTGAGTCCCTCGGTTAACAGCTGCCTATCTGTGAACTGTTTGCAGAAGATGCTTCCCATGCGAGCTAAAGCTGCAAAGCTAATTATTTAGCGCCCGTCTGTCCATAAATCTTTCCCAAAGTTCAGCCCAAAATCCACTCAGCCCAGTACTTACTTACTGAGTACTTACTTTTCTTTGAGCCATCACTGCAGTTTCCCCCGAGTATTTTTTCTCTTCTGTTACTAATGCATATACTAAACTGCACAATACTAAACTGCATCACTGAGTCTTCTGTCTCTCCTTTACTATCACCCACAGCTTTCCACTGACTTGTATCACGGCAGTGGAGTCTGTAGCCATAATTCAAATCATACCAACTCTCACCTGTAACCTCTAACAACTTTCATGAGCTGTTAGCTCAGCCATTTTTAAGAAAGTGCAATAGCTAATATTACCATCTACGACCAGCTCAAACAAACATTTAAAGAAAACATGCCACTGTACCTACCCATCTAATATCTAGTTAAAGGTCTTGCATTGATGCAAGTAGCACCATTTTGAATGACATGGGGTGGATATTTAAAGAATCATTAAAGAGAAAGAAAATCCTTCCCTGATATCTCATTTTATTTGTCTAAAAATCATTGATTTGTAAATTTCCAAGTGAAATACTTTTTGGGTACCTGAGTCAATTACACACTATAGATACATTTTATATACAACATATTGACTTTTAGCCTTTCAGTATAAATAACTGAGAGCTTAATATCAGCAGGTGTATATCTAAATAATCACATTAGTCTGAGTTTACATATATTTCTCTTTTAAAAAATCCCCACATATTTTAGAGCCCATAGCATAATGTACTTCATATGTTATAAAGGTTCCACACGGGACAAAAGAGAAGGTCTTAAATTACTTAAAACATACACTTTAATCTGATGTGACGTCTGAATGACTTTAAGACAAATGTAGCTTTCTCTATCAAGGTAATCCACAGATACAAATCTCTAACAGCCAGACAACCAGTCATACAGTAAGCACTCCAAATGCAACACGATGCATTTGTCAAGTAGAAAGTTCTGCCATATACTGCCACAAATTTCAAATTTCTATTTAACACAGAGACTAAAACACAAGACCTGTACATCATTGTTGTTGCTAAGATTTCTGCACCTGTACATAAAACAAGTTTTTTTTTTAGCATTTTCATCTTGGCACATCAGTCACATTTGACATAGTTTAAGAACCAGTGAACCCTTTTGCTGTTCTATTAAAGTCTTTTGGTTCCTCATCTTTATTTTTACGTCCTATCAGACCCATTTCAAACACAGTTGAAATTTTCGTGAGTGGCCTTGACGCTGCCTCTCTCAGCTTTTTGGCATCAAACTTTGGACTGAAAAGCAGCAGAGGTAGCCGGTGAGCAAAAGTCGGGATTTCTTTTGGTTCATCCTTTCTCTCGTCTTTTTTGTCTTCCTCGCTTTTGTTTAACTCGATCTGATGCATGATGTTTTCTTTTGTGGAGAACATTTGGAAGAGGACAGCTTCCCACATCTGCGTTGCCTTGGGAGCATCTATGCTTTGTTTCTCATCCTGATCGCCAGACTTTTCGCTGGCCTTCTCTTCACTCTTTTGAGCTTCACTCTGAACCAGCCCAGGCACTTCTTTCTGAGAATCTAGCTCTGGAAACTTGGGCTCCTCTTGCTCCACCACCATATGCTTCTTGAGGCGAGACCAACCACTCAGTTTAGATTTCACTCCCTTTGGCTTTTGAATGACTTTCAGAAGGGGCTCGGCTACAGGGAGGGAGTCGTCCCCTTCCTTTTTCTCAGATGCTGATTTGGCTGCCGGAGCTGGTACTGCTTTCTCATCTTTTCCTTTGTCTATAGTGCCTGTTGATTCAGCACTCGCCTTAAGAGGGAGAACAGACTTTGGAGGACCTGAGTCCTCAACTAGTGAAGTTGCAGTGCTTGGCTTTGAGCCTTCTGCTTTAGTCTCTGCTGACTGTTCTTGTTGTGAGACACCAGTTTTTGTGTCAGTTACTGCTACTTGTTCTGCAGTCTGGACTTTTTCTTTGACTACAAGTTTTGTTATTGCTGTCAGAGGTACTTGGCTGCCACCTTTACGTACTGGGGTGAGCAAAGGACGCTTGGCTTCAGGGGTTGTTGTCTTTGGTTTGGGGAATTCTTGAACTGGTGTTTTCACCTTCTCTTTCTCAGGAGTTTTCACTTCTGCTGTTGGAGGTTTAACCTTTGGTGTTTCTTGAATCACAGTTTGTCCTTGTGTTGCTGCAACATGAATAGGTATCTTAATGGGTATCTTACTTGATGATAATGTTGTTTCTGAGATGTCTGATGCTTGTGACACAACAATACTGGGAAGCACAACTAAGTGGTTGGTGGATACCTCATCATCTCTCAGATGGGGTTTGTCTACCTTTTGGGGGGTTTCTTCAACTTTAGGCACCTCAGCCAAAGAATGGGTTTTCACAGGTGCTTCTTGGCTAGCTGTTTCTTGGCATTCTTCTGACACCTCTTTTGTGATTTTAACCTCTTCTTGAGTTGATGTATCAAACTTAGAGATGCCATATGCTGGTGAGTAACTTTGGATTCCACCGTAAGCAACATATTCAGCCGGTGTCAATCCACGATATGTTGACTTTGATTTTTGGGCAACAGAGGTTGGGGTTTTAGGTCTTCGAAATGCTGATGGTGATGTTCCTGAGGTTGATGCTCCATATGTAGGTGTCCTTGGTCTTGGAAACCCAGTTGCTGTTGTCATAAGTCGGGATGCCTCGTATGTTGGAGTCTTAGGCCTCTGATAGCCATAGGAAGTTACCATTGGTTTCGTCGGCTCAGATGTGGGAGTTTTAGGCCTTTGATAACCAAGTGGAGCTGTTGGGGTCTTTTCTCTTGTCAGCTGATGCACTGCAGCTTCCTGTTGAGCTGATTTTGACATGCTTTCTTGCTTTAATTTAGCTGCAGATGGCTCTGCTGGTGTTATATCTGAATGAATGTCCCCATTTAGAGTACAGTGATCATTTGATATTGTCTTGGCAGGCTTAGGCTCAGTAGTTTTCACACTTTGGGAAGTAGACAAACTGATAGCAGTGGAAACTGGCGTTTTCGACCTCTCTGGCTCTACTGTGATTGGTGACACTGCGAATAAAAGAGGATTGGTTCTTGAGATTTCAAAGACAGGTGTTGTAGCCCGGGACACATGATGTGACGGTGTTCTAGGCCGCCCAGACAGAGTTCTTGATGTTGCAAACTCATAAGTTGGTGTTTTAGCTCTTTTGATTTCAGATGTGGGAGTTATGACTCTGTTCATTTCTCCTGTAGGTGTAGTACTTCTTTTGATTTCTGATGTTGGAGTCAAACCTCGTTTCACCTCAGTCGTTGGTGTTGTGTCTCGTTTTATTTCTGGCGTAGGTGTTTTACTTTGAGGTAGCATACTGCCAATAGCGGTCAATCCAGCTGTATCATACACTGGTGGGGTCCTGGATGTCTCATAATATGACGTGTTTGCAGTGTACATCCTAATTTGAGGGACATCAAACATAGGTTTGGGTGATCTTGAGGTTTCGGTTGCTTTAAATGTTGGACGAGGACTTCTCGGTTTCACAAGCGGGGTTAACACTGTGAGAGGTCTTATCACCGCTTGACTCCCTGTTGCTGTAAAAGGAGTTGGAACTGGACTTCCAAGTTTTGGCTGTGGGGTTGCTACTGCAGCAAGCTTTAAACCAACATGAGTTTCAGCAACTGGGCTGGGGACTACTATTGTCACAGTTGGTATTATCACCTCAGGCACACAGGAAGCTGAGACAGATATTTTGGGTACCATTGCTTGGGTCACTGGCTCTAGAGTTGGTGAGACTCCAGCCAGGCGGGCCGGTGTTGGGTAAGAAGAAAATGGGGTCACATGTTGGGGGAAAGAGTATGCTGGAGCTGCCACCGTTTGAGGCGAGAACCTAGCTGTTCTGCCATAAGCACGATGTGGGTAAGGGGACGGCACATGTTGGTACAGCGGCCTGACTGTGAATCGTGGGTGTTGTGGTACTCCATAGAGAGGTGTCTCTGGGGTTTTGGGAGGGGTGGAGTGGTCGCTGTGCTCCAGGTCAGGGCTTGCTTCGTTCACAGGGGAAAGGCTGGACCGGAAAGGAGCAGCAGACTGTGTTGCCTGGGTGGAGGCTTTTTTCTTGGCAGTTTTCTTGAGCAGTTTCTGAAGCCGGGCATTGTCCTTTCCAGGCTTGGGCAGCAGGGGTGGAGGGTACTGCTGGAAAAGCAGGCCTGGCTGGGTGACATTGCTATAAGCGACAGCCATGAGCGCTTCAGCCCCCTGGGGAAAAAGGCAAAAACTGTAAGGCAGATTTTTAAGTTATGTTGCTTAGTTAGTTCTGCCTAAAAGTGTTAAAACCTAAAACAGGATGAATAATGGTCGTTAAATATCCCTTTACCTGAGGAACACTTCATAACACCCTCTGATAACACTGCATATTTAACTTTTTCTCTTTTTTTCTCTTTTTCAGACCTATGCCATGGTGATTACTAAAGTGGTGTTGCCCCCAAAGAGTTGTCTTCCCTTCAAATGGATTATGGTTTAGACCTTCACATCACAAAAATCAGCCAATCAGCTATAAAGACATCTAAAAGAAGCAACTATTAAAAGACAATATTTCACACATATTCAATAAATCACTTCTTCTGACACTCTCAGTTGGACACGTAGAAACTCCAACAACTGAAGTCCAAATAATCTTACCAGAAAATACCTGTATTTGTTCTGTTTCCTCTTTCTGTTTTTATATTTTCGGACATGTCAACATATTGTATTTCAAATGTTATGTATATATCTGACTGTGACATTTTCTTCTCTGTTTACTATTTCTGTATTTTATTCCACTACCGTGTTTAGATGAATGCATTACAAATTTCTGTTGATCGTTGTATGGTGTCGTGGAGGGAAACTACAAAACAGAAAAACTATTCTTTGCATAGAAAACTTTACTTTAGCCAGTCATGTAGGATTAATCTCTCTGATTGCCCCACTCAAATATTATTAAGTATATTTTACTGATCTGCACTTACACTTGGGCTATAGAACAATCTCAAATGGTTTCCCTTTGGCTTGAGGGAAGGAAAACATGTACTTATTAAAAATCTCAGAGTTTATTATAGATGATTACATTACAGCAACTATGAATGCTCATCTGTCCTTTCACTTACTTGTAGTGATAAAACAGACCTGCTTTATATTCTGGGGTACCTGAGTAAACAAAATGTAGTAATCCTTTTGTATCTGTTACATCTCACCAAACTTAAGATGCTAATAGATGCTAACATGTACGCTTAATCCATACACCCTCTATTTTCTATATTTTGTTTTTAACCCTGCACACTGGTGCCTTCAGCTCTATTTATACTACTAATGCAGACCTTAATACCCACTCATAACCCTTTTTCTTAAATTAAAATCATTTTCTACTTTAGCTGTGCCATCTTAGTGTTTTCTGTGTGTCTGTTGTTTCATTAGTTAACTACTGCACTCTAATCACAACTATGTTAATAGTGTGTCGATATGTGTTGCTATATCATCACTGTTGGGTGAAAACTTTTTCAAAACATCCAAAATGTCAACATCTTTGTTTTTGCTTAACATTATATAGCTTAAGGTCGTAGATTTTTTTTCAACCCATAGAGCAGCATGTAATCCTGCAATTGAAGTGAAAACATGAAAATCACCAAAATTAGATTTAAGAGGTTTTCACATGACAAAAGTTGTTCTAAACTGGACAAACAGGTTGAAAATGACTAATCTTTTTTGTGAGTGCTGTTTGGAAAGAACAAGACATACTGAGATCAGTTAAGTTTAACACTCTTTATCGCCTCACAGCTGATCCTGGAGGCTTCCTTGGCCTAATTTTAGTTTCAAAGCAGAGAGGAGGCCAGCCAATCACCTGCTTCCCTTTTTAAGACCCCATTTTTTTTACAGGCTGCATCACTTTCCCAGATCAATAAATCAAAGGGTTGTGATGCAGATCAGACAGACCCATCAGTGACAGGAGACTCGACGTTTACAGCTGCTGGAAACTAAAGAGTGTTGTGTAAGATGAATGTATCGAGAGTGAGATTACATTTCAGCAACAACTACAGTTGCATGACGTGTGTTTTCTTAGTAAAGGTGTACTCTGTTTTATACCTGCAGGTTTTCATGTCTTTAAGGCTTTTCTGGCCAGTAAGAGTAGAGAATGTTGTTTTTTGGTTCAATGAGTAGATCAAGGCACTACCACTACCAAGGTTAGGGTTTCCCTTCTCACCCATACAGGTATGCACTTGTGGTAGTGTAAGGTGCTTTAGTTAAAAAAAAACTCCACCAAAGTAGAAAAATGGTATTTAAGTTTCGTTTTCGTTGCTATAGTGCAGGTGTAGCATGTCATTTTCCTCCTGGGTGTCTTCCTATATTTGTCTGCTTGAGGGTTAAAGTGAATCCAGAGCATGTGACCTCATGACATCACAGTCTGTGGTCACTGGAGAGGGCTTCAGATTAATAAGGAAATACATTATTTTGTAACTGGACACATGTAGGTTTTCATATGTGAACAATATTTTTTTCACATGTTTAATCCAAAATCACATGTTTATGTTTATACTTCATGTGTGATTTTGGATTACAACTTGAAAACATTGATATCATTCATATGTGTCATTCATATGTGAAATCCTACTCGTATCCAAAGGGCACATGCGCTTTGAATTCACATGTATTTTTCCACATGTGACTTTTCTGTAAGGCATGTAACTAGAACCTAGGAAGTTTGGTCCCCTGGTTGTTTTGCAAGTGGAACCTACCTGACATCATACAATCCACATAAAAACAACCGGCTAAGATCCTTAGTTTACTACGTGTGTCACCTCGCTGAAATGTAGGCCAGCGCTGGTTGTGTTTTAACAGCCCCCGCCCCCCCCCCATCCCCTTCTGCAGTAACAGAGGCTGAACTCGCTGCCTGACACATGAGAGGGCGCCCAACCTTTTAAGGCTCTGGTAGGTTAGGTATTTGAAGCACCTCCAAGATGCAAGTTCAAAAGAGGAAAGGGTAATAATAGCTGTGGAATAAAACCAGTCCGTTCACAATGGTGCCCACCTTAAGTAAATGAATTCACCCCAAAAGTGATTTACCTGCAGTAAAATTATGAGGCTACACACAAAAAAAACATTGAATATGGAAGAACTCACCAGGTAAAACTTGTTGCTGATAACAGAAGCAGTCTGGACAGGTTCCCCTTGACAGACCAGGAGAGAACATCGGATTTAGATTTACTAAAATTACAAACGGAACAGGAAAAGACTTCTTGCACTTTTTTTGGGCACTTTCCACTATTTCTTCTTCTCACAGTTATAATCTACTGGATAATTAATAGTCAAAGCTAAATGTGTTCAAGTCCCAGGCTAACAGCGCGCTCAGTCCCGATGATGCTTTAATGCTGCATTGCTGAAACCCTGAGCTCTCCAAACACATGTCAGATATCTGGCTGCATGGGGGGGGGGGCTCCCCAGCGTCCCTGCCTGCCTGCCAACAGCATTAACACATTCCTGCACTCTGTCTGCAGAAGAAAAGGTGCATTGTGGCGTGTTTACCTGTGAGACTGCTGCTCGGGGGGCGGCCGGCTGCTGCCTGCTTGTCCCAGCCCGGAGTGTCAGAGCGGCAGGTTCATGTTGAGCCCAACTCGACCCCCTTCCTACAAATGGAAGGAACAAGCTCCATGGCAGTCCAAAAATAAATCCTGAGCCCTCTGCTCAGAATGACAGCGCAGCGCGGCCTGGACATTGCACCTCCCTGGGGCAGTGGTGCTCAAAGTGGGGTCCGGGGGCCCGCTAGGGGTCCGTGAGGAGGTCCCAGAGGTCCTTGAGGTAGTTCCAGGGGTCTTTAATGGGGTGCAGGGGTCCTTGAAGGGGTTTCATGGGTCCTTGAATGGGTTCCAGTTGTCCTTGAAGGGGACCTTGAAGGGGTTCCAGGGGTCCTTGAGGAGATTACAGGAGTCTTTGAAGGGGATCCAGGGGTCCTCAAAGAGGTTTCAGGAGTCCTTGAGGGGGTTCCAGGGGTCTTTGAAGGGGTTTCAGGAGTCTTTGAGGTGGGTTCCAGGGGTCTTTGAAGAGGTTTCAGAAGTCTTTGAGGTGGGGTCCAGGGGTCTTCAAGGGGGTTTCAGGGGGCTTTGAAGGGGTTCCAAGGGTCTTTGAGGGGGGTCCAGTGTTCTTTGAGAGGGGTCTAGGGATCCAGGAGTCCTCGAGGGGGTTCCATGGGTCCTCAAGGGGGTTCCATGGGTCTTTGAAGGGGTTCCAGGAGTCTTTGGGGCGGTTTCAGGGGTCCTTGAAGGAGTTGCTGGAATCTTTAAAGGGAGTTCCAGGGGTCCCCCTCGTTGTTACCATCACAACAAGGAACATTTTATTGTCACTATATTTTACAGTTCAATTCAATACTAGATCAACAACAACAAAATCATACAAGGTTCCCTGGGAAAAAAATCGGATCAAATGAGGGTCTGTGGCCTGACGTTTGTTTGTGTGTGGGTCTGAGTTTTGGTCACCCTAGAGTGACTTTCCATTCCTGACTCTGTCGGTGTGGCGCCCCCTGCAGGCAATTGTACGCTCATTCAAGATTCCTAAGACCCCAGCGATGGTGAACCACAGCCCCTGAAAGGCCCTTCTGATGGATTAGTCCTGTCAACCCTCACAGCGCTGGAAAGTGAAGTGTGTATGAATGATTGGTGCTGCAATTCAGTTTTTCTTATAACACAAGCACTAAAAGTGGGAGGATACTGGAAGGGACAGCTGAGTTTCTTCAGGGTGTGGTGGACGTCACAGAAAAGAAACACAACTCCATGCTCAAACCGCCCAGGGTCAGATAATGGTTTGATGGTAGAGACAAGTTTGAAGACTTAAGAGATAACTAAGAGATGACTTGTATTAGAGCTGGGATAGAGGGAGTGTTCAGGTTGTCGTCCTCCTTTGACCATGATCTACATGTTAATGTGTCCTGGTTCATCGGATTTGCCTCCCTGCCGTTCGTGTCCCGTCTCACTCTCACATGAAATTTGCTTGCCTAATGCAGGGGCCAAAATAGCAACAGGGGCGTCTTGGCTGGCCCTATCCAAACTTGAGCCTCCCTCCTTACCATCCATCTGTCCATCTCCTTATTCAGTGCCGGGGGGGCAAAGGCGTTGACCGAGCCCCCAACGGCCTCGCCTCCGACTGACTCCTCGGCCAATAGCGAGTCTGGCCGGATCGAGTGTCACTATAACAGAAGGACATAATCAGCGCGGTAAGTTTGCAGAACCTTACAGCCAGTCTCGGCCAGCAGGGAGCTCACTTCTTTCAGCTTTTCTGAGGTAAGGAAGAGAGAGGTGGGTGAGTGTGAGAGTGAATGAAGGAGAGGAAGCTCAAGTGCAATGTTAGGAGTCCCTGCCCCCCCTTCCACGCCCCCCCAGCTAGCTAAGAACAGCTGAATCCACATGTTAATCCATTGCCACTGGGTCGGGGCTCTGGCTGAGGTCAGGGGTGAGAAGGAAAAGGCTGTAGTGAAATATTGGACTGATACTGGAACACAGGGCCTCTTCCTCAGGTTCCCATGTTATCACAGAGTATCTTGCTTTTCAGCTTGTGTTCAGGGCTGGGGACATGTGGTCAGTGTTAGTGTTGGAGTGAATCTGTGTGCCTGAAAAGCTGTGATTTCTGACATCTTTGGCATTATGTATATCCAGTGAAAACGGTTGTATGTTGACTTTTCAGGAAATTAAGTAAAACAGTTGGTTTTGAAAGGGGTTTCTTTAGCCCAAGGGTGGTATGAATTTCCTCAGCTCATAGAGCAGCATGGAATCCTTCAAATTAATGAAAATGAGCATGAGTGGAGTTACGAGGTTTTCGTAGGATCGCCGTAAAGGAAATTGCGTGTTGTTTGCGTGTTGGTGTCAGTCACCCAGCGGTGGTCATACCTGTGGGATTTACAGCTAAGGAGGGTCAACAGAAGGGTCATAGTCTGGAATCATGTAACTACTATGTAATGTTGTATGTACCTGGACAATGTATAACCCTTAACACAGACTTGGATGTTTTGGGGCCAAGGGAGAAAGATTGCTTTCATGTTTTTATTTTATTTTATTTGTATAATGTCTGTCAGTAAATGGGCGGGGCATGCTAGCACATTAAAGCTGACATAGCTTGAGGATAAACTAATATGCACTGACTTGGAACAGGAGCCAAGAAACCCGAGACTGGATGTAAAGGAATCTTATAAATCCTCTGAGAATTTGGAGGGTTCTTTTCCCCCGCGTGAACATTACATAATCATGAGACATTTGACTACACAATTTAAAAGATTTGAAGAACAATTGCAAGGAAGCAGGAGTTCCTTACAACTTTTAATATAAAGTCCCTTTGGGTGTTTATTTAACTTGGAGTCAGTTCAGTCAGCAAAGCCAGTCTGGCATCAGAGGAAGATGATTGAAGGAGGCATGTGAAAGACACAGCCAGATAAGGAGAGGAGATTGGAATTATGGGTACTAGTCCAAGAGAAAGAACCCGATCTTTAACTTGGGATCCACTGAAACTGGATCCGGGATCGTTTCTGAGAGACACTTGCAGCTGTCTTGTTTTGAAATAGTCCTGATGTCGGACTCCTTCACGGTGGCCCCGCGGTAATGAGCCTAATGGGATACTAATGCAGGAGCTATTCATCTCTAAATATATTCTGGTTATGGATCTTCACCAATTCAAACTTTCATCACTGCAAAAGTTCAGAAGTTTATAATTGAATCTAGAGAGCAATGTGTTTCTAAAGATAAAGAGCCTTTAACACATTGACAACTGGACCCAAGTGATGGGAAAGTTTGACCTTTACTGTGACCCCTGGGGTTTCTGACAGCAACATGAAGCTCACGCCTAGTGGTAGAAAAAAGAGCATTGGCATAAATCTATGTTTGGCTCCCTTCTCATTTATCGTTGGGGAAGCAGATTCAGGACAGGGTTCGAATTTCAGTCCAATTTCTGACACTAATTATAAACCAAGATGTGAACGTTTCAAATCCACAACCACCCTTAAAATATTTCAAAAGATAAGAAAAAACCCTCCCTAGATGACTCGACTTTGTGTGTTTTTTTGGGTGGCTGTGTGTGGATGGCAGGGTGGGGTTTTGGCAGGAGACATTCAAGATGCCTGCAACTCAATCCCGTTCTATAAATACAGCAGGGTGGTCAGTAGCTCCTTCAGGGAGACTTAAAGTTCCTCTCTCCTCTCTGGTCTCCAGGTTGCAAAGTCCACTGTCACCATGTCTGACACAGAGGATGTGTAAGTACATTTTCATTCAAGCTTTCCCTCAGCATACCTCACCCAGCTGTCCATCATGTTGGTGAGTAGTTTTGACTTGACTAAACCCCACGGTGTCTCTCTCCTCTGTCTTGCAGTGATCAGGTCGAGGGTAAGTAACACCATTTCCTCCATCCGCAGATCAAAGAGTAAATTAGGTTCAGTGTCTCCAGTGTCCTCAGTTCCATGCTAAATCCCAGGAATTTGTCTGAACATTGCCTAACTGATTCATCATTCCCTATAGAATGGTTCATTGCACTGGATAAATATTTTTGCAGGTTTGGCTTGACTCCTTGAGATTCAAGTTATGCAATAATTCACACCTATATGATCCTCTCTCTGTATTGATTGGATGTGAAAGGCCCTGACTTGCTATTACATGGTTGCAGGCACCAACGTTGACAACAGCACAGTGTCATATTTGCTCTGGGATATGAAATCAGAGTTTCCCCCCTCACTATCAGGCTTTCAACTATGAAGTAACTACTTAGTATGCAAACAATGAGCATGCACTGATCTGCTGGCAACAGGTCCTGCAACTTTGCATGAATATCTGCAACTGCACAGTCCTCCTAAGCTGACCATGCCTGTTTGAAGGGAATATGGTGACTTTATTGAAGTTGAAGCTACTCTGAAGTCATGCATGTGAGCTTTGGTCAGCCGAGAAGGACTGTATGTGAATGCTTAGCATGGATCCCTCCTGTACCCATATTAGTATTTGTATTCTATCTAAAGTGGGTACAGAAAGGATCTTTTCATAACGTTATTTTGCTCCTTTCTTTTTTCGGATGAACGTGAAGAATACGATGGTAAGACGCAGCCTGCAGACTCCTGATGATAAGTCTCTTGTCATTGATACTAACTTGTCAGTCACTTCATTCATCACTGTGATTGAAGACGTGTGTTCACTTCTACAAACACTCCTGTTGTTTGTGGCATGCTAGTTAACACTCTTTAACACCTTTTTCATTCAAGACCTCAAAATGATAAAGCAGGACACAAATAGAGAAGTGTAGGCTAGAATCTCTCTGCAGTCGATGTTACAATCCTGCCGTTAAGATGAAAGGGTTTTTCCTTTTACCATGCCAAGCTACCATGTGGCTTTTTCCAGGTTTCTGCACATAGGAATCAATCACATTTTGTCCACCAATGACTGACCTTCTCCCTCCTATAACCGCTTGCTGTTTCACCCGCTTCAGCGCTGCCTGGTGGCGATTCCCCAGAACTACACTGCCACCAATCTTCATATGTCACCCCCTTTTCATCCCACCAACTCACCTCCATCCTCCCTTTCTTTTCTCCTGCTTCTATTAACCTTTTCATCGCCCTTCCTCTCCCTGGTTACTCGCTGCATGTTGTCTAGCTGTAGAAGAGGAGGTAGTAGTGGAAGTAGAGGTGGCGCCTGAGGCGGCCCCTGAGCCAGAACCAGAACCAGAGCCAGAACCAGTGGTAGAACCAGAACCTGAGCCAGAACCTGAACCTGAGCCAGAACCAGAGGAAGAGGTGCATGAGGAAGGTATGTGGCATGGGGGGTATTCTATCATCCTTTACTAGGCGGCGGTGTGCTCCACCGGCTACAGACAGACAGATAGGCAGACAGACAGACAGACAGACAGACAGACAGACAGACAGACAGAACCCACTAATCTCACCCACTCACCTGGTCACCAGGTCTAACGTGCTACCTTCCTTACACCTCTGGCCAAAGTCAAACATGGCTGGTCGTAAGTAGCACTCAGTAGTCAGTCCAAATAGTCGACACTTTCACACAAAGCACCTTACAGTTGGGGTTCGACCAATATGGGTTTGAAGGCCGATACCAATATTTTTGTATTGAAGCTGCCAATAGCTGTTCAATAACTTGCCATTTTCATGCCAAAGAATTTTGAGTATTCAGTGTTTCCTCTAGAATGTTCTTTCTCCTCAGGGTGAAAATCCATTTAGACATTTAGACCATCATGGACACTAAAACTCTCCACTGAAACCAGACTGACGAAACTCTTTTAGTGTCAGCAGCTCTTTAAGGCAGGGTGACCCCGACCTGTTCAATGGTATGAGAGAGTCTGGAGACTTTATTGACTTTACATGGAGAATTCATTTACAAAACAATTACTACAGAATTAGACGGCTAATGAAAAGTCCAAAGTTAGTTCAGATGTCATGTCAGGTTTTCTGCAGGAGGAACCTGCATCATATCAGAGGTGGACCACGTGACTGGATGATATCTGATATTTAATAAAAGGACGATATCGGCCCCATACATCAGTCGAACCCGACTTACAGCACCATGAGTGCATACATGTTCAGCATGGATGGCCCCAGTGGGACTCAAACCCCTAACCCTCACAGTGTTACCGCTGTGTTCTGCTGACGTCTAAACCATTTTAAATACAGCAGTGATCATGTTTGTGACTGATGGCAGCCAATCATGATGGAAACATGATATCCATAGAAAACCCAATCCAGGGTTTTGAGTAGGAAATGCCGCTTCTGTATTGCAACATTTCTCAAAATCCATATCTGTTATACGGGGATGCTCATGAACAAAGAAATGCAGATGCAGTTAAAGATTCATGTTCAGCTCTGACCGACTTCCTGCTGACTTATTACTGTGGTGGGGAAGCGTACCATCATGCCTTGGCTTCCATTTCGTTCACATTTGGATTGAGGTTTGGGGCTTTACAGAGGCAAACATGGTGGAGACGAATGAATCTGAAGGCAGTTGGTCTGATGTGCTACTTGATGTCTGATGGAGGTAAACATCGGTTTATCAGTTTATCAGCTGATAGTTATAGTTAGTTATATAGTTATATAGTTATATAGTTTAACAAAATATTAAAGATGTATGATGGACTGTTGCTGCTTCTCGAAAGGGCCAGAGGTTCTGTTATGCTATGATAGGAAACAGAAAAGATGGCTTCTGGGATATCATCTTTTTACTTTCTACCCTGATGAGCATCACAATCTTGGAAGGATGATACTTTGTTGAGCTGTTTTCCTCCACTGAGCTGCAGACATTTTCAAACAAGCCTTGAAAGGAAATCATTGGTTTACAAGGCAAAGTATCAGTGATAGCTGATTTCTACCAATCACAGGGCTGAGACTGGAGGAGGACTTTAAAGACCTCTGAAATCCACAAATTCCTTTCTCCTTATTTTAATAAAACATAACTTTACTTCTCACCTTTCAGTGCCAGTCTGTAATTCAACAAAGTATCATCCTTGAAAATCTGTAGTGAGCTGCCAGAGAGGCTGGCGCTGCAGGAGACTGTGCTTGAATGCTAATGCTCTCTGTTCTGCTCTTGTTTTCGATGCTTGCTGCATGCAGAGGCCGTTGAAGAGGAAGGTACGTTGATGAAAACTTGGTGAATTTAATTTGTCATTCTGGGTTTTGGAAGGACTGCAGTGTCCAGGTCTGACGTGTAGCTGTACCGGGGGATCGCCCTGCCTTACTGGTCACAAAGCGCTGTCCAAATTTTACCTGTCAAATCCTAATTGGCTAAAGTTTTAAAACCAAATAAATACTACAGGATTTTAAATGCATAGTGAATTGTTTATTACAGTAAAATGCTAGTGGGGAAAAAAGGATGAAAGAATATGAAATGCTAACATGTGCTTCATTGCGCAGTGACCCCACTGTTAAACTGATCATCTGCATGGCATGGTGCCGCCAAACTCATTCCAAGATTAAAAAATGGAGAAAATTTTGTCTTGCTTATGAAAAATGGTTTTGGGGTCAAGCCAAAAAACATGACTCAGATCTACGGTAGCGTTCATTTTTTAAAGCTTCTCTCTCAGCAGTGACACTCTCTTAGACAGATGAACCAGCTCACTGAGGCTTGATGAGAAAACTGATCTCTTTTTCTCACGTAGAATTAAGATTTACTGTAACTTCACTCACAGAAACATGTTATTCTGATATTCACAAAACTTAATATTTTTCTGTGTAAAACTGTTTGTCAAGTCATTGGTTGGGTGTCATCTACCTGTTATCTAACCCTAACTTCAAATTGAAAGCAATTTGAAAAAAAGCAATTTTACATTTCATATGCAGTCAAAAACCTTTGTTTAATACAGTTTAATCCATGTAATCCATGTAATGCCCGAGACATTTTGCCTGGAAATGAAATAATTTGCCTAGTGTGCATTTCTAACCCAGTGCCATGTACTTGTCCCCTTCTTCATTTCTTAATGTGCAGGGGAGAAGCCAAAGTTCAAGTAAGTTGCTTTTTCATGTAACCCCTGATTTGAAACGATTTCCCTACATATTTCAATCAGAGCCGTTTACCATTACTGCTCCTTGAAAACCACATTGGGAAGCATTACCCTTGGTGTGCCGGTGCACAAGAGACACAAACCCTATCTTTTCTTCCCCGCAGGCCTAGTGCTCCAAAGATTCCCGATGGTGAAAAAGTGGACTTTGATGTGAGTAAAATGACTAACAATTCCCGTTATTTCCTGGAGCTTTCTGGATTTCGGCTCCAACAGGAGAGTTGTTCTGTGGTTAAACGTTCCTCTGCTTCCCCTCAACCCTGCAGGACATTCAGAAGAAACGTCAGAACAAGGACCTGGTTGAGCTGCAAGGCCTGATCGATGCTCACTTTGAGTGCAGGAAGAAGGAGGAGGAGGAGCTGATTGCCCTCAAGGAGAGAATTGTGAGTCTCAGATCCGATTACTTTACAGGCGTAAACGTAATCATAATGATAACGATGACTATTATAAATAATAATAATATTGTTTTGAAAAACTGAGAAAAAAATACAACAAATTAAATATATTAAATAGAAAGCACAGTAGTAACTCATAAAAAATAACAAATAATACAACTAAAATAAATGCATATTTATTTTCCATGTATATTTTACATTTGAAGTTGTCTCTCTTACCCAGAGTGACTTCAACTTCCAGATCACCAACATTACAAGCCCTGAATCTTTATCATGTAAATTCATAGTCCATCAGTGGAAATCAGTAGTAGTTGCTGAAACATGTTGGGCAGCCCTAAAAAAATGTGTAAAAGGCTTCTTTTACACCCAGAAGAAGATCACCTTGGCTTCCTTTTACCTTCGACACGACTGGTTTCTCCTCTCAATTTGACTTTTATTCACGTTGGTGGTTGTTGTTGTTTTCCTCACGAAGATCACCCTCTGCACGTCAGACTTTACCCTCATTTTATTCCCCTTGACGTCACTGGATGTGGTGCAGTAAAGTGGCTGAATGTGTTGTTTCGCTGTCACCCTGCAGGAGAAGCGTCGTGCTGAGAGGGCCGAGCAGCAGAGGGTCCGTGCTGAGAAGGACAAGGAGCGCCAGGCCAGACGTGAGGTTCGTCTCTCAGCGCTTATCTCCTGGTTTCATCTGTTTTTGCCTCCTTTGTTAATTTGCTTTCTTTTATGAGCCCAAATGAGCTTCTCTTCCAAGAGTCCTACGTTAAAAACACACTTTAATCTGCACAAAATAAAACACACTATATATATACAGTTTCACTTGAGATGTCATGTAATTTCATACTGCATACTGCAAAATGTCAACTAAGAAAATCTGCTTATTTTCAGCTTGGTAGGATTTTGGGTGCTAGGCAGGAAATTATATTAAATTATTGGAGGTTTTCACCCAACAGCAACAATATGTAACAGCTTTGATAGATTTCTTTGTCTCATGATGCTCTACTGCTGTTTTATTCTCATCTGATATTATCTCATAACTAAATATGACTTTGCAGTTCTTTCTCATTGTCATTTCATGTCTGTATTCACGTCCTTTGCTGACTTTGTGACCAGCCCGGTTTATTCTAAGTGCTTGATAAGTCTTTCTGACGCTCTGATTGTGTCTCCCACCAGGAGGAGAGGCTGAGGAAGGAGGAGGCTGATATCGCGAAGAAGGCAGTTGAGGAAGCAAAGAAGAAGTCAGCACTGTCCAGCATGGGATCCGTCAGCAGCCATCTGCAGAGAGTAGGATTCACTCTGACATGACATGACATGGAGAGACATGGAGAGACATAGAGACATGACATGAAGACATAGGGAGAAAGTAGTATTAGTGGTAGTTGTACAGGCAGTAGTAGTAGTAGTAGTAGTAGTAGTAGTAGTAGTAGTAGTAGTAGTAGTACTAGTGGTAGTAGTAGTAGTAGTAGTACTAGTAGTATTACATGTGTAACTCTGATGCCTGCCTAATAACCATGTCTATCAACGTGTTACAGGCTGACCAGAAGAGAGGTGGAAAGAAGGAGACTGAGAGAGAGAAGAAGAAGAAGATCCTGACTGCCAGACGCAAGGCACTGAACATCGACCATCTGAACGAGGACAAGCTGAAGTGGGGATCAATTTCTTTACATTTTTCTGACAAAAAAATCCAAGTATTCAGTATTTCCTCCTCAGGGTGAAAAGCCTCTGAAACATATACACATTGAAGCTGTATGATACTTTCAGATTTGTTGTTAATTATAAACCAGGTAGCAGGTCAGGATTCCCATAATATATAATATAATATAATATAATATAAAATATAATATAATAATATCAATTTGTTTTCTCCAGGGATAAGATCAATGAGCTGCATGAATGGATGACCCAGCTGGAGTCAGAGAAGTTCGACCACATGGAGAGACTGAAGAGGCAGAAGTACGAGGTGAGCGTCCAGACGGACCTCCAGCATTCGTCTGCAGGCTCCTGAAAAAAAACGAAATCAGTTAAAAATAATCCTCAGTGGATGAAGTCAAAGTGCATTTCCTGTTTCATTCTGATAGATAACTACATAGTTGGTCATTTACAGACGGATTTGTAAAAGTGTAAAAATAATTAACAACATATTACGTATATGGTGAAAATATCAGATTCTTTTATTGTTATTAGTGTATGTAACAGTTAACGTGTTTGAATTCAGAGCTTTGGTGATGGTTAGTCTTCCATTTCATTTTAACATGTGACGGACTCAGTCTTCATTCAGGTTCCTCTCACTGAGTTCAGGGGTTCCAGTTTTCACATGTTGACCTGCCAATGTGGAAATGGTAACAGGGACCTCAGAGGGTCTAAATATCCATCCATCCATCCATCCATCCATCCATCCATCCATCCATCATCCATCTATCCATCCATCCATCCATCCATCCATCCATCATCCATCCATCCATCCATCCATCCATCCATCCATCATCCATCCATTCATCCATCCATCCATCCATCATCCATCCATCCATCCATCCATCCATCCATCCATCCATTCATCCATTCATCCATCCATCCCTCCATCCAGAGTTTACCACCTTTTCATATTGATAGAATGAGCTTAATGATATGAAATTCACAGTATACGTCATAGTAAGAAGTATCAAACTGATGTAAGAAGAGAGTATTTCAAGCCAAAAAAAAAAGCATAAATCCACACTTTTCTGATCACATTGCTGGTTGTGTTCCTCATGATGATCAGCATCTGGAGGTCATAGTTCATCTCCCACTGCATCACTGGATATGAACCTAGATGTGCTCTGATTTCCTCCAGGTTACAACCCTGCGTAAGAGAGTGGAGGAGCTCAGTAAATTGTAAGTAAATCTGAGCAGGGTGTCGGCTTCGGTTCGCTGCATGTTCTGGCTCTGTTAGCATGGGAATCCTGCCAAAACCAGACTGCCGCCGGCCAAGGAGACCAAAGACGACACAAAAGATGACTCGAAAAAAGCATTCAGTATCTCTGGATCAGGGATGATCCAGTCTGTATAGTCACCCAAGGATTTAAACGACCAACTATCCTTTAAAAAGCACCATCATTTGGTTTAATTTGGTGCTATCAGTGTCCAGTAGGTGTGAAGTTACCTTCCTTCCTTTGATTTAATTTGAGCTCATTTTGGAACCATGCTCTTCAACTAAAGTTAAGGTTAAATGAGTACTGAAGGTGTGCCAGGACATCCTGTCCTGGTCTAGATGTTGGTCAGTGCTAACCAGACTAGGTTAGCATTATGAAGCCCTAAGTTATCTAAACGTCAGGTCTTTGACGGACTGGTGGGTTTTAACCAGGTAAGTGACTGTTCAGGTTTCATGTCCAATGAAACCACGGGCGAACAGAGCATCTCTAACCTGTCCTCGTCCCCTCGGGAAATCAAGACTGGCACTCAACAGCAGGGAGGAGTAGCTTAGCGTCTGAACAAATGTTTAATTTGAGAGGAATTACTCCAGCATCTGTAGCTGTGGTGCTTGGGGATCATTTTAGTGTTGGATCCACATCCGTTTATTCATAGATACTTCATCATTATAGAAACAGCAATTCTAAGCATTAGTATTACACCTTTTTAGGAGAAATTGGGCTAAATTAAATTACTTTAGTTTACCATTTTCTCCAGCAGTCAATGAATACTGAGGAAACACTGATCATAGTTAGGAAGGCCTTTGCTGCGTGACCAGTCTTGGTTTCCCATGATGCCTCAGGCTGCAGCTTCCAGCCCATGGAGAGAGGAAACGCCATCTGCTCAGAGGTAAAGGTGTCCTGGTTCTTGTTAAACGTCCTGCTGTGTCGTTTCCAGGTTGTCTCTCTCAGGATCCGCATTGATGAGTTACAGAAGCAGTAAGTACTGTAGCCTCGCCGGCCGTCCTCCATGCAGACGTCAGCATGGTAATCTAACCTTACCATGCTGAGTTAAACAGACTTAACTTCAACCGTCCCAATGGATGAGCATCACAACCCTTTCCTCAGCATAACATCATAACTGTCATAACTGTTCAGGACAGTTCATGTCAGTTTATGGCAGAAACAAACGGTTGTTAAATTTGAGCTGCAGAGCGGTGGACGGCAATCATACCATCAGAGCCATTTCTATGATTTTCATTCCAACCAATCACTACAGCAGCTGATTGGCTGGTTGGGAATGAAAACCATACAAATGGCTCTGATGGTATGTTGGCACATGGTTGGAGACCGTTGGTCTAGGAATAAGTCTATCTTTGACAAAATGGAAGCATTTCATACAACTTCAAAAGTTTGTCCTAACCTGCACTCTGAACAGCAGGACAAAAGCCTTTCTCATTCCAGTATGTCCACAAATCGTAGAGCCGAAAAAGCCATAAATGCACCAAATCCCCACTAACACCACCACAGAGGGTTCAGGCCCCTAGCCAGACCTGAGACTTTCTGGATGTCAACAACAAGGTATTCGACTGGCCTGCTATCTCAGCCATCACACCTCTGATCCGTGATGTAGGAGATAGATCTCTGTAGGTCATACATGTTGTGTGTTGTGAGGATGTCATGTTGCTGTCAGCTTTTGAGCAAAGAAAATACATGAGAGCAGCCGAACCACAGTTTGGTAACCAGTCATCACTTTGTCATCAGATCAGTGCAGCATCAGGACCATGATCTATTTGGAAATGTTCTTTCAGTAGATTGTAGATTTAGTTTCTGGGAGGTGGGGCTGCTCTGTAGGCAGAAATAACCTCATTGGTTGAGTTAAACATCAATGGGAGGAGCCAAAAAAACAGTTTTTCAGAGCACAAGTTAGCTTACTGGCAAACTTGACGAAAGAAGGAACTCTTCATGATCATGGCATTCATGACGTTGGAAGGTCAGCAGGCTAACTAACTAGCTAACCTAGATGGCTATAGGCTAGTATGGATAGTTTAAACCTGGAAGGTCAGCTAGGCTAACTAGCTAACCTAGATAACTTAGTATGGATAGAACTGGTTTCTTCCAACACTGAGCTGCTGCTTCCTTGTGTTTCTTTGATCTTTGTGTTGCTTCTCTAACGTCTCCATCAGTTTGTGTTCTCAGTGTTCCTCCATTACAGCAAATATTACATGAATCTTTGTGACTCAGATGCACCAGTACTGCATCCTGTCAGTATTATAGTACTTGCTGATCCACTCTGAGAACGGATGCGTCATTTTCAACATATCCAGGACACATTTGTGATTCTACTAAATACAATATTTGATAATAGCAACACATATTGGCATGTTATTACCACCTCATTGCTGTCGGGTGAAAAACTCCTTTCCAAGAAAAACTTTTCAAGAAAAACAGCCTTGTTTGTATCTTGTTGACAAAGCAGTTTTGAGTTTATCCAACAGGTTTTGAAAAGGTGTCATCAGACCAAGAGGTTGGAGAATTGTCTCAACCCATAGAGCACCATCGATCCAGCTAAAATCATGGAAATCAGAGATATGAGTGTTTTTTATCCGACAGCGACGATATGTTGTTGAAGAGTGACACAAATGAATGTTGTCCCTACATGATGCATCCTTTCTCAGAGTGTACCAAGTACTTCTCATGATACTGACCACTTTGTCAGCTTCATTTCATAGAAAACTGAGCAAAACAATATAATTGTGAAGACATTTACATCAATATATGAGCTGAGCACTAGTCTGGTATCAGGCCGATACAGTATTTGTCTGTGGGACTCTGTAACCCGGGCAGTGATTCATGGAATACCTTGCTCTGTGCTTATTCCATCATCATGTAGGTAAGTGCTGCATGTCGGTCCGAAACAATAATCTGCCTCCATAATCTGTTTGAGTGTTGAGTGGTTTAATCTGTTGATGTCCAGCACTGAAATAATATAGAAACTGAGACATGAATGTTACAAGTTTGAATCCCAGGCTACAACTGAGGTGTCTTTGAGCAAGGCAATGAACCCCCAATGGCTCCAGTGGAGCTGCTCAGTGGCCACCAGTAGGAGACTGACTGTACTGGGAGGATATGAAATGTGACTTTTATAAAGTTTGCCTGTCCGTCCAGAGGCCTCACCCGGTTCCTCCTTGTGGTTTTTGTTCCGAATTACAGCAGCAAGAAGGGAGCTGCCGCCCGCCGCAGAAAGTAAACTGGCACACCCTGCTGCTTGGAAGCCAAACCGCAATAGTATCGGACACACGCCTGATGAAGCAACGCACACTATGGCGAAGGCCGTAGGTCAGACGCCCGTTAAACTGAGATTTACCTTCTGTTTCACCCAAGTTGTGTTATATGCAACCAGGAGCCGGGAGCTGCTGTTGTAGGAATATCCGCCATCACGCTTCCTCGCCTTTGACTGTTTGGTTCTCAGTTCTTTTGTAAATAAAGTGTGACTCCTCAAGCCATGTCTGTAGAGCTGTTATTTATAACTCAATAAAGTTGGATATTTTTAAGTCATTTGTTCAACACTGTTTGCATTTGCAGAGTTGAATTCTGAGAAATGGGAACAGCCACATGTCATTAGGCTGTAATTTAAAACTTAAAGAGGCGCTGCATTCCCCTACTGGCCAGGTAGCATGTTGCCCATTTGGGGCCACTTACCTTCTAGTTACCAACAACCTTTAAAGTATTTAAAGAATTACTTTACTCTAAACCTTTTTACACTTACAGCACAAAACAGGGCAGATTTGTTTAACAATGCACTTATTATATGCTAGAAACTGTAGTGTAGACTTTCCATTTTCTTCCATTTTGGGAAGAAAAATCATTAGCTGAGGTTCATCATTCAGTATTAGTACATTTTAAAGATCCAGTCTGTAGAAGTGTTTTAATATCAACCAAGGAGAGTTATATGAGGCTTCCTTCCTTCAAAAGCACCATGATTTGTTTTAATCATTTCAGTCTCGTTTCCATTTTAAATCCATTATTATCCAACTGAAATGATGCTTCACAAAAGCTAAGCATGAGGCCACAGCACCAGAGTGACTCAGAGGCCTTTCTTTTAACACTTACACTGCAAAGCACAAAGTGGAAAGTCACCAATTTTTACAAAGTCTGCTGGGTCCATTTAGTTGTCTGGTGTATTGTTCTTCTTCCTGTGGATAACTGGCTAATCGTAGATGACGTGACATCACGTTGAGATATTTCCAGGTTGATATCAGAAATGTTTCATGGATCTAAACCATCAACGGTAACTGTCAGGTTTTGGTGTCAGCCAATCAGAATCAAAGAGCAAGGGCTTCTTTCTAGACTGACGCTCAACAATCATACGGGAGAAATCCATCGGAGGAGAGGAGAGAGACCAATTTCTCCAACGACAGTATCCAAGTTAGACCAGAATGCAATGCAGTAGCCGAGATAGACCAGAATGCAATGCAGCCACGAGGCATGCTGAGTTCTGAGTAAAGGGTGTAGCTGACTTTTTCTCGACTAGAAACACTAACAACACAACACTAAATAATGACATCACTAAATAATTCCTGGATGTATTGAACATCACAGATTGATGAGATCTAACAGAAAGAGGATCTGAGGGGATCTGGGGGGAGATCTCCTTTAAGTTGGTAAAAGGCAGAAAGATGCAGTCAGGCTCTTTAACCTAGAGCTTGTTTCCCAATCATCACCGTGCAGAATAAAATCCAGGATGAAGCTCCAGTCCCGATTGTTGTGCTTTGGTGCTAGCCTTTTGGTGAATAGTCTGTGTATAGCTGGGCTCTGGTGTTGGCCCTTGTTACTGTCTTTTGAGAAGAGGCGTTTGTGTGAAGACCATCCAGACTGGGTAGCCCAACAGGTGCCAGGGTTTGGGAATCAAATCCCAGTGGGGCCACCGTGGACAAAAATTGAGTCCACTCATGATGCTGTAGGTACTTTACAAATGCGTTCCCAGAGCTGTGGCCAACCTGTAACCGAAATTCCCCTTTCCTACACACGATGGTGCTGCAGTTGATTGTTTCAGAGCCAAAGCGTCAATCAATTCTCAATTTTCTCCAAGGTAGAAACATTTTAAATCAATCTGCCCCTATGATTTAGTTTTTCCCACATTTTATATTTGTTAGAAATGCATTGTTATATGATAAAATACAGCATTGTGTACCTTCATTTCCACAATAGATCCAGTTTGGAAAGAAAATAAATCATTACCTGAAGTTCAGTACTCAATAGAGGATCCAGTCTGTACAAGTGTTATTCTGATGGTTATCGTGTCTGATATTCAAAATATTAATACAGAAAACATCGGTAAGAGAGGCAACAATTTTCTTACAGGACTAGTTCATTCTGTCAAAACCTTCATTCACCAAGTCAATATAATAAATGTACAGAAATGTGTCTTTACACTGATGCAAAAGTCTTCTTTTTATTAGTAGTAGTAGTAGTAGTATTGATGTTATTAGTATTATTAGTACTATTGTTACTCTTAGGATTATTATTCTCATTGCAATTATTCTTTTTGTTATGTTTATATATTTTTACCTTTTGAAAAGTTTCATTCCAAAACGAAACCATTTTTCGCACTATGTGTGTGTGCGTGCGTGTGTGTGTGTGTGTGTGTGTATGTATTTAGAGAGAGTAATATATATTATTGAGAAGACAACAAGACAGAAATCTCATCCGTGCTCCAGTGTTTCTATCAGTCCACCAAACACTATCAGTTTCCCAAACGCTGGATATTTATTCTGAAAACATGAATCCATTCCTGAAGTTGATCACTAAACGTCTTTAAATCCTAGAGGATCCAGTTCGTTAAAGTGTCTCATCATTTTGAACAGATTCAATTTATAACCTATTATAAACTGTTATTTCCAATCAGCGCTTTCACAGATTTGGCTGTTTTCATATGACGGCTGGACTTTATGATTTTAGATAAAACATTCACTCATTTCCGAACATATGTTTTCTTTTTATTGCGTCAGGAGCGAAATTGAGGCCATCAATAAATCACCAATAGTTAATCAATGATATAAAATTACAGCCTTTTAAAATACTTTCAGATTTTACGTCAAAAATAGAATAATTCTAATTTATTACGTCAAATGCAATAAATAAAAATAAAACGGAGACATTTGTTGTATAAATAACCATGTTCATTTATTTGTCAGGTCGACTGTCACTCATTTTTCAGATGTATAAATATAAAGTTTAACTTTTCTCACAACAAACAAACCACATATAGACAGGAAACATTAAATACATTAGTAATACTTTTAGTTGGAACAAATCAGCTCTTATTTACACATGTACAAAAAATGGTCCTCCGTTGTAATGAAAACAATGAAATAATCATATTTAATATTTAACCTGGACACGGGATCTAGGGAGGTGGTCAGAACCCACTATAACCCCTTAAATCACTATAATATCCCTATAATACTCCTATAATACTCCTATAGGGACTTGCAGTGTATCTGTGGCACTCAATGAGTTTATAGTGACATTATGGTACATTATGGTTTTTTATGGTTTTTTTGCTCTATGGTTTCACTATAGGATTCCTATAGAAACCCGTAGTTTCACTGTGATATTTGTATAGTATCCTTCTGAAATATATTATCGGATTCCTATAGTTATTTCTGCTAGGGAATATAACAGCGGGGGTTTGAGGACATGAGATGGACTCAACTGGAGGAATGTAAATGCTGTTTTGGCCTCCATCCTTTAAATATACACTGAAAACAATATCCATCTTAACAAGTCATTTTAGTTTAGTATTGAGTCCTACATTTTTGTTTTTTTCTGAAGACAAGTGGTAAAATCTGCCAGCGGGTTTGGATAATTTCATTTGTCTCCAATGCAAATCAATGTGTTTCAAGGACTTTTTTGAATCCTTTATCTTGACACTGGAGGAGTGATCTGCTTTAATTCAAGATAATGATACTCCATGACAGAAAAAAACAATCCAAACTGGAGAGATTTGTCTATTTGTTCTCTGTATACCTGGATGAAGATGTATCTCCATGTATGAAATTGCTGTTTTATTTTCATTATGTTCTCTCGGGTGGCTCATTCTATGTCCTATTCTCTGTAACCCAACTTCCCCTTTTTTACACTTATTTTAAAACTAGAAAAGGCATTTGGGGCTCCAATATAAGGCTGATAAATATAATGAAAACTCCAACAACACTGGTTTGTACAGAAGGTTGGTCTAGGAAAAACTCCTGTTGGAAGCTGAGATAGTTCAATTCTAAAATTCAACTGACGGAACTTTCTGGTGCTAAGAACAGCAAGATTTTAAGACTCAATCCCGGACTAAATGACGAGTTAATGTGAATATTTTTTTGCTGTCCCTCCTTGGACTCCAGTCTGTGAATCCTGGGTTTTACAGGAAAGAAACGTCCCATGTGAGCGTCTGTGTTCATAGGACTTGGTAGATGAGGTTTGGGTCCTGGCTGCTGGTCGGGGAGGGGGTCGACTCTGCGGTCTCCCCCAGGGTGGGGGCCTCTGGCGGGGACTCGGGGCCCTCGGGGACCGGCAGCAGGTTGGTCTCGGTGGAAATCCTCTCCACGATGCTGGAGAGACAGTCCAGACTGGAAACCACTGAGCTCCTGCCACTTTTCACACCGGCTGCAAGCAGAGACACAAGAAAACGTCACTTTAACGTACAGGTTACTTTATTTTCTGTTTGGGTGCTTATATTCTGTCTTTCTCCCTGATGAATTCTATTCATTGCTGCTGCAACGATCTGGTTTCCCCACAGGGATCAATAAACTTAATAAAGAGAAGAGCTTGTCGGGAAAAACAACCTTGTAAAGTTATTTTACCCAGTTTTCCTCTCTAAGGGGTAAACTACCATCATGAGGCAAACAAACTCCAAAATATGAACATCAATTAATTTCTTAATTTATGCTTTCCCCCTTAAAAAGGCCCAATCCTCATACAACTGATGTCTAGTAGGAGTCAATGTTATGTTTGTCAGAGTAAAAACATGGTAAACTCTATTTGTAATCATAATAAAATATTATTAGCAATACTGATTATGATTTATTATTATTATTTATTATCACTATTCTCACCATTTGATGTCTCAGAGAAATAAGAGCTGTTGTCATAACTTCTTCTCCTGGCTGACGGACAGGTCGGACCATTAAAATCCATCTGGAGAGAAAAAATAAACACAAATGATTACAAATTGGAGCCCCTTCACAAAAACACAGAAATCCTATAATACATTTTAAAAGGATTGTACAAATATCCCAGGAACTATAACTATATAGACTTGATATCCTCTAGGAATACTATAGTGATACCATAGAGGATAAAAACATTATAAAGTACAATAAACTCACTATAACTTACTATAGAGTACCATAGACAACATAAAAACAAAACAAAACGTGAACATTAAATAGAAATAAAAAGACAATTAATTAAATACTGAAGGGAGAATCCACAGAATAAATGAAACGAGAATGAATTGAAACTTATTTTTCCCAGTCAGGAGTAAAATCTGTTTTTAAAAAAACGTGTTATAGCTCGAGTAATAAATTGTAAACTACATGTTAACAATGGGAGGTACTGAAATATTTTACAACATTATTATACACTCAGAACAATATGATAGGAATATTATTGGACTATTATAGGCAGTTTTCGTTTGGGCCTGTCTAGAGGAATTTCATGAACATAAAATCAAACTATTCGTTGACAGTGAACATGACAAATGTGATTAAACTAAATGTAAAAATGGGTTTTTCTCTGTGAGGAATCAATAATCTAATCAGGCCTGTAAGAAAATCAAACTTGAAGTTGAAGAGACGCTATTTTAGACAGTCGATCAACGATCAACCGAAATTAGTCTGTAGAATATAGTTAGACTAGAGTTATTTTAGGTTAGGGCAGTATTATTTTTAATATAACTCACGGTGATTAAACCAAAATGTATTTGTACTTTTTTCCCAGCGAGGAATAAAACTAGCAGGTTGTTTCGGTTAGAAAAATAGTTTCATGAGTTGAGATGAAATATACGTTATTTGGAATAAAATAATAGCATAGAATAAAACGCGCTGCTTTCAATATAACCAAACGCGATTAAACTGAAATGTAGTGGATTTTCCCGGATTTTTCTTCTTTTAGTTCTTCTGCATGTGGAATAAATCCATATAACACGGTGCTAAAACGAATTGTACTGCGGAGTCTTCCTCTCCCCGTGTCAGGAATAAACCCTGTCCGTGAACTCACCATTCCGTCAGAGCAGTTGGACCGGGGGCTGGACGCGTCCGAATCCCCGCTGTAGTGCTCCAGGACCGGGTAGTAGCTGTCCTCCTGGCCGCCCCTCAGCAGCGCCTGCAGGGACTCGATGTAGCTGATGGCGTTGCGGAGGATCTCCACCTTGGGCAGCCGCTGGTTGGGGTTGGCCGACGTGCACCTCTTCAGGGTCTCGAAGGCGTCGTTGACCTTGCTCAGCCTCCTCCTCTCCCGCATGGTGGCCGCCTTCCTCCGGTCCGCGTTGGTGGTCTTCCTCTTGCAGGCTTTGCAGGCCCAGAGGAGGCAGCGGCCGGCCTGGTGGTGCCCGCTGGGGGCCCGGACGTGCTCGTCGTCCTCCTCGGCGTGATGGAGGTGCTGGTGGAGGTGAAGGGAGGAGGAGGACGAGGAGGAGGAGGAGGAAGAGCAGTCCTCTGGCTTCAGGAGGCCCACGTGGACCAGCCTGGGGTCCAGGTCCTCGAAGAAGTGCATGTCGGTGGTGTTGAAGCAGGGGTCGTCGTAGAAGTCGTCAGCAGCGCCGATGGGGAAAGAGATATCCGACAACTCCATGGTTCCGTCCCAAAATCCACTCCGAGACCTCTACAGTAAAATACACTCCTAGATCAGGTCAGAAACCCAAACTCTTCTGCAGCTCTCAGCTAAATGTCCACCAGAGGCTTTCTGGGAGGAAACAGATCAGAAAGTTCTCCAAGCTTCACCCTGGACAAACTAAACCTACACAAACGTCGTTTTCAGGAATGTCGTTGCCTTCACAACTCTTCCCTGTCAGCTGAGCAGCTCTGCTACCTGTTGCTGATGCTGGGGGCCTGGCAGCTCTTATACGTGGTGACAAGGGGGGCGGTGCGTGGCTATGCCCGTGACGTTTCTGCTCACCGACCAATAGGCTGGCAGAGGGAGGGGTTTACAACTTCACGGTAATTAGTGTACAATTACCCCTAACTGGGCAATAACACCCGGGGAAGTACTACACATACAAGTACTGACATGAAATATGTGGAGAAGTTTGACAGATCTGTTCAAGTTAAATTCAAACCTTAAAAATAATAAAAGCTAAAATAAAATATTTTTTAGGAGAGTTAGAAATTATATTATAGAGGGGAATTTATTTTCGACTGTGTCATAAAGGTCCACTGACAAGCTAAATGCCAGTAGGAATATTTGTCCTCTCTATTATCGTTATGCTTTGACCTCTGACCTTTGACCTCCTCACTAGTGGTTGCTTGTCATGTTCTGGGATTTGAAGCTGATTCTACTGTTGTGATAGTCTCTCTGGTTAAGCATCTAAATACCCAAAATATAAAATGTAAATGTAAATAGACTAAAAAGCCAAAACTAATCAACTGGATTGTAACAAACAAACAGTGAATCATTGTTGTTCTATTTAGCACTAGTTAATGGAACATATCATCACCCACAACACGTGTCAGAGAGGGAGGTAGCATATTCAAAACTGGGACGACAGGCCGATATAATCCTCAATTTCGAAACCACCACAGTCTGTCAACACATCATGAAAGTATTCAACCCAGTAAATGAGTGAAATGTGAATATTTATCATTTGCTCCTCACTGTTTTTAGAGTCGTCGTATTGGATTTGATGTTTTTGGTCTCATCCCTCAGATTATGTCAGATTTACATTTTTGTTCTAGAGTCTCAGTCCGGGTCCAGTGTCCTGCTGGTTTTCTATCCTACCGGCTAGTTACCTGACTTCACCTGGTGTCCAAGGTCTTAACTCGTCCCAGGTCAGTCAGTTGGTCTGGTCCAGGATGCAGTGCAGACCTGCTGCTACTAGATGGCGGTAGTGAGTTGATCAGACAGAATACCAGCTTTCATTCAACTCTGTTGTAGTTTTCAACCATGTGCAGTGGAGACCCAAGAGGCTGCAGGTTTCACTCACCCAACAACACTAAGGCAGCTGATTTAACTAGTTAACAAGCTACAACAGAGAGGAGGAACTAGTTAACAGTCTTAAATCAGAGAGGAGGAACTAGTTAACATACAATCAGAGGAGGAACTAGTTAGCAAGCTACAACAGAGAGGAGGAACTAGTTAAGTCTTCAATCAGAGAGGAGGAACTAGTTAACAAGCTACAACAGAGAGAAGAGGAACTAGTTAAGTCTTCAATCAGAGGAGGAACTAGTTAACAACCTACAATCAGAGAGGAGGAACTAGTTAACAGTCTTAAACCAGAGAGGAGGAACTAGTTAACAACCTACAATCGGAAAGGAGGAACTAGTTAACAAGCTACAACCAGAGAGGAGGAACTAGTTAGTGAAATCAGCTGCTGTAGAGTTTGGTATCCTACTCTCAAGATGTAAAACTCTGGGTTCAGAAAGTAAAAGTGCAATGATGTATCTACGCTCCTGATGGAGGCGCTATAATTTAACAAATTAATCCATCCATAATACTTGACGTCTACACTGTAAGATTGACACGACACTTGCTACGCACATCCAGCTTTGTTACAACTGACAACGATTGGCCTGATGAGGGCGCTATGTTTAAACGTAAAATGGACTATTATAGTTGAAACTGAAGTTGAAACACGCTAACTGTTTGGAAAAAGGGGCTACGTCTTTAACTAGCTATCTGTTGGTTTGACGTTATTAGCTAACAATAACAACTATAAGAGTCCATTTTCCTTGATGATCAGCATTTTGTTAGAAAAAAATCAATATTGAAAGTTACTAAAAAATCAAAGAGGAGATGCTAGTGGACATACTTTAACCCCTGGAACAAAACATAGTATGATGACAGGACCATCAACTAGCCACCGATCTAATGTTAAAGATGCTAAATGTTACACAACACATAAAAGAGAGAGAACAACAAGAGAGATCGGAAAAAATGAAAAAAAAGGAAAAACTCTATTTGAAGCAAAAATGTTTTCAAATCCAAACTTTATTTCAGAACAAGGTTGGCCTACTGGGTAACAGGAAAACACGAAAAGGAAGAGAAAAGAAAATGCATCTTATTCCTTTATAGAAACATAAAAACCTGAATAAACTTTAACAATCTGTCAAACTCCTGCTGGCTTCTCCTTCTCACTCCAGATGAAACCTTTCAATTAAAAACACAAGACTTCATAATGACAACGTTTCTATAGGCTGGAATACATGAAGTTAATGCTGATAAATACATGGAGTGGCCGGTCGCAGCTCTACTGGTAGGCATGTATATAAAGAGCAATATAAAAAGGGCTTGTTTTGATTTTGATATTAATCATTTTATGAAAGGTGCCTCATTTTGGAATGAAACTTAATAAAATATAATAAAAGTATTGAACATTTACGGCGTCCCACTTGGTAACTGCAGGTTAGTGCGTTTTAAAAAGAGGCTGTGGCATTAGTGCAGTGAAAGCTGGTATGTACTTTACGGTACTCTGTTAAAAACATAGAGGTGATGTACTCCATATTTCTGGGTCCATAGTTGTTTTGGTATCAGAGATAACTGGCTAAAAGTTGAGATAGTCCCAGCAGAAAATATTTCAATGTATTGATCACAGATTGACCCACCGACAACCACTGAGTTCTCAATACAATTATTACATATCTGTGCAAATAGAAAAAAGCTTTGCTCTATATAAAACATATTTTTCCCTTTTTAAAGAATAAATACTTATTTAGTTTTATCCCTGTGTAATGGGAGTGTTCTCTATGTAACATCCATCTTCACTGTCAGGTGAAAACCTCGTAACTTAAAAATGTGGTGATTTTTTTTATCTTTTTATCTTTTTTTTTTATCTATCGTTTTATCTTTACATAATTGCATGCTGGGATGGGATGAGGAAACCCTTCCAGACCCTACAGACCCTTTCAGACCCTTTAGACTCTTCCAGACCCTTTCAGACCGGCTGGTCTGGTGGTGAATCTGAAGAAAGACTGTTTGTCACTTCCTGTAAAGCCATAAACACCAACAGGAGGGTCTGCTGTGGCGCAACGGCAGCGATGACTCCAAATGTGTTTGGAAATATAATGGTGACTAAATGGCTTTGGCTGTGTTTATCCAAACTCAATCCATATCAGTACTGTACAGATTTATGGTTGCAACATCAATTATAAGGTCAATTATCAAAAGGTATCAACAAACTTCAAACTGTTAAAGTTGCTCTGTATCATTTTAACATCATCATCAGATCACTAGTTCTACCTGGTATAATGACTGTAAACCAGTGAGACCATGGTGGAGACGACTGGTAGCCTCTATCTCACCTGTGGTATTGTTACTAGTGTTTCTCCACATTAAGACTACATTTCCCATAAGCCCCGTTGCTTCCTGTCCCCCTCCGTGGCGTCTTTGTCTTTCCTGAAGAGGATCAACATGTTGGAAGTGATTTCTCCATCTTCCTTTCTCTCCTTCCTCCATCTGCCATTGCCAGAAACTCTTTAGCTTTAGCTCCGTTAGCGCTGGAAGAACAGCACCCTCTTCCTGTTTGGTGCCATAAAGCAATCCAGCAGATTTCCCTCCAAATCGACCCGGTGGTCACAATGACGGTAAAATTATACAGAGCACCTTTACGTGTATTTGTATGGAAAAATATCAGCTGAACATGATCTGATCTCATGTACGAACATTGTAGAACATCTAATTTACCTGATTGCATCTAAAAATTGGCTTTCATCCAAGATACGTATCAATGCCATATTGGCATCGGAAGATTTCCCATCAACACCCAGCCCTAGGGCTCGTCATCTCCTGCAGACCTCAACCCCTCCTGGAGCTCGTTGAAGAGGTACTCCCCGAGCCCCCCCGCCCGGTCGCCGGTACAGCCCACGTTGCGGGCGCTGGTGAGGAGGTCGCCCAGCAGTTTGACCCGGTGCACCCGCGGGCTCAAGAAGCGGCTCTTGGCGACGCTGGCGGTGTGCGGGTCGCCGTGGTCGCGGGCCAGCTGACACAGCTCCACCAGGACCGCGACTTCCTCCTTCAGCTGGAGCAGCATCAGATCCAGGGCCGGTAGCACCGCACACACCGCCTCACAGCCTGGCCTCTGGCATGCACACACAGACAATCATCATCATCATTCACCACCAAATCCACTAATATGAATATAATACATTTCTGGGGACGACGTGGAGCTTGACTGATGACTGATGATATTATTGTTTGGTCAAAGTGATCGATTATTAGTCAGAGGTCACCAGACTATCGGTTTAGAGGAACGTTGGTCCTGATGGGACCTTTTCTAATGAAACCTGGAATTGAATTTGAAACCAATTTAACAACATGAAGACACAAAGCTGGTAAACGAGTCTGTTTCTGATTGAGCATAACTGATGGGCAGAATAAGAAAAAGGACATCAGGAGGAATTCACATTTAAGAGACATGAAGTCCAACAGTTCAGTGAATCAGACGGTTGTTCGACTGACCTGATCTGGTTCATCGAACAGTGGAAAACAAACCTGTCAACCTAATGAACTCATGACTGGAGACATCTGAGTACCTCTAAAGGTCTTGAATGTAGATAGTGTAGTGTTTCTCTGATGTACTCGTCCTCTAGCCTCCCTTCTCTTTCTATTCTGGTTAGAGCCAGTTTGCGCTGTTCTGTGAAGGGAGTAGTACACTCTGTTGTGTAATCTCCAGTTTCTTGGCAATTGCTCACATGGAATATCCTTCATTTCTCAGAACAAGAATAGTCTGACGAGTTTCAGAAGGAAGTTCTTCTTTTCTGGCCATTTTGAGACCATAATCGAACTCACAAATGCTGATGCTCCAGATACTCAACTAGCCTGAGGAAGGCCAATTTTATTACTTCTTTAATCAGCACAACAGTTTTCAGTGATCAATTAGCCTTTTAACACGATAAACTTGGGTTAGCTAACACAATGTGCCGTTGGACCACAGGAGTGATGGTTGCTAAAAATGGGCCTCTGTACGCCGATGTAGATATTTCCAGCTATAATAGTCATTTGCCACATTAACAATGTCTAGACTGTATTTCTGATCAATTTGATGTTATAATAAATTTAAAAAAGTACTTTTCTTAAAAGAATAAGGACATTTTTAAGAGACCCCAAGCTTTTGAGCGGTAGTTATGTATTTACATCTCTATCTGATGTGGTGGTTTGTTCTGTGTTTTCATTACAAATCACTCAGTTGAACTGTAACCGGCTAGTAGCTGTTGTCACACTGAGGACCGCGGCACTTAACCCGCCCCGATGGACGGATAACGAGGTGTCCCAAACTGCTGCTGATGGACCCCTCGGCCAATTTTACACGACTCATAAACCTGGAGGCGACGGATCGAGGCCACGCTGCGGCGCGCCAAACGCCGCCACGTACATCTGGAAACGCCATCAGTGCCACCGACCTTCTGCCTCGGCATTAATCTCGCCAATTTTCCGGAACTCAGGAGGAAATGTACACCCTGACCGGCATTAGGGCTGAGCCAGGGGCAGCTCTCCAGGGGTTTACCCTCCCAAACCTCTCAATATCTGCCCCCCCCCCCTCCAACGCCTCATTCCTGAGGCTGTGCAGCGCTATCGCTAACGCACGGCCTGAAGGAAGAGTTCCCTTCCAAAATGAGATCTCTGCCATTTGGAAAAAAGAGACACCTGCTCTGACAGAATGACTGATGGCACAGAAGGAAAAGTAATACGAATGATGGTCCTTTCTGGAGGACAGTAGGTGACTGAAGTTACGGTAAAAGGAGAACACTGTTACAGACGGGGTCTTCTGTATTCTGGAGAAACTGGATGATAAAGTTCAGGTCATAAATTTGAATTCAAAATAGATATATGGAAGTATCCAGATGAACTCTTCAGATACTAAATGTCTATTAATACACAATTGCCCCACATGGATCATTAAAGTTCAACCACAGGAGTCCAACCCGGTTCAAACCCCATGTCATCCTGCTGAAGGGCCCTTGAGCAAGACACTGAATCCCTACCAGCTGAAGGGCAACAGAAAAGACTATTTCTCTACAGGGGGAAATAGAGATATAAACAGCAGGTTTCAGAATGTTTACATTAAATTAAGAGACGGTCAGTCTGGTCACATTTAAACAGTCGGGTCCTACTGATTATCACAAACTACCCCAAAACTACCACAAACAACCACAACGTACTTCCCAGCGTCTACCTGAATGTCCTTGCTGCAGTAGGTGCCCCCCCGCTCGGCCAGGTAGCCCAGCATGGCCTCGGCGTCTGCCTGCTCCTTCAGCGCCTCCTGGTGGAAGAAGGACGCCACCCTGGGCAGCGCCGTGTCGTCCTGCTCAAACACTCTGGCCTGCAGGGGGCAGAGCAACGCGTCACGTGCCTTATCGTGAGCGTGTACGTGAACGCCACTGTTGTCATGGTAACCCGTAACTGCAATTCTGGTGATGTTCATGTTTTAACATAGAGTGGGATGATCTATTTTTGTAGGCCAACCCGGAAGTTAGCATCGCCCTGGTTCCCTCGACAAAAAGGGTTAGGGTTAGGGTTAGGATTAGGATTGGGGTTAGGGTTAGTCGTCCCTGACAACCTCTGTAGTCTCATTTAGCCACTTGTTGGTAACCGCCTTTTGTAAGACACGTAAAAGCTTCAAAATTCACAAGAACAACAAAATTCGTAGAACAAAACGTGACGTAACCACAGACCTTATTTCAGGCTATTCATAACCAAAAAACCACGTCAAGACGAGGGAACCGAAAGTGCAAAAATACTAACTCCTTTCCGTTTTAGGTCTGATGAAACATGATGGACAAAATCCAAAATGCACGGTGGTTTCCTGAACAGTCGACATGTTGGAGATACAAGCGATGATCCGTGTTATTATGTTGTTATATTCTGGATATATGAATGGTATTTTCATAATGGTTCAACTATTTCATACTGTATTCAACCTCCAAGGAGGTTATGTTTTCACCCCTTAGTCTGGAGTCTGTGGTACTAAATACTGAGTTTATAGAGAGTTTAGAGACCTGATGTATATATATATTTATCATCATGTCATATGTTATCTCTATAATATCCCTATAATATTCCTGTAGGAACTTGCAGTGTGTCTGTGGTAATGAGTTATGGTACATTATGTTTTTTTGCTCTCCTATAGGATTCCTATAGGAACCTATAGTTCCACTATTAGTATCCTTCTCAAATATATTATCAGATTCCTATAGTTAGGGGTTGAGGACATCAGGTGGACTCTGAAAACAATATCCTCTTATAAACATCTGCACTTGTTTTCAATGCAAATCAACTCAAAATCAAGCATCAAACTTCATTGGACTTTTATGGTTTCACTATAAACCCCATAATACTCCCAGATGGATCACATCATATACAGATATTGATGTGATATTCGTATAATATCCTAATAAAATCCATTCTATCATTACTGTAGTTGTTGTCCTGAGGGACAGCCATACTGCATGTATTTCATGTTTTCTCCTACCAGAGCCTCCAGTCGGTAGGCCCCCGCCCACAGCAGTCCGGTCACGCCGCACAGAGCCTCCTCCAGTACGGCCGGCAGGTTCTGCCGGGCCCGGCTACCGGCGGACCCCCGGTGCGACGCGCAGAGCGGCAGGTTGGTTTTTAACTTTTTGGCGACGGGCTCGGCCATGTTTCACCCGCCAGACAGAGACGCCTGGCCCGCTGCTGCCTCTGCTGCGTGGACGGCAAACACAGTCCGGACTCACGCGCTGGAGCGGCAGAGGTCACGTGTTGACGGTTAAATTACAGCCGGCAACCAAGCGTGAACATTAATCCTTCACGCGTTAAAACACCCGCCGCTTCCAGCCCGTCCTGGTATTAAGGGTAAATATAGCAGCTCTAACCCGCAAACTGGTTCCCGGTCAGCTTCTCAAGTTCATCCGGTGTGTCGGAGCGCAGCAGACTGACAGGAAATACTTTGTAGTGACAATAAGACACATGATTAGATATCAGCCTGTCTGGCTGTTGTTAGAAAACTATCATCATCTGGTAGACTGGTCTGGTCTGAACATGACAGGAGATGTATTATGACATGTACTAGTACTAAGACCAGCAACTACTACTACTCCTATTACTACTATTAGTACTACTACTATTACTACTACTCCTACTATAATTACTACTACTACTACTACTAATAATAATAATAATAATAATAATAATAATAATTCTGTGGCATGAATGTTGTTTTTCATATAACTAAAATTTAATTTTCATATTTATTGCAGCTGCCTTTAGCAACACATTGAACAGATGAGGCCAATAGTGTTACAGCATCACAAGCAGAAATATGACAGAAATCTTTCGGTATTCAGCCACATGTCAGCTGATTCCAGATCTGTACAACATACATGTACAGGAAACATCACACATTGGCCCCCTAGACTAGATCTGATGTAGCTGGATTATTTTAAATTGTCTCCAGTATATACATGTATACAAATGCAGGTACGCTCTTCCCTTCCTCTCTGATATTTCCGTCCTTAACAGCGGACAGTAAACGCCTCATCTCTCTGGTTCCCATCCAGCAGCATCCTGACCGTCCGTCCAGACCAGGATGTTTCTGTCCAGGCTGGCTGGTTGTTCTGCGTGTGACAGTTTATTTCTGTCTCTGCAGCTCCAGTATGGGGATTGGAGGCACGATGCATTTACACTTCTTTGTTGGTAATGAGGCCAAATGACCTTTGACCTCCAGAGGTGGTTTGGATGATTGGACCTTCAAGTGCATCTTGGGTGCGTTTACACCTGGATTTGGATTTTCGTGCTATCCGATCACAATCTGGACGCAGGTTAATGCTGAGTGTAAAAAGGGTCACCGACTAGTTAACACCTTCCAACATTCCCAGTTCAATTCTCAGTGATGCCAATTCAGAAACTGAACCCACTGATCTCTAGTCGTCTTCTCAACATCTCGTCTCTGTTTTATCTCTCGTATCACCCAGGATCTTTCTGGCTGTGTGTTGTCCAGTTTCAGACCAAGCACTAAATACATTATTACATATTTAAACAAATATTCAAAATAACAGAAATATGTACCAGAGAATCCAAATGTACAAGACAAGCTTTAATTTGTAGCCTCATTTCAGCCTGGATGCTACAAATCATTCAGGCGTCTTTTAAACGGCTGATCAACGTTAAAGTGGACAGTGACATGTCCAGTATTATGGTCAGTCTATGCTGACACCCCCCCCCCCCCCCCCCCCCCATGCTCCTCTCCTGTTTCACCACTCCTCTTCAGGATGAGTGACGGGTGGGGCTGGGCACTCCCCGGGGGGGCTGGTCAACCAGTAGGGAAGAAAGGCCAGCTCTCAGCTCAGGGCCACCCGGGGGTCAACAGGACCTGCACCCTTGACACGACCCCCCGTGACCCCCAGACACCTAGATAATCACCTCAGCTGGACTTAAGTGTAACAAATTACAGCCACGCTCCAGGAAGCCGGCGAGGCTTCCACGGAAATCAGTCAGGAAGTGATGCTGCGTCTGAGCGTGTCTCAGACGTTGCAGCAACATCTTTTATTGTGAAGGGCTGTTTGTTTCACAGGAGATTATTATTATTATTATTATTATTATTATTATTATTATGAGACAGATTTATGGTCTGTTTCGTGGTGCTGCTTAGGGTACAATCTTTTCTTTTTCTCTTGTTGTTAAGGGCCTTGGATATCTGGAAGGCGCTGTTAAATTAAAGCTATTATTATTATTACAATATCTGCAAGACAATTTCATATCTAACGTTTGGAATAAGTGGCACCTAATCATACAACATGATTGATCACTCATTAAAACCCATTATGGTGCTTCCTAAAGGATAGAAGATGATTCAAGTCCTTGGTGAACAAAACCACAAAACCTTTACAGACTGGATCCGTTTGAGAGAGAATGGATGATGAACTTCAGGTAATGTTTTCTTTTAAAATGGATATTTATTATATTATTGAATAGATGGTTGAGATGGTTAACTTGATTGATTCAGTGTTTAGATGAATGATATATATACAGTGGTGGCCAAAATTATTAGAACACTTGGCATATTTAAGAGGTTTCAGTTGTTTTTGTTCAATTGGCCATTAAAATACCCATAAAACGAAAGAAATATATACAAAGTCATCATTATGCTCTATAAACCATAGAATAGAGCCATCATAAGGAGATTGACGTCATTTTCCTTACAAAAAACAAGCTAGGCCTATTTGGACAATAAACTGGACAGATCTATTGTACATTCAAAGAAAAGCCTTTGGCTTGAGTTGCAGAAGGCGGGATAACATTAGTGTTCAAGTTCTCAGGAAATATATCGACACTATGCCAGAGAGATGTGCTGCTGTAATTGCTGCAAAAGGTGGACATACCAAATATTCAAGTTAAAAGTGTATAAAAACAGTAGGACTCACTTCATCTGATATTTGTTGTGTTCAGAGCAACCATCTGCATGTTTCATGAACATTATGAAATGAAATCATGTTTTGGAGGCAAGAAAAGGTCAATATTTTCAGATCTGTCAGGTGTTCTAATAATTTTGGCCACCACTGTATGTGTCTATGTGAAAACCTTGTAACTGCAGTCTTGGTGGTTTTCATGTTGAAGGACTCCATGTTCCTCGATGAGTTCAGAACATGTTACCACCCTTCTTATGAGACCCTTTCAAACCTCACTGGATGAACTCTCAACGCCTCCTGAGAGGTTTCGGAGATTCAGACAGTGGCGACGTATAAGCGGTGATTTGGAAATGAACACCGATATTTATTCTATGCCGCTCTGACGTACAGCATGAGTCCACCAGCATCGGATGGCTCCTAAATATCAGGACGGTTTGATTCCCAGGAGCACTTGTGTTGTTCCAGCCCTCCCCCCCGACCGACGCTAGCCTTTCATACAACCCTACTCTGTCCCCCCACCCCCCCACGGCCAGCCACTGCCATCCATCCTGTCCCAGTCACTGTTTGTCTGTACTGTCTTGGTAGCAGCTGTCGACAGGCACTCAAAGCCTCCACTTGGACACTTGTGTTGTTGGTGTCCAGCTGCACTCAGCGTTCAGACTCTAACAGATTGACACTTCCCCCTTCAAGGAGTCACGGTGCCGTTGGACAGGCTGCATGAACAAACTAAAACAGAAATACATTTCAACAATTTAAAGCTGCATTATAGATGCACCACCCCCCACCCCCCCTCACCCCGTGACGGCCATATTGGAGGTACACTGCAGTGGCTGTGAACAACTGATGGCATTTTTGAATTTACAGCAACCTCAACAGAATTGAATCTTCATGGTTCAATTCTGTCTGTTTCTACTGATCGTTTCATCACTGATACATCTGATTGATTTAGTGTTTAGATCATGTAGCTTGTTAGCTAGCTAACCATAGCATCTGGTCAGCGAACCATCACTGTCTTGTTAACACATCTGATTAGCACACTAGCTAACATATCTGGTAGAAGCTAGCGTTAGCAGTGGCTAGTAGTCCCATGTTAACAGTAACTAAACTAGCCTGCTCTCTAGTTAGCTAGCTACCAGTTTGTTCAGGTTAACTGAGCTGACTCTTCTCCAGCTCTTGGAGTAGATAAATGAATAAGATACTACTACTGATTCACTATTAACGGTACTGAATGGATCTACAGACACAACAGTAAAACAGTAAAAGCTTTACAGAGCAACCAAAGACATTAATGGATAAAAATGAGATAAGACAAGACAGGTACATCATAAATTGTATGGTATGAGGCCAGAGCCTGTGTGTGTGTGTGTGTGTGTGTGTGTGTTGCATGTGTGCACACACAAAAAAACACTTAATAAAACCAAAATGGCCAGGCTGACAGGCAAGGTGTCGGCCTTCACACCTGCTGCCGGCTGTAAAGACCCCCCACTACAACGGCAGCATTGTCCTGGCCTGGCCTGGTAGCAGATTACCTTACACACAGATTACAGTTCGGGCTACCACCCCCCACCCCATCCAGCGCACACACACACACACACACATACACACACAGGCTTTGGACAGCGGGGGTTCAGGAGAGTCCAGGCATGGGTAGTGGACATGAGAGCTTCAGTGTGCTGGATTAGCTCTGAAAACCAGATTTATTGCTCTGCCATGCAGCAGCCAGTTGTGGGTTTTGTTTGTACAACTAAAGGGGATACAGTGGAGGGGAAACCCGCCGAGGTTACCCACCTTTTTATTTGCAGAAGAGAGTTTACCACCTTTTTAGACTGACAAAAATCTTTACGATATTAAGTCCCCACTGAGCTCTAGACGTCTTTCCAACATCTCGTCTCTCTTCATCTCTCATATCACCCAGGATCTTTCTGGCTGTGTGTTGCCCAGTTTTAGCCCAAGCAGTAAATATATTATTACATATTTTAAAAAATGCATAAACTGTAGATATCAGAAATACAGTATGCACCAGAGAAGTTCATACGTACAAGACAATGCTTTAATGTTCGTAGACGTCCAGTAAAGTCTCCTTTTATAAACCACTATAAACCATTTAGATGTTGTTAAAGGTCTACACTGACTTTTTGGTTAATTGTCCTCTTGGTCAACTTCAGCTTTATGTGACGAGAGGATTGGCAGAAAAAAAACACCAAGATGGATTACTAAAAGGTCGATCTCCTTACGTTAGATAGTTCCAGCTGTCTACAGGCACTTTAACATGCTGACCAGGAGAGACAAATCCACCAGAGACACCAGAGATGATTTTGGTGGTTCTCCTATCTCAACTTGGAAAAGGGAAGTTGACCAACGAGACATTTCCCCAAAAAGAGTATAAATCATGCTAAGTAACACCAAACTATTATTCGTTTTTTTATTTTTTTATTTTTTTATTTGTTTTCATGTCATGCTGTATGTTTTCTGTACTTGTTGGGGGGGGGGGGGTGATGATTGATTGATCCCTGTCTGTAAGATAAAATTGAATGGGGGGAGGCTTCGTATAAGCCTTTCAGGCTTTCTGTCTCTTCCTGCACTGTATTTTCTTTGTATTTTGTACCCAATCATCATTGTACCTTTTTTTTTTTACTGTGCGAATAAACTAAACTAAACTAAAAAAAAAAAAAAACTGGTTAAACTATGAGATTTGGGGCCTTTAAGGGAAAAAAACTGATGCTCCTCTAAAAGCTGAAAGTTGATCGGTCAGTCTGGGATAACCGGGTAGATACAGCCTCACCATGCATGTCTGTTTGAACTATTGCAGTACTAAACATGCTGGGCGTGGCTTCTGCTAATTTATATATTCCTTTATTTTGGTAACTGTACGTGAGGCTCAGCGCTGTCAGGAACCCACAGCAGCGCCTCGTTTCCATAGAAACTAACGAGCGGATCCCAGTGGACACGCGGCCTAATAGCCCGTGACAATTCTCTGTACACTAACGCAGGAACGCTGCCTTTCATTTTGGATTCCTGTCTCTCATCACATGGCCGGGCTGATAAACATGGTGCTGCTCATGTCTTCAGCTCACCACGGAACAGCTGGTCTGATGTGGAAGGAAAGCAGATCGTCTGACTCTTGAAGAAACCTTGTATCTCCAGAACGACACGCCGCTCGAGATCTGAAGAGATCTGGCTGGTCTTCTCATCGGCTCCCCACAAATTTGTGACGTTTTCCGTTTTGTGAACAACTTCACGCCGTCCTAAAGTCCTAAAGGTCCTGAAGTAGATGATTTAGCTCACTTTGGAACTTAAAACTAAACTAGTCCAGAGGTGTGTTATCGAGCTAAACCAGGAAGTGTCAAGTCCAGTCTAGTTTATCGATACAGCCCTCCATCACAATGCAGAGAACGAGCCAACCTAGCTTTAACTAATCAATAATCAATCACAGAGCAAACTGATGCAAGACAGTAAGCAAACAGAATAAAACACGTACTGAACATTTACCAAACTTGACTTGTCTCAACAACAAACGCCTCATGGCTCCGCTAGATGAACCTATCACACCTTCCAGCCCTTTGGAGGGATAAAATGGGTTTTGAGGAGGGCCCAGATTTGGCCCGCAGGCCCTGCTTTGGGCAGCCGAGCCGTGTGGCTGAAGGACCCCAGCTCCAGTGGTCCCAGCTGTGAAATAGATCACCAGGTTTCTCTTTACGCCGGCCAGCAGCTGTCTATTAAGAATCCTCTGGATCGCCATCAGCGGCCAACTCTTCAGCTCACAACTCGCCTAATTACCGCCCTTAATGGAGGGAAGACAGAGACAAGGTAAATACAATTAATGATCACAACACGAGACATCCGAGCCGTCGGCGGTGCCCCGTTTCATTGCCGGTACCTGATACCAGTGTCTGCCCCAAACGGGGTCTTGTTATGGGCGCCATAACCGGTCGGAGGACTCTCCTCCAACTTTCATGAGCCTTTTGTCGCTTTTGTTGTGAAAACCTCATCAGTCGGAGGAACTCGGGTCTTTTGAAAGATGTTGAGGGGGGAAAGTAAATCCGACGTTGGCGCTGAAGCCCGGCGAGACCCCCGGATGCCTTTTGTGCCAGACACTGCGATTACCCAGAAAGCCCCTGGAATGCCCCGTCCTCATTAAAGAGACAAATATAGCCTGGTGTGGTCCAGTGAAGGATGGTGGGTAATGGATGCCTCAGTGTTATGTGGCATAAATTAAACAATGATGAATGATGACGCTGAGTTACACGGGGGGGTGGATTAGTAACAGGACTATTTCCAGTGATCCCAGTCAGAAGAAGAAGCGTTGTGTCCCGGCCTGACGCAAACCTGCAACATTCATAATACACATGCTGAAAATATGAGGACCAAGCAGAGTCCCTGTCTGGACTGTGGGTTGAAGTGGTTCTGGTGGCTGACGTACATTATATTACATTATATTATATTATATTATATTATATTATATTATATTATATTATACTGTATTATATTATATTATATTATATTATATTATATTATATTATATTATATTATATTATATTATACTGTATTATATTATATTATATTATATTATATTTTATTATATTTTATTATATTATATTATATTATACTTATATTATATTATACTGTACTATACTATATTATATTATATAATATATTATATCATATATCATATATTATATCATATCATATTATATTATATTATACTATACTATATTATATTATATCATATTATGTCATATCATATATCATATCATATATTATATCATATTATATTATATTATAATACTGAAAATATTAACACTGATACTACTACTATTACTACTACTACTATTATGACGAATGCTACTACTAATACATTTTATTTGTATTGTGCTTTTGAACTCAGATTTAGAAAGTGCTAATGTGAATGGGTTTAATAAATTAGATCTAATAAAGTGAATGGGTTTAATAAATTAGATCTGTTGAAGTGAATAGGTGGATTAATGGGCTTGGTAGCCATGTTGGTCTGTGCTGGTCCGGAGGTGAATGTCTCCTGTTTCGTCACATTGTGGGAATAGTGATGATGACCCAGGTATCAGATACAGATACAGATCAGATCCACCCGGATCACCGTCCGTTCATACTGGACATTACTGCTCTGTCCCGGTTCTGTTACACTCACATTTATC
>JAXDDW010000125.1:530000-552500 GCA_034670385.1 Hoplostethus mediterraneus | reverse complement strand
CAGTTTCAGTGTGGAAGTGAGTGAAAAGCTGCCTTGTTAGTAACTGGTGTCTCCCTGCAGACTGCCTGTCCCCAGCCTGGTCCCCCAGCCGTGGTGGCCCTCGTCGGGCCCCAGGGAGCCCAGCGGACCTCAGCTAAGATCACAGCAGCACAATATTTACCTTCAGCGCCGGTCTTTGATGCCTCGTGTTGCCTGTGGTGTCCAGCGGAGCTCCCGGGGGAACACACAGCGAGGGGACAGCCCGGCTGATGGGACGCCTCCACCGAGTCTCACCGGCCTGACGGGACCGGCAGGTGAGAACAAACCCTGAACACACACAGAGGCCTGGCCTGGCCTGGCCTGGCCTGTCCTGGCATGGCTCGGTTTGGTTTGGCGGCTCCTAACGACGGCTGTAAGCGTCCCGGCCTGGTGGTCCACACACCCTGTTACATTCCTGTTACATACAAATGGTGAATTATCTGTCAGAGATCGACGCCTCCAAAGGCCCATTTGAGTCCTGACAGTTGGTCCACCTGAATCCACCAGCCAACTAGACTAGATGTCTCCTAGAACAGGCCTAGATGATGGCTGGTTACTAGTAGACTAGCTAACCAGACAGACCAATATTGACTAGCAACCTTTAGTTATCACTGGGAACGCACGTTCATCCTCAGCTCCACGCTGCTTCACATTCATACAGATCCACATGCATTCTGGGAGCTGAACCAGTATAACCACAGTCTCTACTGGTTCTGCTGGGAGCTGACCAGTACAACCACAGTCTCTACTGGTGCCACTGGGAGGCCAGTGGCCCACTAATAGCAGACTGGCATTGAACCAGTGGTACCTCGCTGGTAGTTGTTGAGAGTGGAGATTGTTTCTCACTCACCAACCCAGACTCCAGTAGACGGGGAGGATTTGAACCAACAACCTTCTGGTCACGACCCTGCTACTGTAACCTTTAACATAATCATTTGTGTTAGCATGGACCACCAGGGGACACGTGGGTGACTTTGGTGTGATTTCTGTCCTCGTCACTTAATGGAGTTGACCAACAGGACAACCTGGCAACCTGCATTCCTCCAGGATGAAGACCCCGGGACCTCGTAACTGCTACCATCAGGACTAATTGTGCCTCCACACCTCCCAGACCACAGGCTGCTTTCCTGTTTCACACTGAAACACACTGAAGTGTCAGAGCCGGTCAGGCTGTTGTCTTTCCATTTCAAATCACCCGTCATGTTATTGATCTACCATATTGATTTTCTTGTAGTTCAATCAATGTATTAAAGAAATTAAGAATTCCAAAACATTAAATCCAATTTAGAACAAATGAATTACACATTACATTTATGATGCCACAACGAAACAAACTATGATTGTTTGCACTTTTGTGTAATATCAATAAAAACATTGAGGTAAATCTAGATTGGAGGTGTTTGGTTACTGAGGAGAGAGGAACATTTTCATTCAGGTACAATATTGCTTGTACCAAATATCACACTAATAAAATCCTTCTGTTCTCTTATTTCCTGTCTAACTTACATTATCAGGGATATTTGTTCCACCTGTTGTCAGGGTGCTGTGACCTCTGACCCTTGTCTTCCTTCCTATCGGTTTGTAATGTTGGTGTTTCTCTCTGGTTGCCTGGAGTGTAAAGACATGGTCGTGGGCCTGCCGGTTCTCTCCATCCCTCTGAGGTGGCAGTGAGTCAACATAGCTGTTTATAATCTCCTACATGCCTAAAGAATGTACTCGGTCATGGAAACCGAACCCCGGGTCCTATCCACCTCGGACATTCCTCCAGCTTCCTGCTTCAGCCCGCGTCGGGCCCCGTTGTTCTCAGTTACATCCCAGAGTTTCGGGCCAATAAGCACCGTGGCTGTGACAAAAGCAGAGGAATGCACTTGCTGTCGACAGTAAAAGGGCCGTCTACCTCGGGCCTGGACCGGTGTAACTGTAGCGCGCTCGCCATAAACGCCGCACGGCGAGGGAGGCCCCCCACCCCCCCCCCACCCCCGGTAACTGGGACCGATCGGGTTTCCTGCATGTGCACGACGAATTCTACATCCTGTGAGTCCTGGGCCGAGGACCGAGAGACGAGACGCCGCTGACACGAAATCAACTGGCGGCCAAAGAGAGTCGGCGTGCATTTGGGAAACAGCTTCCTGAAAAACGACTTGAGGGAATACTGAGGGATGAGGACGCTGTTGGCCTGCAAGTACGACTGAGACCGTCTCAAGATCCTAGTTGTAGTCTCAGCCTCACTGTGGTGTTCCTCACTGTGGTGTTCCTCACTGTAGTGTTCCTCACTGTGGTGTTCCTCACTGTGGTGTTCCTCACTGCTCTTCCCAGAGATCACCTGTCAATCAAACAGTGTGTCCAGTACTGTGACGTCTTTCTCCTTGGATTTTCTGTTGATGGAGTTTGAGTTCCTGTAGGTGGCGCTCTTCTCTTCGTCTGTTTAGCCATGGTGGCTATCGCTTTTCATGCTAACTTCACTTCCTGTCTCCAGAGGGTTTCTCCCAGGAAAGACCTACCTGACACCGGGTGTTCAGAACAGCAGATGGAGAAGCTTCATGACCTGGTAGAGGTTGATCACTGTTGGCAGTGGAGGACAGATTTAGAGGAACATGATATTTGTCTTCATCTCGACTACTCTCTACCACAGTGAGACTTCTAAACAACATGAAATGCTTCAGTATTGCCAACACGGTATGATTGTGTAACCTAGACTCATGAGTTAATTGTGCAGTGCTGAGGGAGGTGCGACCTTTCTATGGAGCGTAACGGAGCATTATTATGGCTTTTAACCTTCAAGCGCTGTCCAGAGAGAGACTTAAGCTCACCGATGAGCTCATCAGGCTTCCAAGGAACAACAGCATCCAACAGATATTTTTCCGCTGGCAAAACTCACCAGAACCGAGGCTCAGACCCGTCGTGTTCCTCGGTGTTTTTTCAGGCTGCCATTAGCGCAGGCTTTGGCCCGATGCGTTCCACGTTATGGAGTTTGTCCCCATCAGCACCTGCCCGCCTGCCAAATCTCCCCCCCCGGCCTGCAGCAGCCAAACAAAGACCTTTAAGTAGCGGGAGCCTGAAACGGGACTGGCACATAAAAGTGGAGGCAGAAGTTGAAAAGCGCTGGTGGTTCTCAGAGAGACGAAATACGAGACGATGTTTTTCCAAAACAAAATTACGGAAGAAAAAAGGGAATGGAAGTGGAAGAGATTTCGATGTGAGGAGGCCCCTGTGCCTTATGGGATGCTGAGTGTGTGTGTGTGTGTGTGTGTGTGTGTGTGTGTGTGTGTTCATACGTACATGTGTGTGTGCACGTATATGTGTGTGTGTCGTGTAAATGTGTAATGGGTTGGGGGGTATGGGTATGTGTGTGTTGGTGTTGGTGTTAGTGTGTGTGTGTGTGTGTGTGTGTGTGTGTGTGTGTGTGCGCGTGTGAGTGTGTGTGTGTGTGTGTGTGTGTGTGTGTGGTAGAGGACGTCAGGGCAGTTGGCTGTCAGCCCCATTTGGCTCCTGTCAGACTCTCTCCATTTCTCATAGAGAGCCATAAGGAACGCGTCAGCACGAGTTCCCAGCATGCCCTTCTGCGGTTCCCAACAGCGGCCATTCATCTCCTCTCTCACCCTCCCTCCCCAGAGCCCTCATTTAAACCCATTTAAACCCTCCGATATGACTCAGATCAGATGTCCTGTGCAGCTCAATGGGCAGAGCAAGGCACTAACACTGCCAGGGTTGGGGGTTTGATTCCTACCACTGTAACCCTCAAATTCCACAGGGCGCTTTTATTCTGAAAAAGAAGAATACAGCCACACGCCAGTATAGTTATAGGTTATGATTGGTGTTGATCTTGAGCGCTCCAATCATTTTTATTGGCTTACAGTCAGGTACATGCTTCTGGATCTTCTGAATATACAGGCCTTCTTGAATTGAACTTCAAGATGTGGCTCAATATACCACAAAACCACCAATATCAACTTTATTTTTCTTCTTTTTTAATTCACGATATGAGGATGAATGTGTGCCAGCCCCTACCTGCCCTACCTGCCCCACCTGCCCCTACCTGCCTACTCACTACACGGCACTCTCGTCTCTCTCCAGCTAAATACCTCAAATGTAATGTAATGTGTTTCAGCCTCAGATCGTCCACCATCCGCCTCAGAGAGCCACAGGCAGAGGTTTTCTTTTCCCCGGGTCAGTGGATTTAGCGAACCCCAGGATATAATCCCATTTTCCACTCTGAGACGAAGCCGTGAACCAGTCAGATTTTGGCCTCTAAGTACTGGAGGCGCCGGCCTGCCCTCTGAAGCCAGGCACTCCGCCAGTACAGGCTGGGGGGTCCCAGGCTCGTACCAACCATGCAACAATAGGAACATGCCCAGTCTTTGGGTGTGTGTGTGTGTGTGTGTGTGTGTGTGTGTGTGTGTGTGTGTGTGTGTGTGTGTGTGTGTGTGTGTGTCTAGGCGAGAGAGCAGTGTGAGGTCCAAATGATGAAAGAGAAGAAGAAGCTGTGAGAGCTGGCCAGCCTGTAGCGACCAGGGCAGGAAACATACAGGGACCCGCTCCATGCTAACACTTTAGCATGCACTATGTTGAGTGATAGTAGATAGTAGGTTCCATGCTAACACTTTAGCATGCACTATGTTGAGTGATAGTAGGCTCCAAGCTAACACTTTAGCATGCACTATGTTGAGTGATAGTAGATAGTAAGCTCCATGATAACACTTTAGCATGCACTGTGTTGAGTGATAGTAGGCTCCATGCTAACACTTTAGCATGCACTATGTTGAGTGATAGGCTCCATGCTAACACTTTAGCATGCACTATGTTGAGTGATAGTAGATAGTAGGCTCCATGATAACACTTTAGCATGCACTATGTTGAGTGATAGTAGGCTCCATGCTAACACTTTAGCATGCACTATGTTGAGTGATAGTAGGCTCCATGCTAACACTTTAGCATGCACTATGTTGAGTGATAGTAGATAGTAGGCTCCATGATAACACTTTAGCATGCACTGTGTTGAGTGATAGTAGGCTCTATGCTAACACTTTAGGGTTACCACCTTCATGAAATGAAAATAAGCAACATAAAACCTACAGGGGGTCCAGCGACATGTTCCCCCGAGAGATGTTTTGAAAAGCAGCTTTAAAATGCTCAGTTCTGACAGGATTTGGTCAAATCTTCAGTTCATCTCCAGCAGGTCTCCTGTTCAGTGTTCTCCATGTTCTCCATGTTCTCCATGTCCATCCAAACCACCATCTAGCAAAAAAAAAGTGAATGTTCATGTAATTCCTTCTCCGTCCACTAGAGGCACAACTGGAGTAGCCGCAGCTAGCTAAGCATAAGAAACCCCAGCAGGCCGATTCAATCACCAAAATACCTGATCGCTGTGCCGCGTGACCCTCAGCTGTACCGGTAGGAAGATAGAGAGATGAACACCACACCAGAACGACGTAAGGTTGCCGCAGCACACTTCCTGGTTGGTGCAAAGAGACGCCAGACGTCGGGATGCAGCTTCCAGAATCCATTTCTTATGGTTCGTATTTTTTTATGTGATTGGTGGTCATTTGTTGTTTATGTGTTTGTACTGAGTATGCTTCATGTCATAAGTCTATAAATATCATTGTCTATTAGCTCGATGGATATTAATCAAAATTCTGTCAATGCTGCGGAGCATGTGGTCCGATGTGGCGAGCTGTTACAAAAGAGTTTGTCGCCCCTGGTCCAAATGTTTCAGTGGGGTACAGTGAAAAACGACTCAGGACCTTTTCCAGTGGATTAGAGATTGAGACAAACGGCGTCCAGGACGTCCATGTGAACAGGTGGAGTCTGTGGAGCTTAATGTCTTTGGCAGCCCCGGCCTCCTTGTTGTTTGCTGTAAACAGCGGATGTTACGGCAACCAGACGGTATCGGGTTTAATATCGACCTGCTGAAGTGCACGTTCACGGCACCTCTGGGAGCGTAGGAACACTGGGCTGCTGTGGTTGGTGGGGGGGAGCCGTGACAAGGTGCGTTCAGGCGGGGTGGCGGGCCGGGTTACGGTGACACCGTGACCGAATTAACTCTGGCCAAAGTTTCTTAACAGCATCAACGCTTCAACCCTCCATGTTTTGTCACATTCACACCAGCGGTCTCTGAGATATCACAAGTCTTAATAAGTGACCTTTAATTACAGCGCCCCCATCAGGGCAGTCAGTGAACGCGTCAGGCTGGGTGACGACATGGTTGAAACACACAGTATGAACAAAAATCTATATTTTCATAAATAACTTGTCCCTTTAAAAACGATATCCTCATAAATCACGTTTGATACTACTCATTATACATACTCTACCAGCAACACCACAAATATAAATGTGCTTTAAGTATTTTTAGTACCTTTTACACCTCGTCTGTTTTTTTTATTTGAGCACCTTCAGTCTGTATTTGTAGTTTTTCCTTTTGCAAGCTCTCGTTTTTCTTTCCACAATATTTATAATATATAAAAATATATAAAATATCAATTTTGACTTTCCTTTTGCTCTGTTCTTGTTCATATTCTTATTCATTTTCAAATTTTTATATCCTCTAATTCTACTCTAGTTCTACTCGCTGACTAATTTCTCCACTAATATCAATTAAGTCTCATCTTTCTTTCACTCCAACATCTCTAAAGCTTGAATATGGTTTTTCTCCTCCAACGTCCAGGCTTTCCCTCGTACTTTCCTCGTGGTTGGTTTTCCCATGGCCGGCTGTGGGATTGGTCTACCATATTGAGTCTGATGTAGAACAGGAGACTTCCAGGTCGTGGCGTCCCGGTCGGTAACATGGCAGGATCGTTTGCCCCCGTGGGAGTTTCCCCCCCGGCCTCTTCCCAATGCCAGCAGCGTCCAGAGCCCGGCGAGGGCCTGGATCTGCATCACTGGAGGCTTTTCTCACGTTGACATCAATCACGCTAACTGTTCCCACCCGGGCCATTCACCGCAGGGGGTAGAGGGTAGGGGGTAGGAGGAAGGGGGTAGGGGGTAGGGGGTAGGGGGTAGGGGGGCTTGGAAAAGGCAGCACAGGAGTGGAAGTGGATGTAGTTTCCAGATGCTCCACTATTGTTTGTCGTGCTGACTCAGCATCGATGCGTTTGTGTCCACGATTTACGATTTATTATATCTATCTATCTATCTATCTGTCTGTCTGTCTGTCTATCTATCTGTCTGTCTGTCTGTCTGTCTGTCTGTCTGTCTGTCTATCTATCTATCTATCTATCTATCTATCTATCTATCTATCTATCTGTCTGTCTGTCTGTCTATCTATCTGTCTGTCTGTCTGTCTGTCTGTCTATCTATCTATCTATCTATCTATCTGTCTGTCTGTCTGTCTATCTGTCTGTCTCTCTATCTCTATGTCTATCTATCTATCTATCTGTCTGTCTGTCTGTCTATCTATCTGTCTGTCTGTCTGTCTGTCTATCTATCTATCTATCTATCTATCTATCTGTCTGTCTGTCTGTCTGTCTATCTTTCTATCTATCTATCTATCTATCTATCTATCTATCTCTGTCTGTCTGTCTGTCTATCTTTCTATCTATCTATCTATCTATCTATCTATCTATCTCTCTCTCTCTCTATATATATATATATATATATATATCACTCTCTATCTCTCTCTCTATCTAAAGTAGTCCAGTGTTTATTTACCCCCTGTGACCTTTGACCTGCTGCCTGTGGGTCATTGTTGTGGCCAGCAGCAGTGCGACAGGTGTCTATCCATCTGTAAAACCCATAGCAGCGTACACTAGAGAGGAGAGACAGACAGGAAACACCAGCTAGAGGATCTGACCTTCATCACATGACCAGATAATCATATCCGTTAATGATCACTGACCAGATGTCTTGTTGTTTAGAGACAGCTTCATGTCACTGTTGTTACTAGCAACACCTTTTGATGCATCGCTGCTGTCCTGATGAAACCTTGTAACTCAGTTTGGGTGATTTTCATGTGTTAACTAAAGCTGAAGGGTTACATGGTTCTCTGTTGACACTAATTCTAGGAACCTCAGATGGTTGGAGGTCAAACTAACAACAAGCCTGTTTTTCCTCTCTGTTTTCTGTATATCTACAGTACTGTGCAAAAATCTGAGGCCCGTAAAAAAAAAAAAAATAATTCTAAATATCAAAAAAACAGACTATGAAGAGAAGTAACGTAAAACACTGAAGCAGAAAGCAAAAACAGCATCGTTCAGCCTGTCAGGTTCCTATCCTTACTGTTGGATCACTTCCTGTCTTTACTGTTGGATCACTTCCTGTCTTTACTGCTGGATCACTTCCTGTCTACTGTTGGATCACTTCCTGTCAGCCTGTTCATGTCTCCACACGGCACATTAATCTCAATCACATCTCACACAGACACGTCATTCCAAGAGAGACAAATTGATGATTATAAATCATGTATTGATTATGTTTTGTCTGTACTCCTTCACAGGCCTGCTAACAGGTGGGAGGGGGAGGGGAGGGGGAGGGGAGGGGCGGGCGGAGGGAGGGAAGCACTCGGCAAAACCTTAAATTACAGGTTTTCTTCCTGTGGCCCCGACTCACAACTGCAGGGTTAGTCACATATTTTAAAATATTGGGCAGTGTGTGTGTGTGTGTGTGTGTGTGTGTGTGTGTGAGAGAGAGTGAGAGCATTTGGAAGTTCACCAAGTTCAATTCAGTAAGCTGCAGGAGAATCCTTTATGATTGATCACAGCCCAAAGGGGGTGATTGTCATTCTATTAGCCCTAAAATTATATTATATTATATTATATTATATTAAATTGTATTATATTGTATTTCATTATATTATATTATCACTATATATTATATTAAACTGATCATTTCATCACTGATACATCTGATTGATTTAGTGTTAGATCATGTAGCTTGTTAGCTAGCTAACCATAGTATCTGGTCAGATAACCATCACTGTCTTGTTGTTAACACATCAGATTAGCACACTAGCTAACGTATCTAGTAGAAGCTAGCGTTAGCAGTGGCTAGTAGTCCCATGTTACTGTAACAGTAACTAAATTAGCTTGCTGGCTGGTTAGCTAGCTACCAGTTAGAATCAGCTTCAGCTCGTCCTCAGCAGCGTTAGCAGCACTGTAGCAGTGGAAAGGTCAGGTGCCTTGACAACAGACATAACAAATATTTTCCTGGGTCTTCATTCAATCATGACAGTTATGAAGAAGCTGTCAATTATCCCAAGTGTAAATTCCTCCAGAAAGCGGCGTTGCGGCCGATACGTCTCTCTTCACCCAGCTCGCTATTTTAAGGAGGAATGTGTTCTCGGGTTTACGAGGTGTCCATAGCTCACATTCCCACCCAGAGGCATTGAAGTCTTGAGGCATTATTTTGGGAACACATCGTTTTCCAGGTCCCCGTTCCAGCTCTCCGCTGGGGTCGGTTTCACAAAGATCCCACAAATCATGTCGTGTCACTTCTTCATGACGTCTTTAGTCAATTTATCAATAAAGTGATTTTGAAAAAGGGGTTTGTCACAGGGCAACAGATGAGGACAGAGAAAGACAGCATGATATAAGATATGAGGCCACAGCTTGTGTGTGTAATATTATATGGTGACAAAAAAAACCAAAATGATTTAATTAAAGGTTGCAATAGGACAGTATGACTGAATTTGCTTGGTGTGTGTATATACTACATACAGTACTGTGCAAAAGTCTCCGTAAAGTGAAGATGCTTTCAAAAATAATGAAATGAAAAGTTTCTAAATATCAAAATATAATGTAAAACACTAATGCAGAAAAAATGTAGGTTGCCTAAGACTTTTGCACAGTACTGTATGCGTGTGTGTGTGTGTGTGTGTGTGTGTGTTGCATAATAAAAGCTGCCACTATAGAAACACATCTTCCCCTCCTCTCCCTCATCCAACATCTTCCTCTGACAGAGTTTTATCTGCAGCTACCAGCCATAGTCCACATTCACCTCCTAAAATAATTATTTATGACACACGCACGCACACACACACACACACACACACACACACACAGCTTCAGTCCAGAGAATGGAGAGTTGATTGGAACAGTAAAATACAAAGCAAGAAAAACACAATATAAATAAGAATAGAGCAGAAACATGAAACAACACAACAGACAATTACAACACTGGGAAGGATCAAGTAGAAATATATGAATGAAAGTATGGACATATAAGTGAGGCAGTAGAAATACTGAGAAAGGAAGGAAACATGAAAACATACCAGAAATATGAAACCTTGTTCAGAATATCAAGGAACATGGCAATGCAGAAAATATGAGAATATGAAAAATAGCACTCAAGAGTCAATAGTCTGTTACCAACTCAGTATAACACATATTATTCTTTTAATGAAACAGAATGCTTTGTCGTTATGACTTCCAAATCAATCTTTCTAAACCCACCAGGCGAACTGCCTGAGGTTTCAACAGGAAAAACTAAACCACCAACAACCAATGTCTGAGGAAAAGAATACTACCTTGGTTGTTTCCTCTTTGTATGTATTATATTGTATGTTACAGCTTTGGTCGCTTTGGTCTTCTGTGTCTGGCACTGACACGTTCATTGACGTAAAGATTTACTTTTGAGAGATGAACTAAGGATTTTGAGCAAGTTACGGGCTTTTGCAGGTAATCCATTGTGTGATGCTGTTTGTACCAATTGTTTCGAGAAATGCGCTTACTGTTTTGCAAATCTTAAGGATAATTTGAGAAATGTACTAAAGCGACTGAGAAAAACTGTAAATTCTGATTAAAAAATACAAACATGCCTACATTTTTGACTAAGGCCACTAGGGGGAGCAGTGATCCTCCTGCCTCCACCAAACTGCTGCTGTGTGTTTAGCGCTGCTAGCTAAAAAGGAGGTGGACCAAAGTGCTGCGTCGGCCATGACGTTCACAGTTCACAATAATACAACTCTTACTTTCTTTTAATATTTAGATTCTGCTCAATAAAGAACAGAAATGATTTGAGCAGATTTTCTCAAGTGCAGTAAAATGTGCTGTAGATGTGATACGACTAACTGACCGCAGTTTGACCTCGGTAAAAATAAAGTAAAACCAAGTGGACACAGAAGTGCTGTACGGGCCGAGATAACCGACCCTCTCTGTAATTAGCCGGAGACTTTCCCCCGAACGTTTATCTCAAGTCAATCCTCCAAGATGGCTGACCTGTCAGCAGCGGACTTGCCCTTGGCTCTGAGTGCCCTGGGCTGTAAGTGGAGTAAACACACCGACCCCCTGATGAAAAGCCCATTTGAAACGCCGGGGCCCGGTACATATGGCAGCTCCATTTTTAAGAATCACTCTTTTAACACTTGGCAGAGAGGTGCAGAAGAAGAGCCTGCCCTCCGAGGCTGGGGACCGGTTATAAATAGGTCCCAGGGGCCAGCTCCAGAGTGATGAAGTCCAAACTCTAAGCCACCGAGGGGGTTTGGGTCCGCCAGGCCGGGCACCCAGGGGACGCCTAAGTGTGAGCCACAGGATGCAGGTTGTGTCGGGGTGCAGAGCAGAGCTGAAACCCAAGCATCATTGAATATTTCATCGGCCACACGGCGAGTCACCGTTGTTTTGGAAATGCTATAGCTAAGTGTCCAAGCGCTTCGCTGGGCAGCCATGTTGGTGCAGACGGCGGAGGCCAAGTTCAACGTCTGACAAGCGCAAAATGTTCACAATGCATTATGGTCCCGGATAAAATCAGATTAAAACCACTTTAAGAAAAACTTGAGAAAAACGTAAAAATTTAAGAAAGATGCAGGAAGCAGCGATGGACGGCTACGACCACCTCAACTTTAATTTTGGCGTTGTATTTTCAACGTCGTAAAAACATCAATTCAGCATCTAGATGCTTCAAATGACTTGAATATTTTGGGAATTTAAAAATATAAAGATATGATGAGAATTTCTTGATTCCTGTGGGGACATTGTTATTATTATGACATTGTTACATCCTACTCGTTAGCCTAGTTTGTTTGTATTTGTTTCTCTTTGTTTTTCACCTATCTAGTTCTTACTCTTCTATTGTTAAGTGCCTTGAAAGGCGCTCTAAAAGTTATTATTTATTTATTATTGGGTCATTCAGCAGTTTTACTGATATGGTACAGCAGGAGAATAGAAAAATACAATATAAAATATTAAAATAAGCAATAAAAGCACTAAAAAGCAACACAAATATAATAGAAACAACTGTGTTACTTTCAGATGTTACTACACGACCAGATCCCACCTCTGTGTCTGACCCTCCTGATTGGACATGAACCCTGTCGTCTGAAGGGTCGCGACCTTTCCGGCCATTTCCTCTGTTTGGCATCAGGAGCTGATGCTTCAGACCGAATTAGCAAACAAACACCAGCTTCCAGGTATGTGCAGCGTGACATGGTTTGAATCGTCGCCTAACCTTTCGACGAAGGTGAAAATGTCCAGTTCATGCTCCCGTCACGGCGGAGGAACATGGAAGTTCCTGTTCCTTTCACAACACGTCCTTTGGGACTGTTGGTGCTTGGGGGGTCGGCAATGTCCGCCCGGTCTGGGTACGATAATCCTGGTAATCTGGGGGCAGATATCTGCACATGGACAACCCCAAACACCTCGGGTCCACGGCTGGTGGGAGGGACCAGACACCGGATAGCGCTGGTAGAGAGTGTGAGGAGACACGAACGCCGTCTGGTCGTCTATCTGCTGCCCATGACTTTACTAGTCCTCCTGCGGTGTGGGTTTCATGAGCAGGAGACACGAGTCTGATGGAGATGAGGAGGTTTGAATGTAAAATGCGGGTTAGTGTGATACCTGAACGCCCCCACTGTTTACCTTGAGGTAAGGCTAGCAGGCGGCGCAACCCGATACCCCCAACACTATTTACTCAACTGCTGCGTCCTAACCTCAGTACCGACGGTGGCTCCCTGCATGATCCACCTTAATACTGACAAATGACTTTCTGACCAGGAAGTCGGAGGAACAGTGGGGGGTTGTGGGTAATCGCACCGTGACGGAGGGACTCTGGGGATCCTCCTGAAGAGTAGATCACTGTGATCAGGATCAGACTCAACGTTGCTCAACTGAGAGGTTTTTCTAAATTAAATCTCAACACCTACTCTTTCAAAATGTTTGATAATCGTCAAATTAAAACAACTTCTTGTGCTTTCTGTCCCTCGTTAACCAAACTATTACACTTACAGACTGGATAGAGATATTATGATTTAGAAATATGAACTTGATTCCTGATTCTTGATGATTATTTTTATCCCTGAATCAGGTGAGAGTGTTTTTGGGAATGAACACTTTAAATGAAGATATGCAGCTGAATGCACTCAACACATTCAGACCAGTTTAAAATGTAAGTAATATTATACTTATTTTTTATTTTGTATAATAATGATTTGGAGATAATTATTAAATATATAACTAAGTAATAGATGATAATAATAATGAGAGGATATTGAGATAATGAGACTGGTTATTTCTGGTATTAAGCTGTATCTGCATTGGGAGTCCAGAACATTTTCTACATTTTGACATTTCTACATTTTCTGCATTTTACTGAGCAGGTTTCATGATCAAGTAAAGCTTTATACTGATATTATTTATTAGAATTAGTAAATTTAGCCGAGCGCCTTATGAGTGAGCGGGTGATAAACAGGCTGATTCAGGGATTGAACCTGCAACCTTCTTGGTTACGGGACAGTCTGTTACTGGACCACGAGGCCACTCTATTAAACTATTGTTAATTCATATGTAGTTTAGTCATGCCTCTAATAGTTTTGGGTTTCAGCTCTATAATGATCATTAGAGGTTTAAGTTATATAAGAATACAGCAACTTCTAGTTAAAACCCCAAATTCTTCTCTAATGGAAATCTCCTCAGGAGATATTTTGACAGCCGCTGTCTAAACATTTTATTCTCATGCTGGTTTTACGCTCTCAGCAATCCAAACTTTGGTCCGATACAGAACTAAAAGCTTTTGTTTCATAAGTCCGATATCCTGGAGCAGCGGGCGTCACTCAGTGGTTTCACTTAGTTTGTAGAGACGCTGGCGAAGCTCGACAGGCGGCTTTTCTGTCCAGACTCCTGTTGACGTACAGGAGACAACTTGTTCCCCCCCCCGACCCAACAGCCATGAAACCCAACGGATAACACCAACGCTTTCCTCTAACATGAGATCACATGAAACTTTATTGATCATCGTAGGGCGAATAGTGTTAAACCACAAAGAAAAATAAGAAATAAGGTCTTCAGCGTCCCGGACCTTCAGTGCCGTCCGACCCCACTGAGTTGCCAGACGTCTTCTCAACTACATCTTCATCTCTCAGATCACCCAGGATGTTTCAGACCAACCAGTCAAGACGATGCTTTAATGTTTCTAGGCGTCTACCAAACTTTGACTTTGACTTGACGTGCTCTTAGTGTCTTGTTCGTGGAAACATTGCAGCCTCGCGTGACACTCCTTCAAGTCAAGTCCAGATTATTTCTTGACAAAACAGGTTCATCACAAAGTTCTTCCCATCGCATCGCAGGACATAAATACAGATACGATCCCTTCGAGGTGTGAAAGCGACGTCTGTATCTCACAATGTCAACGCTCACTTCCTCTGTCATCCTACACCAGATTGCAGCCGTTGTTTGGCGAGCGCTTATTGTGCCGCTACGGTAGCAAAGGTCAGATAGAGTTGTGAATTTATGAGACAAGGTGACCGGCAAAAGGGAGGCCCACGCCACTCAGCTGCTACAGGCAGACGCCTTAAAACCCTGTTTCAAAACAGATTTAAAGACCTTGCCAAGCTGGCCACGTGATCACTCAAGTATCCAGAAGTTACCCCATCCAAGCTTTCTGTGATTTTGTCATTTCTGCTATCGACGATTCAAACCTGTTTCTGTCAGTCCAGATATCACTCAGAACATCAGTTCGACAAAGTGCTGACAGAGTGACCTTACAAAGGCTTCCTGCAGACTGGGGTCACGTATAAGCCAACAACTTTTCATTTGTTTCCTTCCTGCTCCTGTGGACTGAACCTGGCGTTACCCAAAACTCTCATATACGTTAGTGGCGCTCGGAGCCAAACTGGCCTTGAAAGTTTGTAAAATGCCCTTTAAATGAAAAATTAGGGCAGAAAAGTACCATTTTTACATTTTGACCTGATCATAAATAAATATTCACATGTGACTGCGACTATTGTCCCCCGTGGGCCACCGTACATGATACACCGTACATCACAGAGCCCATGACTGGGTGATTCTTCCCAATCTTTTTTTTATCAGAAGAGTAACAAGTACGCAGCCTGCAGCAGGAGAAAATACCAACCAACAACAGAAACTAAAACTATCATCTCAACATGGAGGGTGAAGATGGACTGGAAGGTCTGCCGCCAGTTTCCAGCAGTGGGAAACAAGTTGAAATGAATCTTAGTGCTACAAATTGTTTATTTAAATGTATTATTTCATAGTTCAATCAAATTGCCTCAGAAATCAAGATGAAATGCACCAAGAGCTAAGAGCCTAAAATGAAAATGTAAAATGTTTTATAAGCAGCAACTTCTGAAACAACGTTGAGTTGAGTTTCTGCATGCTTTCTCAACGAATAAGAAGAATGAATGGTCATGGATTCAACCGGACGACAGTCGAGGGGTTAAGTCCTGTATTCATCGTCCTGCGACGCCTCCTGATCATCGGCTGCTCCTGATATTTGGACTTTGGCCTTGACCTCTGCGTGACCTTCCCTTCCTGCATTGTTAGTGTTGGGTTTCTCTCTTCAGCTCCTGTAATGGAAGCTGAGGATGCTGGGATGGCGGAGGAGAACCAGATGGGGTTTTGTACGCTGCAAAAAAAAGTCCATCTTAACCTTATCTTAAGTTTTAATGTAATATTAATTGGTCAAATCTTGCCAATCGTCTGCCAGTCAGGTGACATCATTCACAACATTTCCAGTAAAATCCAACTTGGTTGAAGAATGAAAGGAGCGTTATCTGGGACAGTGGTGATCAAGATCAAGATCGTATCAAGATGATGTCAAAGTGACATTGAAAAGTGAAATTCTCTCACCCCTTCAGCAGACATTTTATTTTTTTTTAAATCGGAGGTAACATTTTAAGAGCTTATAGTGCATTATGATATATTATGATATATGACGTTATATTATGATATATTATGCTATATAATGCTTTATTATGAGAATATTAATGGTGCATTATATTCATTATACTCATATTACATAACATGCTACGATGCATACAATGTTATACATCTTGTAATGCATTAGAATTAGTGCTATAGTGGTAAATAGTCAGTGAAACCAGATCAGATTTGAAGAGTTAAATCTCTAGTTGAGACAGATATGTCGCTGAGCAGCCAGGTTGTGTTTCCTCCTCCTTCCTGACAGGGTCTAGAGTGGGCCGCCAGTTCAGCCCAGTCAGGGACAAGCTGAGAGATTCGGTGACACTATCTACTACTATCTATCTATCTATCTATCTATCTATCTATCTATCTATCTATCTATCTATCTATCTATCTATCTATCTATCTATCTATCTATCCATGTAGTTAAACTGTGAAAACCTTGAGAACAGATCAGCACCTGTCCTCTGTGACTTACAGGCCAGATCAGCGGTTTTCCTTTCAGAGGTGAAGGAGGTGAAGATGAGAGGAGCAGCGAGGAGGAAACCAGACAGAGGAGCTCATTGTCCTCCATGTTGGGAGGGGTCGGGTCACTTCCTGGGTCACGCTCCCCCGTGACGTCACCTGGCCAGTCACTTTACCAGCCTGGGTCCTTTTACACGACGGGCTTCACTTCCTGCACCGACATGTTTAACAGACACTTCAGATTTGTTTGTTGTCTTCTGTCGCACTTTGTTGAACTGACGGTTGAATGGAGAGAAGTAAAGTAGGTTTGACTATTTTTGGTTTGACTGTTTGACTATTTGACTATTTGACTCTTTCTTTCCAGAACGACTTACAAAGACCAACAGCTTCAGTTCCTAGATCACCAACAAACAACCAACAGTAAGGAGGTCAAAGGTCAGAGGTCACAGCACCCTGACAATAGATTACCCCCCTCATCACGCTGATGCAGAAACATTACTAACATAGTACAGTAGGTACTGACACACCAGGACTACAGACCTCTAACAGACTAATATAGTAGTACAGTAGCTACTGACACCAGGAATACAGACCTCTACCAGACTAACATAGTAGTACAGTAGCGACTGATACACTGTACAAGACAACAGACCTCTACCAGACTAACATAGTAGTACCGTAGCTACTGACACACCAGGACAACAGACCTCTAACAGACTAACATAGTAGTACAGTAGCTACTGACACACAGTCAGTAGCGCTACAGCCGAGGTCGCCAAACAAAGTTTTGCTTAATTTGTTAATTTTTTTAATCGATCGATCACATTGATCATGTGAAGTTGCATCATCCCTGCAAGTTTCATTGAAATCAGACCAGTGGTGTTGCAGTTATGGGGCTTTCAATGTTTGAAATCTTGACCTTTAATGATAGCGCCCCCATCAGGCCAGTGGGGGTGATCTGTAAGGACAGCAGAGGTTTCGTATCAACTGGATTTACACTGTAGGAGTTAAAATGTGGACCTCTTTTGTCCTCATGTTCTTAGACGCCAGGACGCCGTGCCAAGATGCTTCATCCCTCCCAGGTTTGTCAGAATTGCACCAATGATGGAGCAGTCATGGCCTTTCACAGTTAAAACATTTGACCTTTAATTATAGCGCCCCCATCAGTCAAATCTGTGTATTTTTTATTTAAACGGCATTTTAAGAAGATGCAGTGTTTGTTATAGCGAAAACATTTTTAACAAAATCAGCAGCACTTCAGACACTGAAGGTTTGTTTTCGAGGCAGTGAGTGCTCTGAAACAATGGCCGTGGCCTCCTCGCTCTCCTCGCTCTCCTCTAATAAATATCACCTGTCTGCTGAGGGCTCAGCTCACATCCATGGAGGAATTCATCACAATAAACGCTTCACCATTAACACCACCTGTCTCCACCGCAGGCCTGGAGCTGCCAAGATATGACGCTGTCCTCCTGCCTCCTGCTCACATGGACAGGCGGTTCCTCCCACTGTGATGTTCAACACGTTCAGGAGTTATTTTGTGATGCAGGAGCTCCTCTATAAGACCTGGACTGGTGTGTAACTCTTTCAGTGAGTTGGTTGCTTGGTGTGTAACTCTTTCTGTGAGTTGGTTACTTGGTGTGTAACTCTTTCTGTAAGTTGGCGGCTTGGTGTGTAACTCTTTCAGTGAGTTGGTTACTTGGTTTGTACCTCATTCAGTGAGTTGGTTGCTTGGTGTGTAACTCTTTCTGTGAGTTAGTTGCTTGGTGTGTAACTCTTTCATTGAGTTGGTTGCTTGGTGTAACTCATTCAGTGAGTTGGTTGCTTGGTGTGTAACTCTTTCAGGAAGTTGGTTGCTTGGTGTGTAACTCTCTCAGTGAGTTGGTTGCTTGGTGTTCAGGTGAATCCCGGTCTGTCACTCCAGACCTCCAGTGACTCAGTAAACTGTCTTGTCTTTAGCCCTAGTCTCTACTCCAAAACACTCTGAGTTGGAGCTGGAGAAGAGTCAGCTCAGTTAACCTGAACAAACTGTTAGCTAGCTAGCTAGCCAGCAGGCTAATTTAGTTACTGTTAATATGGGACTATTAGCCACTGCTAACGCTAGCTTCTACTAGATACGTTAGCTAGTGTGCTAATTAGTTGTGTTAACAACAAGACAGTGATGGTTATCTGACCAGATACTATGGTTACCTAGCTAACAAGCTACATGATCTAAATACTAAATCAATCAGATGTATCAATGATGAAATAATCAGTTCAGTCAGAAACAGACAGAAGTTAACCATGAAGATTCAATTCTGTTGAGACGGACAGAAACACAATCAGCTGTTCACAGAGCTGAGGACCTCCAAGATGGCCACCAGAGGGGGCGGGGCTACATCACCTGAAAGAAGGCACTAACACTGCTGGGGTTAGGGGTTTGATTCCCACTAATACACTTGCTCGGCAGTTTGGATAAAAGCCCCCAATGGGTAGATGACGTGAGATCCATACATACAAACATTTAGATGATATTTTCTCTGCGTCTTGTCTGCTGTGTGTAGGCAGCAGTAGGGCAACACTGTTTAGTGGAGGCAGTTAGAGAACAATCTGCGTCTTTCCCACAGGCTCTTTACACTTCCAGCTGCTAACTACAGAATCAGACGCAGAATTATGTCTCCCTTGTTGTTTGGTGGATGTGAATGTACATGGAGCCCTTTCTTCCTGCCACAGTGGGGCTGAAGGAATGGTGTTTACTGCACAAAGCCAACTGGACCAGTAACACACACATACACACACACACACACACACACACACACACAAGCTTTGACACCATTTTTGGGGGGTTTTCTTATCTCTTATTTCTCATGTTTTATTATCTGTATTTGTTTCTAATTTGACTTCGCTTCATTCTGCGCCACTCGGCTCAGACCCAGCCTTACCACACACACACACACACACACACACACACATACACACATACACACGTTCACTCCACCACCACCCCCCACCACCCTGGCTCCTCATTGGCCGATCGTGTCGTCACGGAGACAACAGCTGTCTCCAGGATGAAGAAGCTACTTTGAGGGTGCCAGCCAGTCTGCAGGCCTGCAACTGGAGAGTCCCATGGGTCCCGCATGGCCTTCAAAACACACACACCCCCCACACACACACACACACACACACACACACTACAACAGGAACTCCGCCCTCTAGAGGCATTAGGTAGACATTGCCCTGCAGCCATGCTGTCCGTCCTTCATGTTGTCCTCATGTTGTCTGACTCCTGACAGTCACTGATAACACAACAGGAAATAGTTTGGACAGTGAAAGTTGTTTAATCATTTAGTCGTGTCAAAGAGAATATTTACACACAAGAAAACTATGAAATACAAAATAGACTTAAATATATACTACACATACCACATAGAGCACACACACACACACACACACACACACACACCCACGTCCTATAATCTAATCTGACCCTCCTCTGAATTTGACACAATAATCAAGCTTTACAGATGGAAGGTGTGTGTCTTGTATGAAAACACACACCTTCCAGAGTGCTGACTCACTGATGGAACTTTCATCAGTGCGTGCGTGCGTGTGTGCGTGCGTGCGTGCGTGCGTGCGTGCATGCGTGTGTGTGTGTATCTGTGTGAGTGTTGCATGTGTTGTTTTGGTCAACTGCAACTGTCAGGACACCGACCTGTCTAATCTGCACCTGCCACTGACACGGCAAATGTACCGTCTCTCTCTCTCTCTCACACACACACACACACACACACACACACACACACACACACACACACACACACACAGAAGGCTACATAAGAGAGTTGGAGCTGACTGGTCGGCCGGCTGCAGGCCCAGCCTACGGTGGCCTGTAATGGACAGAGATATAAAAGTCACATTTTGACAATGGTCAGCAGTCAGCTAGCTAGACGGAGCAGATGAGGTGAAACATAATAAAAAAGTACGTTTTCAAGTTTTCAAAGCAGAAATCTCAGCAGAAGACCAAATAATCAATGAGTCATTGGTATTGATCAATAACTCTATCAACTCCCACAGGTATATACTGTGATTTGGGGCAGAATGGAGGTTCTCATGTTGGTTAAAAAGTCCATTATATTCCAAAGTGCAGAAACTAAAACATCCAGCTGGCTGGTGAAACAGTCAACAACTGGAGAAGTTACAAGGTTTGAAGCTTTATTGATCTTTATTGATCATTTATTGAAACAGTAAGAGGATAGAAAAAAGAAGAATCAGCATGCCTTCACTACAGTTACATGACGTGATGGATTACATTCATGGGTTTCTGTATTGATCTGTTACTCAAATATGGATCAGAGTCGTATTGGAGGACTGAGGCATTATGGGAGGTTTTACTGAGTGATGTCACACTTTGAAGTCAAACAAGACATTTGTGTTCAAAATTACAGGGTGACAAACTGTTACATTTCTCTCACACACACACACACACACTCTCTCTCGCTCTCTCTGTCTTTATCTATATCTCTCTTTCTCATTCATTCTCTCTCTCTCTCTCACACACACGCACACACACACACAGTCTACAGTTTCTCTCATCACTTACTCACACAACATACAGTCTTTTTGCTTGTGTGTGTGTGTGTGTCTCTCTCTCTCTCTCTCTCTCACACACACACATACACTACAGCTACACACTCGGGGCTGGACGTTGATTGACAGGCGGGGCAGGTGTGGCCGGTCTGGGGCAACGTCCCACCTGTCGACTCAACCCCCTCGACCCTTGACCCTGTGACCAACTTCCTATCCCCGTGGGTGCGGTAACGACCCCCCGTCGCCCCTGGCAACCGTGACCCGGGCTTCATAAATAAAACCCAGCCTCAGCCTGACCACTGCAGCCCACCACTGGTGTTTACAGCCTCCCAGTCCACCCAGTCTACCGTGACCTCTGACCTCTCCCACCACTAGGGAGCTGTGAGCAGTTACAGTACAGTAATGTTACTTTCTCCAGTAATGAGTAGTGTAATTCCTATTTCAATTACAGTAATAATATTACTAATATCTTTAATACTATAATACTATATTCATATCTTTAATACTTCATTTATATATTATCATTTATATAGCAAAGTGCTGTTCAATCAGATGAGTTATCGAGTCATAATTAAAGAATAAAATTACTTGTAATGAGTGAAATGTTACTTTTTTCAATGAGCTGTTAGCACCAAAGATGGAGATGAAATAAAGGAGTTCCATCATGATGATGAAGAAATATGACTCTCATCTCTGAGAAATGCTGCTGGATCAGATCATCCAGTGACTCACGATGGAGCAGGAACCAGGATTAACAACCAGCATCATGTGACTCTTTATTTCATTACATAGTGAGATATGTCTTTCTAACAGAATGTTTGTGATGAAGTGTTATAACTTACTTTTTGCTGTTCCTCGTCTACTTCTACTTCAGTTAATGATTTCCTACATTTCCCAGAATTCCTTTCAACAGCCCCCAGACAATGGGCCTGAACTTTCAGCTGTGGGTTTGTAGGAGTAGAGAGTGATAGTGTTAGCGTTAGCTTTAGCATAGTAAGAGCAAGAGAGTGAGAGTTTTTCCAGTCATGAAAAGGTGAGTCACTCCCCTTCGTCAAAACCCAACATGTCCTGTGACAGCATTGCATTCTGTTCTAGTGAGGCTTCTGCATTGCATTGTGGTCTATTGAGGCTACTGCATTGCATTCTGGTCTATTGAGGCTACTGCATTGCATTGTGGTCTACTACTGAGGCTACTGCATTGCATGCTGGTCTGTTGAGGCTACTGTTTTGGTTTTTTGAAAGCATCTTGGTTTTTACCTTTTTTTGTCATCTGCACAAATTTGGATTTTCTCTCCTGTTTTTTTCTTATCACTGCATTTTTCCAAACTAAACTGATTAAAATGAAACTAAAATAACCCAAACAAGCAACGAA